>OX596137.1:9640702-10240702 GCA_951394285.1 Epirrhoe tristata | reverse complement strand
ACAGCCAAATTCTTCATGGAATTTTTGTAAACAGCAATTTGTTGCGAAAGGCTGATGATTCTGAATCGGTTTTTAGATAATCATCATCACAAGATTTCATTTTCGCTTTTAATTATAGTTAACTAGCGACACGCCCCCGCCCGCGCATGTTACCAACGGGTTATTCTCATTTCACCCCTTAGGGGTAGAATTTCCTTTCTTAGTTCTCCCCTAGATCATAAAAGGAATGTAATCCAAGTTTAATGTTTCTAGGAAGTTTAGGCTATAAAATGGCATTATTTATATTTTTTATAGTGTTAAACCACACTAGGTATTTCATTGAGAAATGAAAAGTCTTATCAAAATTTTCGATTCCGCCGGGATTCGAACCCGCAACGATCAGACGATCCTCCTAAAGCCGGTGTGCCTTATCATTCGGCCACAGAATCCATGTCGTCACAATCGAAACTTTTGATAAGCTCATATTTTATCGGTTATAGCACCGGTAACGCCATCTACATGTTTCACTCAGTGAACTCATGCTCATTGTCCGAAGTTACATTCAGAATGAAATGACGAAGAGATGTCGCTTTAGCTGAATCATAAAGAGGAAAGATTTGTTTGTTTGTATTGAATAGGCTCCAAAACTACTGAACCGATTTGAAAAATTCTTTCACCATTAGAATCCTACATTATCCCTGATGAACATAGACTATATTTTATCCCGGGAAAGTGAAGTTTTCCCGAGGGAGCGCGGGTAACACCGCGACGGACAGCTAGTCATTTATAAAATGACATGTCAGTCAGTCATCAAAGCCTTACACAGGATTTAAACTAACCTGCACATCCCCCACTCCATGTACTTTCTTATCAACATTCAGTACAGTTTGGGCGAGCTTGTTCAGTCTCCCATTAACTTTCTCGTTGTTTAAGAAATAGTCTTCTGTATGTCCGTCGTTCATAGACTGCAGTATTTTGCAGAGTAATTCGTGCTTTAACGGCGTTTTGTTGTAGTTGGAAGCGAGGCGGGAAAACTCTTGAACTGCTTCGTGGAGATTCTCACTGGAAAATGGCTATGAATTTAGGTGCAGTTCTTTCAACGGATCTAAACATTCGTGAAGCTAGCCGTTTTTCTGCGCAGTGACGTTTTCATACAAAATTGTGTTCTGCGCATCGAAAAGCTAACATCATGAATGCCTAGATCCGTTGAACGAAGTGTAATTGATTGATTAGTGCACAAAAGGAGGCTCTTAGAGGCGCATTTACTATCCTTTCGCCACACTGGTTCTAAAGAACTAGCGAGTAGCGACAGATAAGTTTAAGGATAAGGAAATACGTATTGTTAAAGAGATAGCAAATTGGTATGGTCCTATTCTTAAGCAATGAAGAATACGACATAAACTAAGGTCGTTTGGTTCTAATCCGGTCCTAGGCTTTGATTTATAATATAGCGGAATGCATTCGGTTCGAAATCGACCGACAGCAACCAATTACAGTGCAAAAACGTCAAATTCGGATCAATTCCTGCACTGTGATTGGTTGCTGTCGGTCGATTCCGAACCGAATGCATTCCGCTGTATTATGAATCAAGGGCCTGGAACATTAAGTATTAAGTATAATGCGTACATTATGTCAGTACTTGAAATCGTGAAGAAAAGCATAGTAAAGTAACCGCTTATCATAAAACTCATGAGCCCAAAAGGAGCATTGAGGCGCATTTAACCTTACACCACACTGGTTCAAAAGGAATGACACGATAAGAAAAATAATAGATGTAAACAAAATACTTACTTATTCAAATGCACGCGAATCAAAGGCCCCAATAGAACATTACTAGGCTTGCAGTACCTCAGTGAGGTGAGAGTTTCTAACATTTTCCGCGCGTCGCCGAGTTTTCCGTGCGCTGCGGTCGCATCTAGTAAACGCCAGCAATTCATTTCTATACTCCTACCACCTACTATGTGCCTGTAATAAATATCACGATAAAAAATTTACAGTACCTACAACCGATCTTTAGCTCTCTGGAGTTAGGTGCAATAGATGATTGCGCAGGTTTGGTAGAGTAAGCGAGATAGCGCGATGCAACAAATTAAGTGAGCGAGGCAGCTATACAAGTCATCAAAAATCTACTTCAGAGAGCTAAAGATTGGTTGTGCGTACTGTAAATATTCAGCCCAGATATTTAACTCATTGCTAGGTTACATAGGCCTACTTACTTTTTTTATGCCAGCCTCGTCAAAAATAAATATAATATAACCAAGCATACGAAAAAAAACGTCAGACAAAAATAAATCTACTTACTAAAATAAAGCTTATTGTAAAACATAACTTTAAGTTTTAAAAAAAAAAAAAATAATAGATCTGGGCATTTCACACAAAATCACCTGGTCCAAAAATTGCACACATGCGGGATTTGATCCCTAGACCTTCGTGATCCATGGCGACACGCTCTACCAACTGAGCTAACGGGCAATCGACGCCATGGTTACAATCTTTGTGCATATTTACAGCTTTCCGCCGGTTGCAATTTGCTTTGAGACATAATGATTATTTTATAACGGGTATTTATCACGTACCTAATCTCTATATATAAAAATGAATCCCTATATCCCTTGGTCACGCCATCACGCGTGAACGGCTGGACCGATTTCACTACTTTTTTTTGTTGTATTTGTTATTGTCAGGAGAAGGTTCTTATGACAGAAAAAATCTCTATATTAATCATGGAGGTCGTGAAATAAGGGTTAAATAAAGGAAATATGGGTAGTTGGAAGTTCCAGTTAAGGCAACTAGATGGCGGTGCTAGTAAGTATGTTATTTTGCTGACGAAGTCGCGGGTACCAGCTAGTGTTTGTATATTTTTCAGACGTTTCGGACGGGACATTTAAAAAATCCTAAAGATTCCATGTTTTCAGCAAGTGAAATGCACTATTACTATCAACATACCTTTTCTTCGACTGTTCATAGATCAATTCAAAGGCTTTATCAATCTTCTTCCGATAAGCCATGAGCGTTGCAAAGTCGATTATTTTATACTCGTCTAACGTGAAGTTAGGCGTGGCTTTGTTCAAATCTGCGAGCGCTATTTCAGCTAGATCTAACTCGCCTGACTTCACGTGCAAGTCGAATATTGAAGCTTTCATACCCGCTGATAAGAACACCTAAAAAAAACACAAGGAAATTATATGAGAACATTTTTATGTATAACCGATATCTTTGTCTTTTTTGTTTTGAACCGAAAAATCCATTGAAACACGGCCTGGATTTGGACCCACGACCTTCGGATTGAAAGTCGAGGCACAATCCCATTCGACCAACACGGCTCTTAACGGTGAAGGAAAAAATCGTGAGGAAACCCGCAGCTTAGTCAGCTTCACACGTATTGCCGTCGTGTTTCCTGTGGGCGGCTGATTAAACTTACCCCTTCCCTCTGACATTTCTCAGCTACTTCCCTCGCGGCGGATAAGTTACCCTCCCTGCAGTATTGTTGCAGCAGCTTCCTGAGAACGCCTCGTGTGTTCATGCCCTTAGCTTCGAGCTCGTATAGGTGAGCCTTTAGCGCTTCTTCGTTCATTTGTTTCTGGAAAAGTTTTAGTGAATATTAGCTACTGCGCGCGGCTTCGCCCGTGTGGTACCAACATTTTGAATTAGGCTATTCAAAATGTTGGTACCGGGTATGCTATTCCAGGTCACTATCTACGCCTATTCCAAGTTCCATCCAAATCGGTTCACTGATTTAGTGATTGAAACACAAACATACAAACATCCAAACATCTAAACATACTCACAAACTTTCAGCTTTATAATTTTAGTGGGATAGTGGGATTTAACAAACCATTATGACCAATCACTGAATAATAAGTTACGTTTTAAAAACTAAAAAGAAAACCGACTTCAATGTTTGACTCAGGACGCGGCGTGACTCAGGGCGTCAAGTGAGGATAAGCCCACCCTATAAATCGAAATAGAATAGAAATCAAATCGACAGATAACGCTTAGACTGCATCTAATGCATCTAATGGCATTTTATGTCAAGTAAAATTACACACATTTTATGTCAAGTACCGCGGCACGTGAGTTCCTGGCATTATTGTCAAACCCGATTTACATTGTAACATGGCCAGGAGGGAAGGTTTTTGAGTTTTACGGGGAAACTATCAATCCATCAGGAATAAAATGTATATGGGACCACCTCGGGAGTATACCCTTTCCAATAAAAAAAGAATTATCCAAATCGGACTGCTCTATAGAAAGTTATGCATGGTCTAACATAAAAAAATATATATATAAATACGCGTTGACTTGAGAACCTCCTCCTATTTTTGTCGTCGGTTAAAGAACTGTAATATTATGCTCAAAGAACTTACTGGATGTGGCATCTGCTGTACAAACAAATCCCCGTCATCTAGAAGCATCTCGTCTGTTATGCTTATAAGTCCGTTCTTGAACGCATCTACTGAATCTTGGCTGTACTTCTCTGGTAGCCTCGCGATACAATAATCTGCTGCTGCTGTACTTATCTTTAAGTTAGTTTTCGAAATCGCCTGTAAGATTATACATACAGAAGATACATACATTTTTTTTGGACGACCTCTGTGGCGCAGTGGGCGAAGGTCCGCCTGCGACGCAGAAGGTTGCGGGTTCGATCCCCGCCGCGGGACAAATGTTTGTATGACCTACAGATATTTGTTTCGGGTCTGGGTGTTTTCTCTCTGGTTTTCTTTTCGGGTCTAGTGTATAATATGTATGTATTTACAAACAAAAAGTATATAAGTAGTATATCAGTTATCTGGTTCCCATAGTACAAGCTTTGCTTAGTTTGGGGCTAGATGATGCTGTGTGAAAATCTCCAGCATTATCCAGCATTATTTATTGTACATACATACAGCTGCCGAAAATAAGCGTTGTGTTTGCTACTGGAAAAGGGGAATCGACAAATGTGAACAAACATGAAAAAAAAAAAAAAAAAACGAAAAATATTACAGAGCCTCTAGACAATGTAACAATCGACTGTCGAAAGCGAAGGTAGAAAAGTCCAATTGTATGGAAGTAATCATTCGATGTCACGTGATCTGCTGTCAACGAATAGATTATTAGTAGATAATGTACTTACAGTTCGTTTCCATCAACATATCGACAACATCGAATGGTTACTTCCATACAATTGGACTTTTCTACCTTCGCTTTCGACAATCGTTTGTTACATTGTTTATAGGCTCTGATTTGAAAACTTACTTCGATGGGAAGATGCGCAAAATTACGATTCTTATTATGATCAGTTTTTTCAAATGATTTTGCTGCTAAATCAAAATAACAAAATTTTAGACTTTATCAGCGCTTTGAGGGTAGGTGGAATTCCCCCAATCTGAGGCAAAGAGGGAGATCTCACCTCTACCAGGTAGACCCAACTGGTCCACATATCTGGCTGGCCGTTTTAGTGTTACCGGACTATGGCGGGCACTGAAGGTGCCGAGACGCCTAGAGAGAAGAGTTTAGACAACATGCGCAAGGGCACCTCTAATAGGTACCGAATCGAACCTCGGCTTGGGCTGTTGCCGGAAAAAATTTACCTACTATCTATCATCACTAGATGACGGTATCACTTCACCATTTGCGAGAGTGATAGCGTCATCTGGAGTTGTCGGATAGTTCTTTAGAGGCTACATGTGATTGAAAACATCGTAAGCGCGATCTAGGATTTCCATTAACGACATTTTGTATAGGATGTCATTTGGCTTTGATTCCAGCGCCATCTAGCGGTACAAGCTCTGAAGTAGGTACACTGGTACACCTTATATAGTTATGGAGATATCTGATAGAGGTCGCTACAAGCGCTAAATTGCATATTATTTCTAAGGATCTATGGAAGTATTCTCAAATAATTGATCATTCTGTGTACTGACCTGAATCAAAGCCATGAAGTCAGCCAAATCCTCCTTCACGCGTCGATTTTGCATAAACACGCACAGAAACCGGCCAACCCAATCCTTATTCTTATCTAAAGCCTTGTTCACAATATCTTGTAAAGTGAAGACCGTAGACTTTATATCAGAGCTCATAAGATAGCCTTTCAGTAAAGGTTTTAAAAGTTTTTCCGCGTCTACTTTGCCTTGGAAGAGCTCGCCTGAAAAGAGAATAAATAATAAATAAATAAATAATGCTGGACTTTTCACACAGCATCATCTAGCCCCAAAGTAAGCTGAGCTTGTGTTATGGGTACTAAATGAGTGATAAACTACTTATATACATTTTTGTTTGTAAATACATACATATTATACATAGAAACACCCAGACCCGAGACAAATATCTGTAGGTCATACAAACATTTGTCCCGCGGCGGGGATCGAACCCGCAACCTTCTGCGTCGCAGGCGGAGCTTCGCCCACTGCGCCACAGAGGTCGTCGGAATGATGGTGAATAGAGAGCGAGCGAAGCGAACCGCTTACGTGAAAGTGAGATATGGCGAGCGAAGCAAGCCTGATCCTAGTCATAGCTGTGCAAATTATTTTAAGCAGTGTAATTTTGAACTCAAATTATTGACTGGAAATTCCAATAAATTTTCACTAAAATGTGGATGTATGACAAATTCAATAGTTAAGTTTTCTGTTCACTTTCTTTCGAGGATTGTCTTTTTGAATGTCTATCAATTTGAGAGAAAACCTACCATATTAATGTTAATCATAATTTAATTATATTTCACGCAAAACTTCCTTAATCGGTCTATTGCTTTTTAAGTAAGTTTTGTAAGTTTATTTTTGTCTCAGAAGATAAACGATAAACCTTAGTTGAACCCCATGTTGACACATATCAAAACTGTTACCACAAAAAAGCGTTCTATGTACGAGTATTTACAGATCGTTTTTCTAGGGACAGTTTTTTAGTTAGTCTTAGTCTAAACTCGGTTCATTTTCTTGTAATAAGACGGAAGATGTCTAAATAAACTTACAAATCTCACTCGCCGCTCGAACTTGTCCAGTATTGAGCAAAGTCTCCATCATAGGCGTTAGCACAGTCGTGACGGCAAGTCCGGCGTCTGTGAATTTCTTCATTAAATTCTGCGGAGACGTGAAACTGACGTAGGGAAGTGCATATTGCATTATTGTCTCGTAATCTGGTTTTACGTCCATTGTCATCATGGTTTTCAGTGTGTTTAATATGCCTGAAAGGAAATTAGGATATATAGAGGTATGTAAATACGTGAGTGTATGGGCGAGCAAAGCAAGCTATAAGAATCTAGACACAGAATCAAGTTATTGCGGCTAATAATATAATTAAATTTTTGGCGTTGAAGTAGCTTGATGAGATTTGATGATGATTATGGGTTTGAATCCCGTACAAATTCGATGTAACGTTTCTTGACAACAAATGAAAAAAGCATTAACAAACAATTTGAAACAACTTAATTTTTGCATCTACTGCACACCCTTGAATACATACTAAGCTTATCTTCTTCTTGTCGTGTCACCAGCTCTTTCGAACCAGTGTGGTGAAAGTTATAAGTGCGCCTCAGAGAGGCTCCTTTCGTGCACTTGACACAATGTTTTTCGAACTTTGTAGGTTCTACGACATGCCGGTTTCCTCACGATGTTTTCCTTCACCGTTTGAGAGTACTGGCATAGTGCACATAATTTTTTCTGCAGAAAAACTCATTGGTGCACCGGGATTGAACCCACGACCTTAAGATCGGAGGGCGGGGCCATTACCACTAGACCACCAGTGCTCTAAACTAAACTAATAAAAGCGTGTTAAAAATTACCTTTCTCGCCATAAGTTTTAGAATTATGTATTAGAATCGGCCAGAAATAATGCGGTCGCAACGGCATGCCAAGTTGTTGCATGCGAGTGAACAAGTCGAGTGCGAGTGGCAACTTGCCCTGTTGCAATGCGGCTTCGGATGCGTTCTGTATCGCTATTGGATTGCGCCCAGATGACATAAGCTCTTGGGTTACAAGACCTATTATGCTTGATGGCTGAAATAAACAATTACATTTTATTGTTCTAAGGCTGGTGGCTGGTTTTCCTGTCACGTTAGCCGTCAGCGCTGATAGAAAGCATAATCTTTATTACAATGTAGTAAATATAAATAAATACATAAATAAATATATAATGCTGGACTTTTCACACATTAAATAAATATATAATGCATCATCTAGCCTTGGGGCTAGATGTAAGTAAGCAGAGCTTGTGTTATGGGTACTAGATGACTGATATACTATTTATATACGTTTTGTTTGTAAATACATACATATTATACATAGACACACCCAGACCCGAGACAAATATTTGTAGATCATACAAACATTGGTCCCGCAACGGGTATCGAGCCCGCAACCTTTTGCGTCGCAGGCGGGCCTTCGCCCACTGCGCTACAGAGGCCGTCAAAGTAAGGACACTAATTGTACAGCAGCGCCGAGAGAAATCAGCGATGTCAATTCTGCCGAGACATTAATATCCTTATTTCATTGTAATAAAGATTATGCTTCTATCGCAGAAAACCAGCCTAAGGGGCGAGAGAATTGCGGCGATGTTATCGTAGAGACTCATAATTTTTGAGTATCATATCTCTCAAGCAACTTTAAACCCAATCACAAAGCAGTAGTCTATTTAAAGAAAAGAAAGAAATATTTATTTATTTGCCACCAGAAAAAACATGTTTTACATACAAAAATACAAAACAGTAGAAATTTATAAAGGTAAAGTTGTGAAAAAGAACAAAAATAAAAAAAGATTACCCACTTCTAGGACATGCAAATGACACAAAACAGAAAAACAAAGTATTTAAAAGAAAAGGAACTCCCAACTTACCATAGAAGCCTTCACACAATCTCGTACCAAGCTTCTACCATGCAAACCCTGGTCATCACTAGGCCCAAAGGAAGGTAACGGTAAGCATTTGTAAATCTCCAACGCAGCTATGGGATGGTTTTGGAACACAAGGAGCGTTGTCACACTTTGCATGAACGGCGAGATGGATGGGGAAGTTAAAGTCCCTTTGGGAAGGTATTGAAGAACCTGAAAGTAAGTTATGGATTAATTTTAATCGTGGCTGCAGCGTAAGGTGCTTAGATGAAGATGAAATGGGACCTTTGCCCAGCAGAAGGGTATGGTAGGTTAAGAAAAAATAAACCTTGCCCATCAGTTTTTATTTTAATTTAAAAAAAACGGACATTACATTTGACACAGCATCAACAGGGATCGAACCCGCAACCTTCTGCGTCGTAGGTGGGCCTTTGCTCGCTGCGACACAGATTTATTGTCGGTTTGAACCTACTGTTTTGGTTACTAAAAAAACACAAATTCTTGAGTTTTACTTCTGCAAAGAGATAAATGAACTGAAGAGTACAAAAACAAAATCATTTATCAACACAAGGAAACACAACGGATCTTTAGCTCTCTGAAGTTTGGTGCAATAGGCAATTGCGCAGGTTTGGTAGAGTAAGCGAGACATCACGATTTTAGGCGTCATCACAAGTGGATTCTGCGCAGCTACTTCAGAGAGCTAAAGAACGATTGTTCGTATTATAGATGTGTTTGTTTAGTTTCTAAGTACTAACATAATATTAATGTTAATATTGGACGTCCGAAAACATTTTTTTTAATTCAACAGTTTACAATAAAACTTCTTATTCTTACAAACCTGAGGTATTGGTCCATAAAAACCGCCCACAGCCAAAGTTTTCACAATCTCCATAATCTGTGCTTCGCCAAACTCCAAACCATTTTTCACAGCCCGGTCCATTTCTTCGACAACAATATTGTGTTGCTTGTTCCAGATTAATGAGCGAACTTTAGCCGTGTATGTATCAATAGATTGCTCTATCTTCAATGACTTCATCATTGTCAGTACTTCTTGTATGTTTTTAAGGTTGCTGTGAATATTTTTTAATAATAACACTCACTGTTAAAATGAATGCAGATCAAATTATAGAAAATAGGATAATCGGTCATGTCACCTTATGAATAATAAAATCATAAATCTGTTAATTTGTTTGGGGGCACACAATAGGTACCTAACACACCACAATGTCAGACAGACACACAGATACCTACATAAATCAAACTCAACAACATCTGATTAATATGACAGTAAATTAGCAATATATAATTTTCCCAAAATCAAGTCAAAGTCAAAAAGCATTTATTTAGTAGGACCGCTGGGATCACTTTGAAATGTCTTAAAACTAGGTAATATTACTCCTGTTCCTTTACAACCAATACCGTGAAGAACCAGGGCAACAAACACGGTTTGAACAACAAAATGCTCATCAAGCTTATGAACATAAAATGAACTTACCCTGACTTCCCTTGACACAGAATAAGAGAGTTAAAAACACTCTCTGTAGCTGGTATTCCCTGTGCTTTCATGTTTGATATCACTTCAGTTGCTTGGTTTACATCACCTGCCTAGAAATATAACAATATAGTGGAATATCATATCAGACATACCTAGACAATGAATAAGCCTTCCTTTCCATATCTCATATAATCAAAAATATGTATTATTAATAAATAAATGCTCTATTGAAAATACATATTATCAGAGATTCAACTATACTTTAACTTGTTTATTTTATTACATTATAAGTTAAATTTTACTTAGAAAGAGTGGGCTTTGCCCAGAAATGGGACACTATCATCTGAAACTTAATTAATGATATAAGATTGTGCTCACCTCTCCCAGAGCTCTTAGGATAAGCTCATATGTAGTTATATCCGGCTTCATAGGCAGCATTTGATTGAAGAACGAGCCAACATTAAGTGTCCTATTGTTAGCAATATAGACTCTAAGCAGGGCATTGTAATGCTCCGTTACAAACTTTGTATGTGGTCTGGAAATAAAACATTTGACATTATTATTTGAATTTTCGCCTATTTACCGAAGGCATATAGGCATACAATTATACGACTTTACTATCAATATTTTGTTCAAACAAGGTAACTGGTTCGACATGAAATAAAAAATCTTTCTAACTACAAAATTGTGCAATGTATCATGTATCTATGTATCATCATGTATCACCTATGTATATTCATGTAAAATAAGTGTTGTGTGTTCAATCGTGCCTTAACTTAACCAGTGAACAGATTAGGTTGAAACATAGAATAGGTATGTTAGTATCAGTGTAAGAAGCACTCGTGGTTGTGCTTGCTTAGTCATTCTTGATGTATCGTCGAAGATAAGCAACATTTTAAACAGTCCGTAAGTGGATGGGTGACCGCCAGTGGCATTTTCATCTGAGCACTTCTGTGCTTCGGAGGGCATGTTAAATTGTCGGTCCCGGAAATTTAAGTCGTTAAGCCATGACGGAGGCCTTAAGGCGGTCTAAAAACTACTAAAAACCTTTGTACATGTACTTTTTAACATATTTTTTTGTAAGTGTTCTCTTTTGTACAATAAAGAATTACAGAAAATAACAACCTAACACTAAAAAGTAAGTTCGTATGAGTCAGTATTTATACAAACTTACTTTTTAGTGTTAGGTTAGGTTAGGTAAATATGTTAAAAAGTACATGTACAAAGGCGAGCTTAACCCTAAAAGTTTTCTACCATCAAACCTTTGAGTCTTGGGAGAAGCCATAAACAAGTGGAATATCTCATAATTAGTGGTTCTTACTTTATGGCATTCCAAACTTGTTCAACAATCGCCATTCTAGAAGACGGTGACTCATCAGGAAGCAGTTCTGTGCAGCAAGATATCAAAAGAAGTCCCTGTTTCCTTGTACAAAAGTCAAGTTCTTTCACCTTAGCTATTACTCGCATCAAGTCATTCTTATACACACGGTTCTTCTGATGAATATCCGAAGATAGACCAGCTATCATTTTTTCAAGAAGTTCTTCTGGTTCTGTAGGAACTGCTTTGGAATACTGTTTTGATATAGGCACTTTGGTAGGTGGAGTTTCAGGAATCTCTTCATTTTTAATGGATGATTTCTCCGCATATTTGAGGGAACTTGTTGTCAGAAGCCTGCAAACGGTGAAAGTATTGTAGATTTATTATTTCATTTTTATTTCTTCGGCGAAAAATCAAAGAAACTAACCTAGATAAGTAGGCAGGTGAAACTATTTTCTTATCAGCTAAGAACTTCCTGCTCAATAGCACTCTTGAAGAACCTGCTAGTTTTATACATTGCCGACAAAACATAATTTCTACTTATTACAAATTTTATTTCGAAAATTTTTAGTCAAAAACATTGAAATGATTGATTGACTTTTAGTTCTCTGACTGACTGACGTTTTTATTGTCTTGTCTTGTCATTGTCATCAGAAAGTTTAATTTGGTCAATGTCAATGTATTACCGTCAAGATTGAAAAGGAAACCGACAGATTAAAAAGAAGAAGAAGAAGAAGAAGAAAACATATAAGAAGAACAATTTTTTTTTTCAATCTAACAAAATAGGTAATCATAATTCATAATTTTATTTAGATGCATGATAACAAAATGTTACATGAAAATATGAAATTGTGGGTTGTAGGGTGAACTTTCATTTATTGTTTTGTTGGTGAGACTGTAATTTGACAAACTTCACTTCACATCAGTTTTGCAGCTCGTCCAATCGTCCAATTGAACTGGTGTTGCTCGCAACTTTTATTTTCCATAAAAAAATTACAAAGCCCTATAAATGCTTTATAAATCCAACAATCAATATTATATAAAATTTGAAGTGAAAACTTAATTTTGGCTTAAGAATTAAATTGATGAAACCCCAAAAGGCCTTGTCAGTATGTGTAGTTCAAAATGAAAGACCCTGTATTACCTACCATACGTGGGTGAAAAATAGGTTCAGATTATTCACATAAGTAGTAGGTACAGCCAAATAATGACAAACAAAAAAGATTTCAGTGAATCTACAGACGTCTAGTAGTCTGACTAATAAAGAGGTAGCGTGTGCTGTTGAGAAACTTATGCAGGAATATGATAGCAGACACCCACTTTATGGCTATCAGATGCCCTCGGCCTGCTTAAAAAGCCGTAAAAGTTTTTATAAGACGAACTTCCTCCACGTCAAAAAGTGCAGCCACTGTCAGATGCAAGCTGTAGAGGTTATCTGCCTCCCTAGATTTCATAACCCCAGTCGAACACCTGCCTCCAGTGAACTGCAGTGGTCATGGTCAACTTGGAAAGCTCTTAACCGACTCCAGACCAAAGTTGGACGCTGCCGAGAAAATCTAGTCCGGTAGGGTTTCCGGTACCTACCCTGCACGCGATTGTGGGGCTCCCGTTCAGGACATGGAACACCTGCTCTCGTGTCCTCTGTGCCCTACAACCTGCATCTAAGAGGACCTGCTTAGCGCTAGGGAGACGCGCGGTTGGAGTGGCCTCATATTGGTCAAAAACGGTTTAAACATTGACATAAATAAATAAATAAATGAAAGAAGAAGAAGTGAATCTACATGGAACTCGCATGACGCCGGCCGCCGCGCCGGCCTTAACTTTCTAAAATTTATTTTAAAATATCAAAAAATATTTTAATTTTTCGAAAATTCTATGAAAGGGAAACTCGAAATACCTTCCACAGTGCGCCGCCGCCGGCGCCGGCCGTTTAGAATTTTTAAGTTGGGATCGGGAAATCTTTCTCTGAAGTTGGTAACTCAAGTCCTATCCTGTCCTGTCCTGTCAGTCATTCAATCAGTCAGATTTTCATTCAAGCCGTTGCGTTGCGTGCGTACGTATCCTGTCAAGTCAAATTCAATCGTGATTCGTGGATGTGTTTTGTGTTGTGTGTGAGCGAATGTTGGAAATTAGTGCAATTTTACGTTGTTATGTGGTAAGTTTACAGAACTCATATCCATAATTAGCCGTAAAGTGTTTGAAAGTGGGGAAGAATAACTGCAGTGCGTTAGTTGTGATTTCCGTTGACCCGCCATCCGATGAGTGGGCTTGCCAGTCGGCTCCGCCTATGCTCCAAAACGTGACGTTACTGACACTTATTTCTTGAAAACTAGTTACAAGTTTACCTGTGTACGTGCAGACTATCTTGTAATTCAATTTAATGACCTAACCTTGTCGGAATTCCCTCAAACTTATCCAGTTTTTCTCAAGCCTACAGTGTTGTAGTCTTGCCATACCGCTGATGAATCACTGATGTTGATGTGAGTTTTTTAAGGTCTTAGAACTTAGCGGCCTGTGACTATCCCTAGCATTTTTATAGAACTCTTTCTCCTCTTAATGTATAAACATAACTACTAAGGTCCTATTGGATTTGAAGAAAGTATATTTTTTTCTTATAATATGATGAGCATTTGAGCATAAGTATTGCCAAAGGCTGCAAACTATCAAAGCTATATTTTGCATAGTTACTCATCAACAACATTATAACCTTCAATAGTGGTTTTTCAATACAAAGTTAGTTTTCAATAATTCTTTACATGTTATGATATAACAAAGCTAGGCTTATGAGACTTTATATGCTGTAGATATAAAATAGCTAACCATGTCTTCTAAAGAAAAAACTGTTATGTACAAAACTTCTCCAAAGCACATTTAAGATTCTTTAGGGATGTCCTATAGAGAAGTTTACGGCTCTTATCATCAAGAGTCTTGAATCAAAACTTGCCGTAAGTCTATGTTTCACAGAAGCAATCCCTTAGTGACAAGAAAGCCCATTGCTTTTAGTTCAGCCTTAAGATACCCACTGTTGGGTATAGGCCTCTGTGCCAACCTTCCCTATCCTGCACCAGTCTGACTTGTTAACGACTTGCTGCTTTTATTATGCAGTCAACAACTTTTGAATGTGCTATTTCTCAATTATGCAGGTATTTTTAAAAGTCGAGAAACTTCTACCTAGAGTTCTACACCATGGCACATTATATTTTTCCCAAGTATGTGGCATATGGCCTACACAGTCTGTGTAGGCCATAGTTCTACACAAATTAGCTATTGTTCATAGATAAGTATCTAGAACAGACTAACCTAAACTATTGTTTAATAACCTAGTTAGAATTGTGACCTATTGCTCATTCAATTATTCCAATCACTTGACAGTTAATGTATTTTGTTCAATACAAACTTACGTCTATCTATCGAATCAGGCCATAGCCCACTCTGCTTAGTAATATGCCTCATCATGTACACTCCTAGATATTTACCAATTTTTATTTTAATACTTACATGAACCACGTTTCAGTTGGATTGAAGCAAGCTGAATTGATGCAGTCAGGAGCTGTTGAATGGATTTCTTCAGTTAGTTAGTTTGTATGAGTCAGTGGCCAACCCTGGTGACGGAGTTTTTAGCCACCTTAAGGCCTCCATCATGGTTTACGACTTAAATAGCCAGGACCGACAATGTAACGGGCCCTCTGAAGCACGGAAACGCTCAGATAAAATAGCCACTGGCGGTCACCCATTCACTTACAGACCATTTCGAATGTTGCTTAACTTCGACGATCTATCAAGAACGACTAAGCAAGCACGACCACGAGCGCTTCTCGATTCTTCTGTAAATAACAATTTATTTAACCTTTACCAGTGTGAGATTTTCGTAGTAAGTTTAAAATAAATGTGGAAGGTACCACTGCACCTATTTGATAAAAAAAACCGCTCACCATCTGCAACATACATTATTCCAGCGGACTTAGTTAATGCTAGTAATATTCCTATCGAAGTCGGGCGGCGTCTGTTCGTAAATAAATTATTTAACAAAATCGTAGGGTCTTCCACTACGCCTGAATAATAATGGTCAAAGGGATTAGGTTTTTCGATTTCTCAACACTTTCATTGCAGGTTAATCATTCTATGATCGCAGTGAGTGTTCATTTCATAAAGAACCTCTTAAGAAACTGGAGAGATATGATAATTCAAGGTACCGTTTTTGTATTGTTGCGTGATTCAAACTCTGGGTCAATAAGTCAGAATTGACATCAATTAGCCTCGAGATCTAAGATGATTATTTTATGCTGCCCTAATTTCAGAGCCACTTCGATACTAAACATGTAGGTAGATGTATAAATAGGTATGGTTATACCCGAACAATCGACAGCACTTTATACAAACAAACTGGACTCAAAAATAATGGCCTATTGGTACTTTTTAAATAACTTCCTAGCCTAGGACATGAAGGTCTACTCTCAGTATGTCGAAGGCCACCCATCATCAAAATTAAAAGTATCTCGTACGATAAACACCTTATCTTACTTAAACTAAAGAAAACAATTCAAATCTGTTACCGAGTCCGTGCGTAACTGATAAAAAAAAACGATTTACTTAACCAACAAAAAATTAGATAAGTTTCTTACGCGTGCTTACGTTAAGATAATGCTAGGTAGGTAATTAGGTATGTGTATCTGGCCCACTTGTATTAAAACTATAATCCTTTCTATTATATTCAAAACTTCTTGGTGTAGCTTGTTTAGTCGTTCTTGATAGATCGTCGAAGTTATTCAACGTTCAGACGGTCACTAAGTGGATGGGTGACCGCTAGTGGCATTATCAACTTCCGTGCTTCCGTGCTTCGCAGGGCACGTTAAATTATCGGTAACGGCTTTTAAGTCGTGCACGATTCTATGAACCATTATAATTGCCTATTGTATCGATTATAGATTTATGGAATATTTAGTTCTACAAGAGTTCTTAAAAAGCGTTTAGGATGAAAAAGTTGTAGTGTTTTGTGCAAAGGAGTGTCAGTAAAATAAAACAAGGTGGATAGACTTAGCAGACGAACTCGATAGAAAAATACAATAGTGTTTTGAAGCTAAATCGATTATCCTTGCTAAAGGTTAAAGATAACTTTGAGCAGCAATATTTCATTCGTAACATTCCTCGGTGAAACTCGTCTGTTGCTATCTTACGTTACTCACTGAAACACAATGCTCAGTAAATTACTCAATACATCATATTCAAGGTCAAGCTGAGTAATTGACGGATACCTAGATTGCTATCAGATGCAAGCAGATAAAACGAAATGCCTGGTTTCTATCATACTAGGCTTGCACTCTCTCGATAGCTTTGTTTCAAATTCCTCTTAAATTTGATATCTTATATAAAACTAAAAGTTAGAGGGCATCTTATCATAGGATAATAATAGGTACTCCTGTATTTTATGCTGATGAAAAGCCCAACGCACATTTTCTACCAATATAATCGGAGCCATGCTAAATTCATGTCACGATTATCACATTCAAAAGTAGATGGTAGATGAGTTAATGATCTAGTGATCAGCTGACTGTGTAACTTCGAAACAATAGACATTTTCACTGTAATATTTAACTCAGTAAGTCGTCTTGCGTCACTACGCAAGATTACACCTAGTCTAAACACTGTTATATTGCTAGCTTCTACTAAATATTCCTAGTTTCCTACCAATAGCTCAAAGTATTCTAAAAGAATCCATAGAGGTTAGTCTCATTCTAACCGCACCTTTTTCGCAAATTTGTAGAAACTGTTACCAATCGCGAATAACAAAACTATTCGCCGTCCAAATTGGCTATTCTTGTCTATAGGTTACTACTTCAAAACGCCGATGGATAAACAGAACCTGTACGAAACTGTGTGTTGTATCTGTGTGATGTTTTATCTGCGTAATATATCTTCCCCATCCTTGAATTCATTTGTTCTTCATTCATTCGTAAAAGATTCGGCAGTAATGTGTTTAATGCTGAGCTATCGCTGAGAGGGAAATGAGAAGAATACCTTCATGTTGTGCCGATCCAACGTGACAAAGTGACAAGGACAGAAAGATCATGACATCGGCCATCTCATCTTGAACCTTACAACTATCTTCATTATTATTAACTATTTTCATTATTTTCATTGTTATCGTGATCCACAGCTGGGCAAAGGTATTCTTCAAAATTTTCTACTGGCCCCTTTGGCCAGCTCCTATCACTCCGTTTCAAGTAGTCAAGATTATCCCGCCCCCACTGTTAAGAATGGAATTTTAACTTGATAGGTCATCTATCCTTTTTATGCCTAGAGTGAATGTCTTTTCCGGTCCATTTGAAGTATTTTCCTAAGCTTCATATTCCCGTAGCACAGGTAAGAAGGGTTTGTTTATCATGCGCGACGGCCACTCAGCCGGATGGCAACCAGTGCCATCCGATATAAGTAATAAACGACATCCGATATAAATAAGAAATAAAAATGTCACACACATTACAGACGAATGGCCAATGAACTTCGGTAGCTTCTGGTATAATTGGTATCCAAACTTTATTATTTAGCCTGTGTTGTCCCACTGCAGGGCAAAGGCCTCCCTTCCCTTCTTCCACTCTTCGCGATTTAACGCAGTAACAGGCCAAGTTCTCAGGTGAGAGTCCAGCTCGTCCCGCCATCTCATCCTAGGTCTTCCACGTCTGCGCGTTATATTTTGTGGGGTCCACTGCGTGGCTCGTTTTGCCCACAAATCGTCTTACTTACGAACTTACGAATTATCCAAACTTACGAATACAAATTTTATTTATTTGTCAAACAAAAATATAATGTACTTAGGTTGTAAGTGTATACAAAAAAAACCTTACACGATGGTCCACGCACGAGGTTTTACCTTGTATCGTGAATTCGAGTTCAATCTTTAGGTCGTTGGTTTTAACTCCTACTCGTATTATTTTAAGGATCGTGAATGCTTACCGTCTTGAGTAGGTATCATCTTATAGTCGACCACAGATTTCGCTCATGATAGCCCCTAGACGTGACAAGGGTTTATGGGGCCCGTTATCAGATTTGATAAGTACTTATAATTTTATCATATTCTTTTCCCTCTTTCAAGAAAATGTCGTCTCGGGAACAAAAAACTCTAATTCAACCATTTTGACTTCGGTAGACCTAACTAGTTTTTTAGTACCTAACTAACTAAAAATTATATACTATACTATAGAGAATAGTCAATCCATAAGGATTCAACCACTCCCTTGTGGATGTATCTATCGGCAGTTATTGATTTCTATGGCTATTTGGGGAACGCCAAACAAATATTGTGATAAATAACAGGAAAATCCATTTGTCGCGTGGAACATAATGACGTAACGAGCGAAATACCTATTTGGTAAAAATAACAAACATTTCCCATTTTAAAAGCAAAATAGCATTGTAAATGTAAACTAGTTATATATTGGCGTGATACATTTCCAAGTAAGTTTGTTTATTTAATTTTACAAAGAGTAATAAACGAATGGCGAGTTTGTATGAAGAATGTAACGAGAGCGTGTTTAATTGAGTGTGTCATTATTGTAGTACTAGCTTACGGAAATCAGTGGTGTCTGTCTAGTTTACTTCTAGAGAGAGATTTTATGACTTAAATTCAAAGGTATTTAAGCTCTGTTCGTTTCACGTCCTTAGGTGGCTACTGTGATAGTGCATCGATTATGGCTCGCTCTATTCAAACCAAGCTCCACCATCCTCTATTGTCATAGTAACAGTCAACACCTCAGCTCCAATTTGACATCAAAGGCGTACAAACAAATTGCTGATGTTATGTCGCCCCGCTCGGCGCGCTTCTCTCTCGGCATTATTGTACCATGTCACTCGGCATCAGTACCGACGTGGTGGGCGTGACGAGCGGAAGTCTCGCGTGCTCTCGCGCACATTGATCAACTAGTCATCAATCGCGAATAGGGGAACTAAAAGGGGACTGGTTTTGAAGATAAAATCTTCTTAATTCAGTGTTTGCGCGATACTGGAATGAAGTGATGTGTTCAGGATGTGTGTTATAGTGATTAAACTGGAACGGAAATTGTTTTCGGATATGGTACGAATATACACAGTCATATTCCTATTTGATGTATGAAAGTTAAAGTTGAAAACTAGGAAGCTATTTGTCATTCAGCAAATTATATTTAAGCTCCGTGTGAACAACGAAGCATGCTGTGGTATAACATTTTGCGCTGCTTATTTTGTTATGGAATTTCAAGTATGTGTTAAGCCCAATTTAGTAAAAAGAATGTTGGTTTTTCTAAAACTTGGATCATTGGTTTTGCTATGAAATTTTCTTGTACCTATTGGTACGTTACGATTGTATATCGATTGTTTGGATGACAATATCGTTTTGTACGTACCCGGTTAACTTCGTTCTTCCATCCTTTGCAGATTAGCGTAATTCCTGGAAAGTGAGTTAATCCTTTGGTAGCGTTTGAACTCTCCTGGTAGCGTTTGAACTCTCTTTTAAGTGAACTTGGAAATTACAAAACCTAAAGTACCAACTTCTTACAAGTACTTTGAGATACTATTAAGTTGTTGTCTGAGAAAGTTTTCATACTACTTTTGTATTTTGGTTTTGTAATGGATAATCTCTCTAAATTTCCCCTGACGATCAAAATATTTTGTTTTGATTATGTTAATGGGATATTCTTTCAATCCTAATATCATCAAAGGATGAATAATAATATCGGAGTCGATGACACGATTTCTTGTAACGTGGGAACCTTCTATTTTAGGATGTTCCCTGCCTCGGCTTGTGCGGTATTTGCTAAAAAAATTGCTGTTAGTTTTTTTATTTAATGCATTTCATTTGTAGTACTACAGAGTCCCAGAACTTTGGGTTTCTCTATGTTTTATTGAAGTGTCATCGCTGAATCTAAATTCTTTGATAGCACTACTTCTAGACTTCTACCCCGTTTTAAAATTGACTTAGGCTCACCTATCTAGTCAACTTACGATTTATTTAATAGTCATCTTTGAACCAGTTATTAATTAATCGTGATCTGGGTATCATACCTTAGACTGGTTTTGATTTACAGTGTCAATTTATATAACAACTTTCGTCTTAATCCGTTTCGAATTTTATTTATTTACGCTTTAGTTAGACGCAGAGTTTGGTACGTTTTACTAATCAATAAAACCTGGGGCCGTATTCGCGTTCATTATTTCGTTCGTTTGATGAATTTTCGGATGCTTCCCACCACTATTTCTGACTTCAAGGGCCAATTTTTAAAACGTTAAAACACGGTCCTAACCTAACCTAGGACCAAATATTCCAAACCGAAAAATTAGCCCTTGAAGTCAGAAATCGTGGTGGGAAGCATCCGAATATTCATCAAACGAACAAAAAAAGGAACGCGAGTACAGCCCCTGACTACCAAGAACGTTCTCTTTCTTATAAGACCCTTACTCTTGACATTCGATTTGATTTCGATCTTAACCTGAATTGGGATTCAAAAGTGATGATAACAACAATCTCGTATCATTAACAAACCGTTGAATCAGAAGATTTAAATGGAGACGGACTATACATGATAGTCCGTCTCCATTTAAATCTTCGTTTGTGGCCATATCTTGCGCATTTCATACACGAATTATAAGAGGAGTGAGTGGAAGAAACCATGTTGTGCCATTTCTTTTTCATTCCCGAAAAAGCTAACACTAGGGTTGTAATATAAAATCGCCTCGAGTATCGAGAGTTAGACTCCTGAACTGCTGATTTATTGATTTCAATTTCTGAGAGAAATGAGGCTTTAGTGTCGTACTCGTACCTTTTGCTCAGTCAAGTGTAGTCTCCTAGTGATGTTCGCTTAGGCGAACCTTACCTGCAACGTAAGATATCAATTCACTACTATACGCTTTGTTTTTAAAAGGTTTTTCGTTTCACCTTGAACCAGTCCTTCACGTTATGCGTACGTATGATTGTGTACAGAATTTCTCTTTGTGAATTTATTTATAAGCTGATGCTAATGAATTCGATAATGTCAGAGTTGAGTAGGACTTTTTTGGGAAGTATTACATTTTGCCATTTCCAAATTGCTATTTAATGAACCTTTTCCCTGCTGAATGTTGCCGTTGCCGGGCTTTTTAAAGCTTTTCTTTAGCATCTCATTAAAGTCCTTCCTGAATGAAAAATAAGAAACATCTGCTTTCGATTTACTTAAATAAATCTTATTCTTGTTCATTTTATTCCTTCAAAATGTAATCTTCTAATAGTACCTACCTATAATTTAATGAAACTACTAAATCATATGAAGATGACATTTAAATAAAAAAATATTCGGTATTAATTTTCGATTTAATCGTCATCAACTGTAAAAATATGATAATATATTCAAGCAAACAATTATCATTCCTCATTTATTCTCAAACAATCTATTATATCAGATAGCACGTGTCTACAATACACTATTTGCAATTCATACAAAACTTGAATTACATGATAAATTACAACACAATGGTGCACCAACCGTTGTTGCTTCGCACTGCGGGCGACATCATGAAAGATATAATGAAAACATCAACCATGCGAGTGAACACGTAAAGCTGTATGTACACTAACTGAGCTAACAATTTGCCACTAGACATTAGAAAAGTGGTTGAATCTTTTGTCCTCTCGTCACCGAACGAAACAAGAAGCGAACGAGCATTTCGCAAAATCTCCCAACTATGGCTTTGTTTGTGAAATTGTCGCATCGTGTAACTATCTTTACACAGTACAAGCAGTTTTATCTTATGGCTTTAGTGAGGCTTCGATGCAATTGGTTTCCATTTGAAATGAGCAGCATAGAAATAAGACCCTAGATGAATTTCTTTAGAATAATATCTCTACTCTAGATCGTCTAGATAATTACTGTCTAAAGAGCCTCAAGCAAGACCTACGTTGGCTTCAGTCTCATGCTATCAAAGGTCCCCTTAGTCCCGAGTTTTTCCTCTTTGAATCGAACGAATCTAATAATGTAGGTAACAAATTCAATACGTATTACTTACAACTCTTACTAGGTAGTATGTTCTCATGTTTAAAGCCAGTCTAACTCTTTCCCACTGTTGTTGCAGGTTATGTGCACGTGTTAGATAATTGTGAAGTCAGCGGCGATTCGCAACAGGGCAGCAATAGGCAGCCGACGTTGTGGAATGGTTCCGGTGTGTTGGCGCTTGCTTTTTCATGTGAGTAACCGAACCAGTTAATGGTCTGGCAGTAACGGGCAAATCAGAGTGAGCGTTTCAATATGGCACATAAAAAACAGACTCACATCTACCCAAGCGAGTTACCTCATACTTCCAGGCAGTTCTAGGCCCTCAAGTTTTTGAATATACCCTTATTCTGATAATAACAGTAACTTTATGTAGCGAGAAATCAGAAGTTTTTTTTTCCAAGAGAAAAAGTTGAGGTGTCGTGCAGTTTTATCTGTAAAAAATTAATTATTTTATCTGTACGTTCCCACAATATCGTATTAGTTTTTTTGGTATCATCTATAACTCTATTCCATACTCTCAGCATTTAGTAAATTCAGTAAGATGTGATGTTCGTATACAAACAGACACACTTCAAACGTATATTGTTGAACAAAACTATTTTTCAATAACAATACGTTACTTTACCGCCCTCTTTAGGGTTATTGATCTCTAATAGGTATTCGTGGCAAGGTAAACTACCCATTTTACATTCTGAACCTACCAGGTGTAAAATTAACGGTTACCCATACGAAGTTTGAATACATTTAAACTATTTGTGAATAATTACATGGGCGTATCCTGTATAGGTCTGCGGCGTTCCTTTTTGGAGCCAAATGTAACAGAGTATTTGACTTTGCATTGCATTGCACCCAATTAATACAATGAGAAAGCCACAGTGGGCGAAGCTGTTTCGTAGTTCATTTTGACCTGTGTACATACATAGTACAAACGAATGCATACAAAAAAATTCGATTTCTTCAAGTCGGGTTCCAGGTTCACACAGGTTTCATTTTGAGCAATCGTACGTTTGAAAATTACATGATTAATTACATTCCATACATGCTAAGAAAAGCGCGCGTGGTGTACTTTAGTCGTTTTTGATCAGCAACGTTAAGCGACAGTCTGCGTGGTCGCAGAATGGGTGACCGCTTGTGGCAATTATAACCGAGCTTCTCTTCAGAAGGCACTTTTAATTGTCGGTCGACCGAAGAGTTTTTAATGACCTACAATACAATATTGTAAATCGGATTTCAATTAAAATTGATGAGTAATTTTTTTACCAAAAATGAAATCTATCGGTATCAAAGATATCGCTAAGCAATTCGCGCAAAACAAATCGTAACTCACTAATTACAACATAGCAACAAGACTAATCTGTCGCCTCATCAAATAATGATAAAATAACACTTGATTGAGTACACAAAACTTTGAAGTGTTGAAAGATGATCTTTATCACAAATTACGTCATCAAACAGCAATTTATCAACACCCAAATTACTGTGTGAATTAGGTCACTGAAGTACACTGTCTCTTAAATACTTTGAAGAACAATTTTAACAGAGCCTAATTGATGTTTCAGTTATCTCGAAAACTGAAAAAAAAAATACCGCGATGAGTTCCTGATTGAAAACGATTAGGTAGATTGCGGTGCTATTGCTTAAGCATGTGTGGGGTGAACAAACTTTGTTGTAAGAGTCCCCTGAAGCTTGGCGTAAACATCACTTGCTCGGCCTTAAACTAACAGGGTTGACGCTTTCGCTTCAACATAAACAGGCTTATTTATAGACGAGACGTACCATACAGATGTGATCAAATGATAGCTGGCAACCCTAACTAGACATAAAGATTAAACCAGCTCCCAACTAAACACTGCTCAAAGTCATATAATACAATATCTGCCAAACACGGCTGTACGATTATTATAACATCATCAATAACGGAATTGGATTGACGTTAAAAATAGAAGCATGAAATGCCAAACACAAATAGAAGGTAATGATACGAGTCACTCAAAAATACTCCATACAAACTACTACTTACGCAACCATACAGTGTAATTTTTGTACTCTGGCATCTGTATAACGCGCTCCTTGCACTAAAGAACGCAATCGGGAACTCAAGGGGGGTCTTATTTGGTGAAGGTCGAGGAGTATCCAGTCTATACGTAGAATGTATTGTATTCTGCTACTACTTGAAAAGCTTTTGCCGTTGACAGGCCGTCGGCCGGTGTCATGTGATACCTCACTTCATTACCTCCAGGTTAGAGTTGTAGCCGTGCCCTCCGGCTTCAAATCGTGAATTTTAAACATAGGGAAGTTGATTTAAATTTTCTGTTAAATGACAACGATGGCGTGGTGGAGGAATGAATTAACTGAATTGCAAGAGGTGGTAGTTCAATTTTCGGCGAGACAAACGTTTGCATATGTTTAGTCTGGGTTTGTTGTGGTACTATGGTACTCGTAGTGTCTGATAACCACGACACATAGAGTCCTAGTGTAGTTCAGTTTCATGACTAGCTAACTCTTTGAAGGTCTAAACCCGTCCCCTCTCTACCAGATGACCTGCTGTCGGCATGGGAATGTTGCGCGATTGTCACGTCGCCTTTGTGTTGTAAATGGGATTCTAATCGTTTCGACGCTCAATCACGAACGCTCGACTAATTGCTGCGACAACGATCTGTCACACACGAGAAAGCAAGAACAAGATGAAATTGAGATGCTATGTCACGTCTCATACAGTTATACAGTTTCCTTGGGAATAACAGAAGGGATTGCGGAATATTAAAGCATGGAAATTTATTATAGCAGGTCCGGTGATAAATCTAAATGATCGGGTCTTATATAAAAATAACGAATGTTAATTTGATCGTGGAGATTCTTGAGAGGATGGTGGGCATGAATTGTTAAAGGCTTTTTAAGCTCCAGCGGCTTATCCAAGGAGATCCCTACGCGCTTCCTTCGGTTCAAAGTTAAATGTTAATATCCGTGACCTTCACCTTCAAGTCCTGGGAGTAATGAAATTTCGGGGAATTTAATGTTTAATTAAAGCTTCTTCTGGTATCATGAATGGCACGACATTGTTGCCAAATATGGGATTCAATAATTTCAACAGCTTCAGCTTATTTTGATGTCCTGAACATCAAAATAAGCTGAAGCTTATTTTGATGTTTTTTTAAACATCCATCATACGAGGTAGCACAGAATACTAATTGGTTTATATGGTCGTTCGTGTGTGACACCTTGTCCCACAATATCAGAGGATTTGCCTTGAAAATGTAATCGGATTTTGCTATACCTGCCGGAAAAGTCATATATTCGGTAAATGGTTTCTTTTGCATCACCATCATGATTCTGCCTTTGAATTATGATTGCTGAATTTGAAGTTAAATAGAACACTGAGAAATCTCCTTCGCATTTTAACCCAAATCAAAAATATTCCCTTACCAGGTTCCCTAAAATATTCAATATTCAATTATATTTGATGTAGGATCTCTTGACAGGCACTTAGCACGAGTGAAAAATTCGCCCTCTCACATTCCATTTGAACGTTCTCAATTTCTCATTCGTTTAACAAGTTTTTAATATCTCACTCGAACGTTTGGCTACAAAATTGTTGCGGTGTGGTGTGGTGTGCTGTGCATCAATTTACATTTACCGCTAGCGCTCGAATTCCATTAGAAACCACGGTTAACAAATAGGTACCTCCGTTGAATCCGACGTTGGAAATCTACTATGATAAATGTACCTTCAGCAATCATTCGTTTTCATTATTTATTTACTGTTCAATACGTTGAAGTTTCCCTTGAGATCAGTTATTTCTATAACTTGAAGATGAATGAACCAATTGCATTTTTGCTTTGTGCTCAGTGTAAATTTCTAAATTCATAAGTACATGGATCGTTCTCTCTGTCTGTCTGTGGCATCTTAGCTCCCTGGATGCGGTTTTAATTTCGCTTCTTTTGTCTTAGCCGAGGGTGCTCGAACCTATGATTCAAGAAAATCAAGAAAGCAGTTTTATTCCTGTCGGGTTTTACTTTATTTTAAAGTCACACTCAAACCTATTTCATGATACTTTTTTGTTTCTCATGTTCCTAATATTTCATTGTTTCTAAATCTTTTAGTATTATCGTATTCAGTTTGCACAAACATACTCTTATCAATCAATGCGTGTCGGTTTGGGGTTATCATAACATAACATACAGGAAGTACATTTATGTAAAAATAATGTGTATTATTTTTGCATTCAAATGTAAGTATCTACTATTTACTCAAGTGTAGGTAGGTACTCTTAGTATCAGTACTCTTACGTACCTGTATGTTATTCAGTTGTATTTATGAATCGACGATATTTTTACGTGAATGATTTTTTGTTTAACTTTCATGTTAATTTTTTTCTGACATTGTTTTTTTTTATTTATATTCCTTAGCTTTACTTCGGTAGATCAATTATTTTGCGGTAAGCGGGAGTTCTTCTTCTTGTTGTGTCACCAGTACTTTCGAACCAGGGTGGTGAAAGGATTGTAAGTGCGCCTCAAAAACGCTCCTTTCGTACACTTGACACATGTTTTCGAACTTTTTAGGTTCTACGACATGCCGGTTTCCTCACGATGTTTTCCTTCACCGTTTGAGAGTACTGGCATAGTGCACATACATTTTTCGGCAGAAAAAATAGAATAGAATAGAATAAAGTTTTATTTTAAATATATTTTTTTTTATTAAGCGGGAGTTATCATGTTAGGCAGCTATAATTATAAAAATAGTATTCCAGTATGTCTGATCTTTTCGGCGGTGTCTTCGTTATCACAAGCCCGCATTAATCGACTTGTTCAACGTACTCACCATGCCTTATTTGTTTGATTAAAAATTGTTTGACTGGCCCCAAAACTCAACTAACACTACCTTACGCGCTGTTCGTTCGCCAAAAGTTAAATGATCATTTTTATAATGGTCATTCAACTTTTGGAGCAAATGACGTGTGAAACATCCATCAATGTTTATTGTTCAAAATCTCAAGTTACGTTCAAAGTTTTTGCTACTTGGCATCAATTTCCTTCGTATATCCTTAAGATTGTAAAACGTAAACGTAAACAGGTTCACGACTGTATCCCCAAGGTGCGGTAGACATTCTCTCAGATCTTTTTATGTTACTTATTCCAGATCCTTTGAAGATGTCTAAGGGGGGTAGTCAGAGGCATGTCCAAACACATATTGATACATGCCCACATCTTGCAGAAGTTAGTATTCCATACGTGACAGGTTGCAAGCCCATCGCCGCCTATAAGAATACTAACTGGTTTCCTCACGATGTTTTCCTTCACCGTTTAGAGCACGTGTTAAAGCGCATATAAATTTTACGAAACGCAAAATCCATTGATGCACGGCCGGGATTCGAACCCACTACCTTCGGATTGAAAATTGAGGTACAACCCCCATTCGGCCAACACGGCTTTTTTACACGGCTTAAGATTGTTGTTTTAATAAAACATTATGGTCCTGCCTTATAGGTAACTGATAGTGGCAGTTTTATTAGCTTTAATATGTGAATTTTTTGACCCGACTTTATCGGATATCCAATAGTGGTTAAAACTTCCACGATCAGCTAACACGCTAAATAACGTAATATTTTTTTTGTCGGATTCACGAATAAACAATGTTATTTATATCCTTGGAGCATTACATTTATTGTGTTTTGTTTTGATAACCAAATACAACAAACCTTACAATTTAAATTGCTTAACCAATTTGTATCACAGCTGTTTAAACAGCTATATCGGGAGCTGATATCTGTTTATCATATCTATTGAAAAACTTATCGGTGGGTAGGTAAACTTGTAATACCCCGGACACTTGACAAAACTCCATACAATTAAGACGATTAATTGTATGGATTTAATTAATTACATACTTCACAGCTACAGTGTCATTATTGTACTCGCGCATATGTGTGTAACAAACGCGCTCCTGGTAAAAAGACCGCAGTTGAAAACTCAAGGGTTAGGGAGTCACGATTGGTGCGGGGCAAATAGTGTCAATTCTTTACTTATTATTAATATATACAGGGTGTAAAAAGACTACTACCGAAAATTGAGGGGTTGCAATCAGACCATGATTCTAAAACATATTTATTTAGCGAAAAATAAACGATTTTTTTTTTTACTTAGCTACGTCATTTTATGTTATTGCCGGTTATTTACTACTTTATGGGATATCAACATAATAAGACCACTACCTTATAATTTCATTTATAAAAAAAAAACAGTTAAAACTCAAAATCCAGCAATCTACGTAAAACAACGCGCCCAGTACATACGCAAACAGTAATCTTCAAACGCTGTTTTCTCCGGATATAATGTTTTTTTCGGAAAATCAATTTGGATTTGGTTGGCAGTGTTGGGATGCTGTACCTACCCCTCTCGGCTTCAGTAGACGTCTTTTTACACCCTGTATATTCTTGTCGATAAGTTTTTGCACTCCCTGTCTATCGCGTAGCGATATCGTCTAATTCTCCAGGCTTGTTTGCATTCGTGTCTAGTTGATTGACATTGGAACCATATAAAAGCGTCTACAAGTGTCTCGTGACACAAATTCCTTTAATCTGATTACGTAATCGTATGTGGGCTTCGTAACAATGATGCATTCATCCTATAATGCAAGCTGCTGACAAAATACTGATATTAATTTGTGTATTTTATTATCAGAAAGTTCAACCTAGTGGCTCTCTGCTGGGCAAAGGTTCCCTTGTTTCTGAGTCGTTTTTGAGAGGATTTCAGACGATTTCAAATCACGAAGACGACCTCTGTGGCGCGGTGGGCGAAGGTCCACCTGCGACGCATAAGGTTGCGGGTTCGATCCCCGCCGCGGGACAAATGTTTGTATGACATACAGATTTGTCTCGGGTCTGGGTGTTTCTATGTATAATATGTATGTATTACAAAGAAAAAGTATATAAGTAGTATATCAGTTATCTGGTTCCCATAATACGAGTACAAGCTTTGCTTAGTTTGGGGCTAGATGATGCTGTGTGAAAATGTCCAGCATTATTTATTTATTTGTATTTATTTATGAAGAGCCTTTAAGTACTTTCAAGCTCTAATTAATAATGTTATTAAAACGGTTTAAAGATTCGCGGAAGTTTCTAATTATGTCAAATATCAATGCTACAAATTAATGTAGGTACCTTAGTGACTCAAAAAGTTCTCTCTCTCTCTCAACTGCGCATTATATCTCTTTACTAAGTAAAACTAACAGACACTCCACTCTAGTAGAACTAAACTAACAAAAATGCAGACAGTACTGCTGTTAGATAAATTACCCTCGTTTAAGAAAATTGTCTCCTTCACTTTAAACTTTATACAAAGTTACAATGAAAGCATTTCGTACTGGATATTCAGAGACTATTCCATTAATCTCATCATCATCATCTGCCCTCTTTCTACAGTGGGGTCGGTCAGCATGGTTTCTTACTTCTATTTTTCTCTGTCAGTCGTAATCTCAGAACTCACTCCTAATTGGAACTATTTCATAATAATTCAGACAACATTTTCCACCAGTATTGAATTATTAGTTTGTCATCTACAACTTCACTGCTTCATCTAGTCGCTAAATTCGAATTTCGAAACAAAATATAATTCTGCTATATCTACCATGAAAATCTGTTTAAAGATTTTAGTATAAAAGGCCCAATTCAAGTTCAATTCACAAAATGAGTAGGCGTAGTTGATGCTTGACTATTATTAGATTTACTTAGATCTATTTGGGATCACTTAGTTTAATGGAGATAAAGTTAATAATGGCCTCAATTTCACTGTACACTGCCTATTCGGCGAAATAATCCCCGGGGAAATTTCTTTATTTAGGTACTACGTAGAATCATCAATTCTTAAAGCAAGTTTTTGTATCCAAATCTTTTTTCTCTCACGAAAGAAATCGAAATACGCAACAAACGTTCAACGGTTTTTTTCCCAGCGAACGCTGATAAATATTCTTTCAGAAAAAAATTGTATTTCCTCCAATCCCTTCATCGGTCCTACTTTACAAATTGTCTCTTGTCGCTACGTGAGGGATTAATCCCTGCAAATCGATAATGCGCATGCTTAAACAGAGAATAGTTTGACCAGAGAACAAAAGAAGGTTTAGTATAATGTGGTCTGGCGTAGAGTCGTAGAGTTACCCAGCGAAGAACAGAACTATCATTCTGTCTCACTCCAACCGCGCGCATTAATATTTTGCGAAGATATCCATTTGCTCATTTCCTGGCCGTCTTCCGAACAGGCTGGTCGAGTTTCCACATAATCATTGCATAAGCTGGCTTCGTGAGCGTTATCACTAAGTGCACTAGCGTACGGAAGCTAAATCTTCCGCCTTGCAACCAGCACCATGTCGTAAATCTAGTCCTCAGTAGCACGCAAGCATTTCACATTTTATGGGCATAAAAAACCTTAAAGGCACCTATATTCTATTGTAGTTTTTCTAACTGTGATTTTTTTCGTACAAAAGTCTTGGAAAATATGGAAGTAGCAAAAAAACTGATAGAAACGAGTAGAATATGGAAAGTTGCCGTACAAAAGCAAGTTACTTTACATTGTATAACGGTCAGATAATCTCTAAACAGAATAAAACGAAAACTTTTCGGTTACGCGAACAGACTGTTTAGGTGAATATCCAAAGCCCTTTTTTTCTGAAACGCAAATTGTTGCATTTTTGCACCCAACTTAGTATCTCATGTTTAGCAATTCTGTTCTTTGATTAAAACATCGCATCTGCAATGTCTGTCGGCTAGATAACCAGAGAAAGCTTGCAACACCCTGTTAAACCCACTTTCTAACATTTCAACGATAAAACCTTATTCTAAATTAAAAACTTACATATCATTAAGTTTTTATGAGACAAAACAAGCTGTAATTATCAATTAAGTATCGTAACAGTAAAGTTTACGCGTGTTTTTATTGGCGCCCTTTTCCATTTAAAGAATCTAGGACAATTGGTTTCTGGCTATCGGTATCTGAGTATCTTTCGGATTTGTCTCTAGCTATTTTCTAAGTTATTGACGTCAGCGTTTTTATGCCTTTGTCGACATAATATCCATTTCTGGCAAATTATAGACTGAAACCTTATTAATAGCTAGGATAAAATTATCCTAGCTATTAATTCGTTTACATAAACGCACCCTACCAATCGTCCATTCATTGTTATTCCTCAAAGGGTTGCCTGGAAGAGAACGCTTCTTAGCGATAAGTCCGCCCATTGTAATTTTTTTATTATTGTTTTTTTTTTTTTATTATAAAGTGGGCAATAAAGTATTTTCATCCATTCATTCATTCATAAACGAAGCTTTTAGACTAGTTGATATTATTAAATTCAATTCAAATTCAAATTCAAATAACGTTTATTTGAAATAAAATAAAATTGCGATTGTTTACCTGTTCTCATAAATTGCTTCAGACCTTTACAAAGTTGCTCTAAGCAACAAGCCGAGCATCCCTTGATTTATAGATCACTTAGCTCGAAGCTGTTCCAATGTCACCCTCCAATATTCTCTCCCTTGTTCCAATAAATCTCTGGACATGCCGAACAATACCGTCCCAGAGCCCACAGCCAAAGCCATAAAAGACAGACCAGAGATAACGTTAGCCGATGTAGCGTAAACCATAACAGATTTGTGGAATCGAAAGGGTGAGGGTTTCACCACTTTCGATTCAGAAATTCTATATTATCTATAGACTTATATTGCTGCTTTATGGGCTGGTAGTTTTAATTAACTTAGTACAACCATATATTTAAAATAAGGTATTATTTCAAATGGAATGTATTAGTAGTCACGCCAAGCGCAATCCGCGCTTTCTTTTCTTCGAGTTTCAATTTCAACCTTAGTCTGGCTTCGGTACGCTTCGTTACACACTGCCTGTTTGATGGGAGACATAAATTTTCTCGTCGTCTGTCGTTACAGAAATATCTTTAGAAATTATTAATCTCTTATGAAATCATACGTGAAACGTATATCAAAAAAACCTTTTCGGGATCTACTAGAAACAGTAACAAATGATATCACGACCTTACGGCTCAAAGTCAAGACGTGAGACGCTTTTGCAAGCAAAGCTCTATTGGATAATATCGCAACCCACATTTTCATAACTCGGAGGCTAGGTATTTCAACACAGGCAGCCATCGCTTAAATGAATAGGCTTGTCGTGTCTGAACATCGCTTCATTTGTCTGTACCTGGCATGCTCAAGGATAACCGAATATAATCTGAGTTTTAGTGGTTTGGCGCAGAATAATCCTCGGTTATCATGGAAAACAGACTTAAATTGCTTAAAACTTAGCCCTGATCTGAACCAAAATGTTGTCGTAAGATTGTTCTATAATTCTCTAAACTCCCTAGTGGGAGCTTTCAAAAGATCACGTAATCCGCATGAGCTGGTTATCGGTATCACTAGTGTTTTCATTAAATAAGATAATTGAAAAGATCGGTTAACGAGTCCGCTGCGGCTTGATATCATTCTAATACTTATTTCGTTCAGCACATCATTGACTATGCAAGCCTGATAAAAAGTCGGCACGATAACACTACCGAAGAGCAAGCAAGGTGGTAAATGAGCCTGCATTTCGCGTCTCTATTGGTTTATAATATCGAATGCGATTATCTTCGCTTCGGTGTAATCTCAGTCGTTATGACGCCCCACTCGAAAAATATTACTCGTCTAGAGCAACCTTGTTTAATAGCCGTAGATTTTCTGAGACGGTTTTATTGACGAACTTTTATCCTTTATCTATCGTTAGACTTTCTAGTAAGTTTCATAAATCTCTTTAGAAAAATATGTTGAAGATAACTTAAAAACTGATTTTTTTATCAACTGCTATACATCTTGTTTGAATAATATGTTCCGTACAACACTCCAAATTGGCTACATTCTCACTAATTGTGTAGAGTTGCAAGTGGTTAATTAAAGCACACAAGAGGGTAACCGTTGCCGTCGTGTGCTGTCATAATATAACAGAACAAAGTTTAATAAGAGGAACACTTTTATATCATGAAACTCAATGGGGTTTATTACAAGGAGCCGAGTTTAGACCAAGTGTAACTAAAAAACTGTCCCTAGAAAAACGATCTTTAAATACTCGTACATAGAACGCTTTTTTGTGGTAACAGTTTTATTTTGACATGTGTCAACATGAGGTTCAACCAAGGTTTTACGTTTTTATAATAAGCAGCAATAAGACTAGCAGAATAGTTCGGCTGTCCCGTATATCCCCACTAATATCACACTCCTTTAAGATTTTCAAAATGCAAGTCATAAATTGCACTCATGCAGGATTCGAATCCACGACCTAGCCGATCCGTGTCTATGCAATGCACTAACCAACTAAGCTAATTGGCTCAATCTCAGCTCTGGTTTAAGTAAACGTAGGATACTTTACATACATACTTTGAAGCTAAGTGTAAAAATCTAGTTAAAAACAAATTCGAATGCTGTGTATTTTGGAACACGTGTCACATATCGGAATACATCGAATAGCCAGATGCAAATTGCACCAGAAAGCTGGACACTATTCAATTTTGCTGCTCTGATCAAAGCCGACAGAAATCCATTCTCGATAACATTGGAAATTTTGAGTTAATACCTACATGAAAGAACTATCTGAAATTGATTAACATTATAACTACTCTTTCAAATCAGCAGCTCGATATAGAAATGTGTTGTTGAAATTCCTATCCAATTCAGAACTTTTCGATCCAAGGTTATCACGAGTTTATTTGATATATGAAATTCCAACTCAACAAAATAATCTATATAGAAACTTCGCGGTGAATGTGTATTTATGATTCCCCCCACCTATTCTCAGATCGTGAATTTTACAATGCAATAACTACACCCATATACCGAATCTGGGCATAAAATGGCTGCAGAGATATCGCAAAATTCGCAAATATAGCCCGCGTCGCCATTTTGTCTGCACGCCCAAAAAGCGTTTGCTCACTTTTAAAATGTTACGTCAGTATCTTTGAATTGCCTCAACTTTTCGTTGTTAATCTTTAATAGCATTGATCATAGTATGTACAAGTACTGAGTACTCGTCAATCGTTTATGTTGGCACTGTCAAGGCAATCGATATTTTTTACGTGCTTATTATGACTATTTGCAGTGACTCGTCTATAGTTTTAAGTATATGGTTACTGAAATAACTTAGATTTATGACTTTAAGAACTAATGAATAGTGTTGGTATTTCCTTAAGGACTAAACAAAACAATACTATCTACTACTACGAGGGTAATAATTTTAGTGCAACAAAACAATAAACATTAATATCGTCTACGCAATATTTGTATTATTAAAGCAATTCAAGCTCAATAACTGTTTAAATACCATATGTTCCGTCTCGACGTTATCCGCTAAGTTCCTGCGAGAAGCCGCTTTAATACTTCAACATGGTATTATTGCTATCACATTTGAAAAACATGCCACCAATCGCGAATTCGCGAGCTACTTGGTGGAACAAGAAACAGACACGCTCATGCTACACACTCAATTAATAATACTTACTTAACCTGCTATATAGCAGTGTTTCAAGCTAAAAATTCGATACGCTACTGAGGGCTGAAGCATTGTTTGCCCTCAGTCTGTTCCGGCTCTTGAATTTTAAATCGACGTGAAACATCTGTCTGTGATTCCTACCTTTGGTTTATTTCGGACTAAACTCGCTGAACAAAACTATTTTGTACCCGTAATCGGGTCAAGTCAAGACTTTTTTTCGAATTTGTCAGACGCTAGCAGTTTTTAATTGCATCTGGTTTGCTGATGTGATAGGATAGGAAATCTGTTTCGCTATTTTCCTGTGCAGTTGATTCGATTTTTTGTTTCGTTTATTGGGTAACAACCGCAAACTCATTTCATACTCTGGACGATTTCGGAGTTTCGGCAGTTGTTACTACAATAGGGTTTGTTTACTTTGCCGAGTTTCCGTCGATGATGTTTACTTTTTAAGTTGTTACATTATTTTAATCTGGTTTTGGGTTTTATTTGATTAACATTATCTGTATGGCAATAAAACGAACCGTCAGATTTCAAAGCTCTTCGACATCGTGAATAGCCTCTTTTAAGAACATATTTTGTTTTTCTCTACGGCTCCTATTCTATAGAACCATTTTGAAATGAAACTACTACTAGATACAAACAAACACGTCCATATACTCGTATATATACTAACTAGCTGGTACCCGCGACTTCGTCAGCAAAATAACATACTTAATAAAAACAGAACTGAAAACTGCTGTTCAGAAGATTCACTTCTGATACTTTTAAAAATAAAAATGCAATAATAGCGCCATCTCGACCTCAGCCATAGGACAGCAACGCCATCTAGTGGCCTTCAACTGGAACTTCACTTTAAGTCCCCATACAAAATTTCAACCCTTATTTCACGCCCTACATGATAAGTTTTGAAAAAAAAGTAGCCTCCGTCCCTGGGACATAATCTTTATCCATGTCATATTTCAGCATCATCTGTTCAGTGGTTTAGGCGTGAAAAGGTAACAAACAGACAGACAGACAGACACATTTTACTACATAATAGATGGCGCCACAGGAAAAATTAGATTGCGCTATCGTTGCGTTTTGGGGAACGTAACATATAAACTCGCTAATCCTCTACTTTTCAGCTTTATAATATTAGTATGGATATTATAAATGTGAAAGTAACTCTGTCTGTCTGTCTGTTTGTTACCTTTTCACGCCCAAACCGCTGAACAGATTAAGCTGAAATTTGGCATGGATAAAGATTATACGCCAGGGCATAGGCTTAGACGCCACTTTTTGCAATCAAGATATTTTTTGATATTAAAATACTTTTTCCTTGGCTTTGGTTAGAACGCCATCTATATCGCCGAGGTCAAAACTGCTTTTTCCTTTTTTTTTATCTCCTAGGTGGCGTTTATACTATAGTGGAGGTCGAGATACGATCATTTTGAGTTTCGAAAAGTTAATGGAGATTTTTGCTTAGACTTTTCGATTCTTTTTATAGGTTTTCTAGTACCTACTTATGTTATTTTGCTGATTGCCTTTTGACGAAATTCCCCGAAGAATTTTTTAATTAATTAATATGTTTTTACTTTAAAAACTTACCATAATGATTATGACGTGCGCTAAGCTTTCTGACAGAGTACACACATTACATCTTCATTCAACCGTATTATCAAGGTTTGCGATTACACTGTCTGCGTCTAACAAGCTATCTAATACCGTTACCGAACCGGCCAGCGACGGTCACGGCCTCTTTGATATGTTTTTTTCTACTAACCTACTAAGGCATCTTGTACAGGTTTTGCATCGTAATGATGTTGTTGCTAAATTTCTTGCTCATAGCTCCTATGTGAAGTGGTTGGTATTCCATAGTTACATTCTGTAATTCTACGATTCATCAATGCCACTTTATAACATTTTTATTTTGTCTTCTATCAAAATAAACGGGAGTTAAAAAGTTCACCGCATGCTAGTTTGAAATCATCAATTAAAACAAGAAAGTGATTTTTCCTGCTGGAAAGCTTTGGCACAGTTTTGGTCGTTAAGACTTAAAGTAGTGGATGCTCGGAGAAATTATGGCCTGCATGCATCTGCCGCCGATTGGCGCCATGATTGTACCTTTGTATTTTCGGATGCTAGGAACTAACTTTTTACTTACTTACTAGTAACAAACATTAAGCTTTTCATATGTATGGTAATAAGTGACAACCATACATATGAAAAGCTTGTTCGAAGGAAGTATTAACTTCATTAATACGTATTCAATCAATTACGTATTTATTATATGTTTTTGTTTAGTTCAATCTGGGTGCCTAGTGTTAGTTTTTTACGCATTCGGTATCGATGCCGTAAACGCAGAATTGTATGGGAAAGTAGCAGCGCCATCTTTTGGTACTCGCTCATAACTAATGAAAATCAGTACAAATCCACGTTTACGGCGTCGATACCGAATGGTGAATAAAATTCATACTTAGCACCCTGTTCTATTAATGTGCTCATTCTATTTAGGTCCAGCCAGTGATAAGGTTTCTATAAATGGGATCTGTAACATTGGCATGTACTTGTGCGTTTACTGGCGAATACCCAATGTTTGTGGGGTAATTTGTAGCCCCGATCTAAATCGTAGTAGGTAGAGGGGTCGGGAGGGTTTTACTGGGTGAATAGGAGAGTAGTTTCCTATCAACAAATTGTCACTCTTCATTATTGGCTTTTGATGTTACAAAACATTAATTCTGTTTTGCTGTATCTCGGAGATTTAAAGGTTTAATGAAACTGTATTTTGCAACTCAATACCTCCGTAAATTGGTTCGAATAAATGAATATACCTAAGTCATTCATTCCGGTCCTGTGCCTCACGCATCCAAAATCTTTGGTGCTTCTTGATGCCATCTACCCATCGCGCATTTGGACGACCTCGACTTCTATGTCAGGTTCTAGGTCTACTATGTATCTATTCTTATCATTTATTATCGTATTTAGGATATTCTTGGCTGCGGATGATGATGATGATACCTAAGTCAGAATACGATGCTATACTGAACTTATTAGGAGTGACAATTTATTGATCTCACTGCATCATAGAATTGGCCCGACGGAGGAAATGGCTTGGAAATTGTGAACGCCCATGGCGTTGACCTGACGGAAATAGAAGGGTCGCCAGGACAGAGGCGAGCAGCCGATGACGCCCTTGTCTTATGAAACTTTTATTGGATCACGACCACGTGCCGCGGCTTTTTCGAAACAATCATGTTAAAAATACCCTTATGCAGTATTCAGAATGGAAATCCTATTCACAGAACGCTTATTGCTGAGCCGCGAAGCTCACGTTTGAAGGAGTTTAGAATTTCTACGTTCGCTGTGGAATTTCATTTCATCTTTTATCAAATTTTACTAGCGACCCGCCCCGGCTTCGCACGGGTGCAATGCTGATACTAAATTAAATACACTACAGAAAAACTATGAACGTTGTATATAAAAACATATCGGCCCGCTCCGACTTTGCACGGGCATAAATAAGCCCAAAAAAATAGGTTAATTTACGACATCACGTTAGAAACCTCTAAAATTAGCAATGTTGCCTTAGTATATGATGCATGTATTATACATATAAACCTTCCTCTTGAATCACTCTATCTATTGGAAAAAACCGCATCAAAATCCGTTGCGTAGTTTTAAAGATTTAAGCGCACATAGGGATATAGGGACAGAAAAGGCGACTTTGTTTTACGAGTATACTATGTAGTGAAGTGATACTTCAAAGGTGGATTATATTCCTGTATATTATTATATCGGGCGCACAGGATTCATTTCTATGTACTCATTCGCTTCGTTGATCTTATTCTTACCAATAAACTGTATCTATGATGTATGGCTACTTGTTTACCTTTGTGGTTTGTCTGTAACTACTGTAAAAATGAAACCTTTACATGTTATAGTGTAAATAGTATTTGTTGTAAATTAAAGATTGACTGCTTCAATAGCAATAAAACATCTTAATGTTTTATTGCTATTGAAGCAGTCAATCTTATAACACTTACTTATAACAGACACTTCGTTTATTTAGAACAGCGTGCGTATAGAATAACCGTAATTATCAAGTAGTACATGTTACTCGGCTACTCCGAATATCTAATCTTAAAGTTAATAAGGTTACATTTATACACCGCTATTTTATGAGTACAAAAAAAAAATTCAAGGACAGTTGCAGCAGATGCAGAAAATGATAATGGCATAGTCAGATTTTTTTTATTTAACTATCACAAAGTTATCGAGGATTGTATACAACGAAAACCGAACAAAATTTTAAGAAAACTGTACAAATAAGTACTACAGACAACAATCGCGTACGGACTCTCATTCAAACTATGTTCTCGTACCATCCCCAGTCATTATAACCGCAGTAGCTATCATAAATCCATGTCTGACTCGTCTAATCTCCTTTTGAGGTTATATTTTTTTGTTCATATTTCTTTAGTTTTAACCACATAAATGTGACCAGTAACACGAGACCACGGTTAAAATTTTTCTGGTAATCAAAAAAATAGGGGTGTATATTCGTAAATTCTTCGAACATATAATTTTTACCAATCTGAGCCAATGGGCAATCGACGCGATGATTGAAATTTTGTGATTTTTCTTTTCATTCAAAAAAGGGCAAACTCTTACATGCTCGATACTTGGCATTCGATGAACACTACCTCTGACGAAACTGACATTATGGGATCTGTCGGCACCGACCCAATTTAGTGTTCCGTGTGGCTGCAATACCGTCGTTTGCACGTTTACGACCCTGTGGCACGCCGTAAAAGCTTTACGCTGTTTATCGAACAAATATATGCTTGTATGTAAACTTTTGTCACTATCGTTTTTCTGGTCATTGATGAATATGCAACTAGCGTCAATTCGATTTAATGAAAGTATTTTTTTTTAACTTTGTGTTTACACAACGTACAGAAGTCAATCTCATGCATGACTTACTAGACACGGGAGAGTAGGTACTTTAAACAATGTTCAGTTCAGATAAAGTAACAGCCGGTTTCTTGAATGCTTTTCAAATTGACAAACCTATTAAACCTGGATTCTTTGGTCCTCACTGGTAGAATAACAGATTTGATCAATGATTCGTTAATATTGAAGATAATTTGCGTTCGAGAAACCGGCTCTGAGTTTTGTAATGAAATTGAACAAATAAATTCTCAACAATTAGTTTAGCTCAGATAAACTTCTACTTCATATTTTAACATTTGTATAGCACCTTAGATATTCAAACACCCAGTTTTACTGTTCTCGTAATGTTATTTTGTCATGCCATTACGTTGACATAGCTATGTTCACAGTGAGTTTCATAGTTTATTGTGCTCGGCTTAGCATATTCATTGACTAAGTTACTGCTTAGTAAGCTTAACTTGTATTTTGGCTTTGAGTGAAATATATTCGTGTCCTCAATACAAAGCATAATTTATAAGGTGTTCTAGAGTGAAAGGAGAGGTCAGAGAGTAAGAAAATGTAAGGAATAAACCTACTGTTACCATCCTCACACATTTCTCGTGCCAACGAATTCTAATTCTTTTCAATTCTTAAAGAGTCATAAACGTCATGTTTTATTTTAACCGGCTCTTACTTGATAAAATTGCGGTGAACTAGCAAGGGCTTCATTCGACTTTTGACTGAAGGATATCATTTGGCAGTATACGAGTCTTATCTAAGATACGAGTAATAAGTAGCGGTATGTCAATTCTTAAAAGGTGTGTCAAGTCTAAAATTATACTCACAATAATTGACATGATTTGACATGACATGAATACTTATTTAAAACTTGACAATGGCATAATTATACTGTTAATACAGTTAGTTGCCATTAATAAAAAGAAAAACATGTTTAAAGATAAAAGTCCAGATTTTGAAGATCTTGTGTGCAAAGTTGCAGGTCCGGTTTGAATGTGAGTACAAAGACTAGACGCAATAGATTTCAAGTAAAGGGACCAGTTGGACTCTATATTTAGCCGGAATCTAGGACATCGATAAGCGAGTGTAGGTGCATTGTGGGAAGTACTAATAGCAGGTTTCCTTGTTACGAGTGGTTATTATCTACTTGTGCAGATGAGACATCGACATTTCACTTGAAGCTGTGTTGTATTTGATCTATGGATCGTTTTAAATTTTCAAAAACATTGTTCAGTCGTAACATTTTTTACTTTTCTGAAAGTGATTTCCTTGTTTACATCATTAACACTGTTATTTTCTACTTTTTCCGTCATCCCACTACTGAGAAAGACAACATTATTATTTGAATGTTGATCAGGAGGTGAATTTGTACATTGGTAAAAAAAAAACAAAGTCAGACATCTTCAAACGACGAACAGAGGCAGTGAAAGTGTTCAAACATCAAGCTAGTTTTCATACCCAACTACATATTACAATGTAAATTTTATAACAAAAAAAGCAGTCGGAACTGTGTCAAAGCGCCTATCTAGGTAATTAATACCCGTCAAAGAGCAGTTCACTCACATGTCCACCTCACTGTTCAGCCTGCCAGCGTTTACACTCATTTGCATATTCAGCACTGAACTACAACGAAAGTCATGGTAGTTCAGCGAACCGAAAGCCTGAAACTCCGCCCCTGATTGTCCTTTAACAGACTAATGCAGAACAATATCCGATAAGCGTCAGTCAAGTTTGATTGATGCTATCTCATCGATTATGAACGAAGTGCAGTTTTAACTCAAAGGCTCGAAAGGTCTGTTATCCGATAGAATGGAATAAAATTTATCGCTTTAATATTCGTTGGGATCATTTTCTGTCAAAAATCATATTCTGCGACATTCAGAAATTGTGTAATTTTATCAGTGATTTGATTACCACGTACTCGTACAAACGTAAAACTACTAGATTTGATGTGTATCTTGGCAAACAGTGTTTTCTATTGGCATTGAGATATTTTTCCTGATAATAATAGTGATATGAATTGTACGTTCAGTGACTACTACGTATTATCTGCTTATGCATTGTATAATGGATGTTAAATCATACAATGATGACTTTTGGCAAACATTTTGTAAGCAATTTGGTTTGAGGTTTTGTCTTTAATGGTATCCATAATCTGGCCAATTTGAGCCGTAGTTTATAATAACAGCCTTTAGCGTACAATCACACGCGAAACAAAATTAGAAAGTTGTGTTGGTTACTAGAAAATATTCTCGAAAGTGGAACTACCAATGCCCAATTTGGTACAACCCAATGTGGTTTGTAGGGACAAAGTTTAATGAAATAAGTTTTTGTGCCGATCGCGCTTTAAAACCGCTATACCCCTAACCGTAGATTACGTGTAATAAGCCTACCTGTATACCTAAAGACTGAGGCTTCATGAAATGGCCTCAATCGGTATTACTGTGGGTAATTTGTAACGATGCGTCATAAACATTGATTACTTAATAAAGTATCTATCTACTTACCTATATTACCCATCAACTCAAAGGTATCTTGAGTTATTAGTATTAAAACGGCATTAGTGTTAGATTAAGTTAGATAAAAATCAACCTAAGCGTTCATATTTTACAACAATGTAACTTTATATTGCCCAAATAGTTTGAACGTAGCAGGATGTTGTAAAATTGAGTTATGTACTTACTTTATTTATATATTTGAGTGATGAGGATGTCTGAGCCAACCAAGTCTAGTCAAGACCAAGGTACAGAATAACCATATTTCCGTGTAAACGCGGCCTGACATTATAATTGGTTTCGTATTGGTCTGTTTTCGCTGGATTTCGACTTCGTGATTTCGATTCCGATATCTGACGCTGATTACTTTATTTCTGTTGCTACGAATAAATAATGTTTCATTCATTTCTGTAATTTGGTTCTCTTTAAATCTGTGTACTTATTTATTTTAATCCCTTGGGGCGTATCGCGTACGCATACCATATTTGGTTCTCTAATTCAAGTTCATAATCATACTATTATTCTAAAAAACTCTAAATATGCCTACTGACTGATCCTTTGAAGATATCTTAGGGGTAGTCCGTCCAAGTACATTTTTATCACATGCCCAAATTTTGCCGAAGTTTGCACTCCATGCGTTACGGTTGTAAGCCCATCACCGTCTATTAAAACGCTAAATGGATTCCTCAAGATGATTTTTTTTTTCGTTTTAGTGCTCATGTCATTGCACATTAAATTTCCGAAATGAAAAATTCAGATTAATGGTTGGGTTAGGATCCAAAACAACGACGTTTGGATTGAAGGTCTAGGCATTACCCCACTTGACCAGCATGGGTGTTCTTTTTCTACATTGGCAGCTCAAATGATTGTCCACTGCTGGACATACCTATGCCTCCCTCAAACAATTATATTAATTATGTTTTTTTTATTTTCTTTCAGTTGTGCGGTTGAGGACAGTTCAGCACCATGGGGAAGCTACTGTCAAAGATCTTTGGCAATAAAGAGATGAGGATATTGATGCTGGGTCTTGATGCTGCCGGCAAGACTAGTATCCTTTTACAACAAACTACAAGTAGAAACAGCTGGGCTCTCGGTCAATCAAGTTTATTCATTTAATAGACTGGGATAACTTGGAATCAATGTACGTAACGTATTTTGCCCATGTAAATGTTTGCATGGGCAAATTACGTATTTGGACATGCATCCTTAGATATCTTCAAAGCTAAAAATGAATTTGGTCATGTCTCAGATTTCCCCCTTAGATATCTTCATAGGAATATCTACCGCGCCATAGAGAATAGGTATTGTCGTGATCATGTTTTTTTTTAATCTAAGAGCTAGGTCATTCTAGCCCTATTTTGGGGACTTTACAGAACCGGGTTAACAATGGTGCTATCTTCCTTTTCACTCATTCATCTTGCGTAATAGCCAAGCTACTGATTGCCCATTCAACTAAGTGAGGCTCGTCAAAGGTATAATAGGCTTCAAGACGATTGATCTTAAGGGTGTAAGCCTCCTCCTTCAAATGTTTAAGCCTCATGCTCATGCTAGTGCCTATTTGTCTTGTAAGTCCTTATTCTACTGGCACAATAGAACCTATTTGTATACATCATTCGTGTAACTCGATAAATAGCCCCATCTTGATTTAACTTGATCAAGGTACGCACGGAATTGGGTTAGCTTAGAGCATCTGCATAACTTACCAGTTGGGTATGCGGACGTATGAAGTCTTGAACTATGCAGGTTCTATTACAATTCAATAAGTTGGTTGGGAACCGGCAAAATATTTTACGTATTGAACGTGAAATGAATTTATCTGTAAAGTCTCGTCACATCTAAAACTACAATAAGTACATAAAATCAAATCTGCCTAAAACTTTTGGGAATGCACACGTGGCTCTTGCCCTCTTCTTGTATTACACTTGCTCTGAAGTTAGGTGCAATAGACGATTGCGCAGGTTTAGTAGAGTAAGCGAGATAGCACGATTTTAGGCGTCATCAAAAATGGGTTCTGCGCAGCTACTTCAGAGAGCTTAAGAACGATTGTGCGTATTGTCTACCTATAAGTTAAGTGTCTTTTTTTCTTGTATGTCTTTTACGTAAATACAACAATAAATAATTATCTATCTATCTATTGTACTCGCGACGTTTACCAAAGCAAATTTATATAAAACAATTAAAGTCAAATGAAAGTAGTTTGATCCAATCCAACTGGGACAAGTGTAGAATAGCGAAGTAGGCAAACTAGGCAAAAAAGCAATATAGATCTAATTGAAGACATTTTAGGAAATGACCCGGTCAAAAGTACTTTCGAACAAAAGTAGCTTGTATGAAGAAACTGATGAAAGTGAATGAGGATACAGAGATATGTATTTCAGAAAGTAGCTTGTGCAAATGCAAATCTGTGATCTCAGCTCGTTAGCTAGTTAGCCTATACTATCCCACTGCTGGGCAAAGGCCTCCCCCGTCACCTTCCACACTTCGCGATCTTCTGCGATTTTCCCCCAATCCTTCAATTATGTACTTACGTTATGTATATTCTAAAATGATAAAATCCTTATCGTAACCCCTCAGCTATTTTATATAAGTTAAAATTAGGTCAGTCAGTGACAACAATACCCACAGTCGGTTTCAATGTAGAAACAGTGACGTACAAGAACGTTAAATTCAATGTTTGGGATGTTGGCGGGCAGGACAAAATAAGGCCACTTTGGAGGCATTACTACACAGGTAAGATTTATTTTTAATACATTTTATGGAAGGTTTTAGAGGGTTGAGGCGTGTTTCCCGACCTTTTACGCTATAAAGTATCGTTGTTGTAATCTTAAGTCGATCTATTTTCCAATATGAGTGAACGAAGTATGAATAATTCAGTTGTGTGAACTGACAGTTCGATAACAAAAATAAATTATTGTTGTTTTGAATGGTCAAGTTATACTGAAATAGTTTTTTCAACACACTTGCTCATAAAGTGGCTCTATGGTCACCGCAATTAGGCACATAATGACACCCATAATCAAACTGTGACTTTTTCATTACTATAACTCACTAGTGAGTAATAGATTTTTTTTTAAATTTTATTGGTTGAGTTGCTTTGTTCTTAAAAAAGTTTTTATTCAGAAAAAAGATCGTGTTCAACAGAACAAATAAATTAATTTTCCTATTCTTGCTCATTTCATGCAACTTCTTATTTAAATAGATAATTTTAACTCGTACGTGTTTAATAAATAAAACTTTCACTCAAATATAACTTTTGTTTTCTCTGTAATAAAAGAAAACTTTAAATTCCCCATTTTGTCCGTGGCAGAATAGGCCGCAAACCCTATGCGCGGCGCGGAAATATAGTCTGTGGCCGATCGCAATGCGCGCGCATAGGAAAACTGATTAATTTTTCCCGCCATAGCGAAACATTTTTCACAACTCATTACCATAATGTACTATTATCATTATCCAATGAAATTGTATGACAGTAAAGACCGCTATCCTTTTCTCTCTTGAGAAAACAGTATTTCACTATCTCACTCGCTCAACTGTTTCTCAAAAGTTTTCTATCTATTCCAGGTACCCAAGGCCTTATATTCGTGGTGGACTGCGCAGACCGTGATCGCATTGACGAAGCTAGGCAGGAGTTGCATCGGATCATCAACGATAGAGAAATGCGTGACGCGATCATACTCATATTCGCTAACAAGCAGGACTTGCCTGAAGGTACACATCTACACTAATATTAATATTACTATGGTGGGAATTCCGGGATAATAAGCCTAATTGTTGCTCTATAACCTCCGCTATCTTCTAGTGAAGTCCCACTAAAATCGGTTGAGCCGTTCCAGAGCTCGCACCGATCCTTGATTTTGACAATTATAGTTTTCTGGACTACAAATTTTTTATATTAAAAAATGCTGTTGTGTTTTGCTTTTATAAACCTAAGTACTTTATAGTTTCTTAATAACAAAACCGAACTACAAAAGAAAAGATAGCTACCCTCAATGCAGTGAAACTTTGCCACACCCTATAAATTTGGACATGCAACTACCCCTTAGACATCTTCAGAAGATCTGCATAGAACTTAATACATTAGCGGAACGCATCTGCGACGAAACCATTGCGTGGAATTCGTCCAAAAGTGATGTTTCCTGCACTGCGATTGGTTGCGGTCGGTTGAACAGCGGAACGGTTTACTGAAATACATAAAAAATCTGAGAGAAATACCGGAAATACAATCGTAATGTTCTTTTTGTCTCGTCAAATACGTGACGTCCTCGCCGCGGTTCCAACGGAAGACCAGCGTTGTATTATAACAATTATGCTGAGTTGGACGCCATTTCGTAATTTTAAGGTATCAATAGTTTTATGTAGTACTTACTTATGTAGTATTTATCCTTACACCAACGTTATTGTATTATTTTCAACCGACTTCAAAAAAGGAGGAGGTTCTCAATTCGTCTGTATGTTTTTTTTTTTTTTTCCTTCTCTTATCTTGTTACGCGATTGCTCCGCCATTTGTTGACCGATTTGCAAAATTCTTTTCATGTTTGAAAGGGTATACTCCAGAGGTGGTCCCATATAAATTTTATTCCTGAGGGATTGATAGTTTCCCCGTAAAACTCTTAAACACCTTCCCTCCTAGCCATGTCACAAATAGAAATCGAATCGACAGCTTGACGCCCTGAGTCACACCGCGTTTCGAGTCAAACATTGAAGTCGGTTTTCTTTTTAGTATAAAAACGTAATTATTAAAAAAAACTACGAAAAAAGTAATTCTTATTCTTATTATGCTTATTCTTTTACAGCTATGAAGCCGCACGAGATCCAAGAAAAGTTGGGTCTGACTCGCATTCGCGACCGCAATTGGTACGTGCAGCCATCTTGCGCGACCTCCGGGGACGGACTTTACGAGGGACTCACCTGGCTCACCAGCAACCACAAGTTATGAGCTGCGGAGTAGCGGCCGCAGCCGCACCACGGTATACTACTTAAACATAGGTCTTTTACATCTAGACATCTACTCGCATTCTAGATGATTTATACAGCGTCAGAAATCAATATATGTCTCGCAGCCAACTGGTTTATTTAGCCGTTCAATTAAGCGCCTAGCCATTGGATTAAATGGCGCCGTTCAACTAGCGGCCTGAATGATATTAGGCAAATGGCTTGAAGCTATTACGTTTAACCACTTGTCTAGCCAAGTCATTTTGTAATAAAGATATTATTATTGTTTGTATAGAAATGAGTACCTAACAATTTCATAACTAGATGGCGCGACTAAGAATGACCAATTCCTAGATCGCGCTGACGAAAACGCACGGCTAATAATGTCGTCAAATTACTAATGTATATTATTATTATATTTTACCATATGATGACCATGTTGATGAAGCATCCAGCCAGCCAGTTCATTTAATGTTTGTATTTAACCAGACGGCTGAATATCATTCAGGCCGTTAGTTGAACGGTGCCGTTTAATCAAATGAGTAGGCGCTTAGTTGAACGGCTGATTAAACCCTGCGACATATGCACACTTAACGTTGAATTGGAATAGGCTTTCGCAGCAAATAATATCCTCTCAGCTTAATAGGTCATGTCCACAGGAAAGACAACGACAATATGTGTGGAGCTGACTAAGCGGGTTTTATCACTATGTTTTCCTTCACCGCTTGAGAGTACTGGCATAGTCATTGGTGCACAACCGGATTTGAACCCACCTTGGGATCCTGACCCATCTAGGGGCTTGACTCTACTCGTAGATCTCTTATTTCTTTATAATGCAAGTATTATTATGAACTTCTATTCATGGCAACAAAACATGGAGGGGCTTTTTACAAGAGAATGAGCCGAATTTAGACCAAGTCTAACTAAAAAACTGTCCCTAGAAAAACGATCTTTAAATACTCGTACATAGAACGCTTTTTTGTGGTAACATTGTCAACAGTGTCAACATGGGGTTCAACTAAGGTTTAAGCAGCGGAATGTTTTGGTGGGATTAAAGTTTAAGTAACTAATTGTATTTTCTCTACTTCCAGGTGAGGAATTGGATGCCATTTAATTTTAAGCTGCGCCCGTGTCGGAACATGTTATGTGAACCAGTGTCGATTCTCAATTTGTACAAGTGAAAGTGCGACCCGCAAAACTATATCGTGCGCGATCGAACTACGTATATTAATATTTAGATAGCTAACAGTGGACGTGTGTCACACAAATAATCAATTCCATTATTTAATTCGAAAATTAGATTTGTTGTAACTGAAATTATGATTATTTTTTATGTTTATTTAAAATTACATAGAGTAAAATGATTTTTTTGATTTATTAGTTAATGTTTACCTCCATGTTAGTGAAGATGGTTTTAATGTAAAGATAGTTTAGTGCAAAGAATTATGAAACTATTTTGAGAAGAAATGATTCAGTTTATTTCGAGTAAATTGATATCACATTAGATTTGTATAGTGACTTTATGGAAAGTCATTTCATAAACAAATATCTCGAATCAAGCATAACGTATTACTCTTGGCGAATCATACCTATCAATTGTAACAGAGGCATCAAATAAAACAACTAATGTCCCTATTCAGAAACTACATAAAAGTGAATCAAGTCAAGCATTTCATAAATTACTGTAGAAATCAAAAGCAAAGCTTGATGCTTACGTTTGAGTACTAAGAATACGAAAGTTAATGCCATTTTGACTATTCTTTGAATGTTATAACTAATTTCTAAAGAATATTCTTGAAACTAAAATGGTTCAGAGTTCTTCAACTTTCTCTCAAAAGGTATTTCATAGTTCTTTTGTTCTAAGCTTACTTGTATCATGTGAACCAGCTTAGGTAGCAAGTTAATGCATTGGGATTATAAGACGGTGTGCGTGATGCAAGGATAGATAGTTTTGTATTAGATGCACGCTTGGGCTGGATCTAGAGTAAATTATTAGGAATGGTCATTGTATACATTGAGTCATTTTGGTATACATTTGGTTTGTGTACTAGAATAGACTTAAATAAGTTAATTGTAGAAATGTCATGCTGTTTTAAAACGAGGTAGAAAGTTTGAATTTCAATGTTTTTGTGAGCAAACAAATAACAGTAATTTATTGTCTATAGTAAATCAATTTTTATTTACATAACACTGGTATGTAAATATCAACTTAGACAATAATTAATAGGTTCCTGCTATTAATTTGACTCAAAATATACTATCTGGTTCAATGTATACAACCGCCATTATTACAAATCAAAAAATGTACATATTGAAGTTTCTATGTACATAATGAGACTTTTGTATTAACTGTTTCCGTTTCGTTTTCGATTTTCCATAACTAAATTAAGATGATTTACTATTGTTTATTTTATAGCTGTATTGCGACTGTATTATGCTTTCTGCTTTCGATGTGATTCTATAGATCAGTGACAGTGTGTTGCGATACTATCCTTTACACATTTACACAGAATGTAGGTGCGATGATACTACCTACTACGAGTATCAGCTAATATTATATATTAGGATATATTAGGACACATAGGATGGACACTTCTCGTCCCGCACCAATCAAAACTACACACTACTGCTATCGAGTTCTCGATTGCGTTCTTATCTTAAGAACCAAGAGCGCGATTCACACAGATGCACGATACCAAATATGACACTATAGTGTATGTGTTTGTAAATAGATATACCGTGGAGTTTGATGGTCGTGTTTTAAGTGTTTTATCGAGTGTCTGGGATGTGTTATTTTATTAGCGAACTACGTACATCAGATAAATTGTAGCATAAAGTGTAGCAACATTCGTATATGCTGTGACTATTTCTGCGATTTCTGTGTAAATACTCGTACGTCTCTAGAATATTCTTAAGCACAAGAATGGGATTTTATAACAGTTTAGGAGTGTGGGCGAAAACCACTACAGAGTGGACGCCTCCTAACGGAAAACGACCTCGTGGTAGACCACGCCGCAGATGGAGAGATGAGTTGGATGCCTACATTAAGGAGTGGTCCACAATAGCCCAGAACAGGGATGAGTGGAGAGAGGGAAGGGAGGCCTTTGCCCTGCAGTGGGACACTACAGGCTCCTAATAATAATAATAATTAGGAGTTTTGATTTAGATTTCAATAAAATTGCCTTTATTAGTTTAAGGCATGAATAGAACTGATTTGGTAAGAGTAAGCTCAGATTAACCATTCCATTATAGATCTGTATAAGAATTTTGATGTACATTATGCCCCACTTGCCTGTATTTGTGAAAAGGTACGCGGTGGCCCATCCAATCTAGATAGTAGCACTGCTTACTAAAGTGGACCATTGCAGTAGATTTTCACGCTTAAGACGTTTGTGGAATATGTCACAAAAGTCATGCCATGATCACCATATATGCGCCTAAAAACTGCGTAACATAAGAACGATGAACATGCATTTTAAAACTATTAAAAAGTTAATTTTCGTTTTGTTACTTAAACCTGACTACATACAAAGAGTTTGATACAAACTGAGTTTGCACCAAGAAGGAAGTCCGGTGAAATTCAGCGGAACTAACGAAAAGCTGTAGCAATTTTATCTTCACGCGTAGATACTAGCGCCACTCCGAAATAACATCTTTCGTGATGCGGTTTCTAGAACATTTTCGAAGTTTAGCAAGCGCTGTCACATATCTTGTAGTTCGGGACCATCCCATTTAAAATACAATATTTGGACATTCTTTATATAATTGAAAGAAGAAAGCAAACTTTATTTTCTGTTAATCTCACCTGTTCTTTGTGATATAATTATATTAGACTCTTACTGGTGTATTTTAGAACAATACTTAGCTCAGTCAGTCCTCACAATCTCCAAAAATTTTATCGCTTAGAGTGAGAAGTACTTGCTTGGTCGACTATACGTCGACTATCATTCTCTCTCGCTCCAACGTGCATTAGCTATTTGCGGAGGATTATAACCTTATTACTCGTAGATCAATTTCATTCATGACACAATTTAAAAAAACTAAGATCACAGCTAAGTATAGTTCTACAATACGACCGACACAAAGTGTACGTTTATTTTTGGAATGTTTCTTACGATTGATTAAAGTTTATGTTACTCTAGCTACTGTTATGACATTATATTTGCTTGGGTGAAAACGAGTCACGCTTTTCACAAAGCTTTGCGCAGAGATTTGGAGTGAAAATATCAAAGTTTTAATATTAGTTTTACCGTTTAATTATTAATCGTGACGGTTGTGTACCATAAGCAATCAAATACTTTGAGCTTTTTGCATTCAAGTCTCGAGCTTGAAACCTTTCAATCGTGACTTGTAACGATACAATTACGACCATAAGATTTGTACAGTACTTCAGTGCTGTTATTTCAAACGCTATGTGATGTTTGAATGATTGTAAAGTGCAATTAAATTGAGTATTACGCACCGATATTGTAAAATAAAGGTAAAATGGTATGTAACTTTGGTGCGTTTGAGAAGCGAGTTACAGTATGCTGTATTATATTGTAGAAAGGTTATTTCAATATAAATTCACCCTCCAAATGTTTCGTTTCATTTTGTCATCTTATCTCTTATATTTTTTTGTATTTGAAATGCTAACTTCTACCATGTTATTGGACCTGTCTATGACTACCCCATTAGATCTTCAGAGGCTCTTGAACTCCTTACGGATCTGAGAAAATGTCTACCGTGGCTCGGGGATACAACAATCCTGTTTAATCCATTATATCACAAGGTTGGTAGTCATTCTGATGCTGGCGCCTCACATTGGCTATGTTGGCTCCAAGTTATACTGTTGGATCCAACACACCAATGTGAGGATCGATCTTTGAACGTTATTGGATAAAGACGGAACATTGCGTCCAATAGCCAATGCCAACCCGACTTGTGTCGGTTTTTTGTACAAGTTCAAAGGCGAGGGGAGTGAAGTGTGTAGGCAGGGGGGCAACTTGGGTCCAACGTCACTTCTCGATCCACACATTGGTTGCATCAGTACGCGCTCTGCCGATGTGAGTGTTGGACGTGCTGCGATATGTTTTCTCCGAACGCCGAGTGGACGAATGAACAAGTGTTGGAGTTCATTGAATTATATCGAGCAGAAGAAGCACTGTGGAATCCAGCTAATAAATACCACAAAAATAAAAATGTACTAGCAGATCGATTAGCGTGCATTTTTATCATCCAGAATCGCCTTTTCCTTGGCTTCTTTTTTCTTTGAGTAATTAAATAATAATAATATGTGCTCAATGCGTGGGCGTAAGTAGCCAGAGCGAAAAGTGTCCCGTCCGACATGACTTGCTAGCAATAAATTTGACGATTAAATGATACCTGCTCAAACGTCCAACCTTCCAATGCTCTTGGCATGAGTGTTTGCCCAATTAAATTGGAGCCAATATGAGGCCGCAATCTTGGTTGCAATTATTGGCCATTCTATTCGTAGCCAACGTTGGAACCAAGTCATAAGCCAATGTAAAGGCGCCAGCATGAGACGCCTAAAGTATTGCAGTCCTAATCTACCAAAAGCACGCAAAACCCGCAACAACACCCCCGGGATTATTTATTTGTTCAAAATGTGGTCGTGGCTGCCACTCTCGTATAGGCCTTTTCAGCCATGAAAGAAAATGCTCAAACCAAAATTGTAGTGTAACCTGACCGACGCCAATCATCTCTAGTATGATGACCACAAAAATGAAAACAATACAATTTAATTACTTGTTTATTATATCTTTCATAATCCAACTCATAAACATGAGCAACCTGGCAAATTTCTTATGCGAAAACTGTATTAGCCTATAAATTTTTTTTTTAGTTTTCAGGCCAATACTATGTTTAAACTTCATAAAATGGGCTATATTTCAACGTGGATAAGGGCTAGGTGAACGTGTCTGTTGACGCCGTAATGGATGAGTCAGGTGTGACGTCATCACAGCGCGGCGGGAGGATTATTTGGAGTTCTTCGTGAAGTTGAACTTCGTCTTCTGGGAGGACGATGTCTTCGGGCACTCTGCTGTCGAAGTCATCGTTTGTCGAGAGACCACTGCACAGAAAGAAGCATTTGAGCAAGTTGACGATCTCGTGGCGTGGAGACGCAAAAGGCGCGTGTTCGATTTTTCTTTTTCAAAGTGATCCCAGCGGTCCTACTGAATAAATGCTATTTGACTTTGACTTTGACTTCAAATCCTTTTTTTTTTTTTTATTTAAATAGGTCAGCATTTGACCTCCCTCTGCCTGATGTTAAGCAGTAGTGAGAAAATGTTCGCATGAGCTTAAATCCTTTCCTGTAGGTAAAGACCTAACTTTACTATGGAACGGATTTAAGTAGCGGACATTAATTTAGAAGATTGATCACCGAAAAGAAAGCTGGCCCTAAACCATGTTTTTTGCCCTGGTTCTTCCTGGTCCTTCTTGGTATTGGTCACGAAGGAATAGAAGTGGAATCACCTAGATACGAGGATTTTAGATGATCAAACAGGGGGGTACGAGCTCTTAATTCCAGGCAATTTTTGAACTGCATGGCAATTTTGACATAAAGAAACGAATCTGAAATGGCGGTGCTTATCATGCTCTTTCGCTTGCACCTTAGTGACTTCACTCGTGTGCAAGCGAAAGAACATGATAAGATTCGACGTTTCTTCAATGAACCGTGCTATTCGAAATTGACATAAAGTTCGAAAACTGCTTTGATAAAAATTCATACTAACTAACCCAGCTGCAGCCTTATTGTCTTGCTTGAAATCCAGTTGTCATCCCAAAAGAGCTCAACCAATCACCTAATAGGAAAATGACAATTGAAGTCCAGAATGGGTTTCAAATGTCAAAATGAAGCCCATGTCCGTTGCCAGCTGAATTACACAATATGGCTCCTGGTCCTACTAATTTATCTGTTTTGAGTTTGTCTTAGGAATTTCAGCTTACTCAAGTTGATCGCCAGTCTTCGCTCCCGCCAGCACGGATGTGTAGAGCCTGGCTCTGGCCCCGTGCAGCCTCATGCCGGCCGGTACGTCCTCCGCTCCCGATCGAGTCTCCAAGATCGCGTGAAGAGCTTTCTGGGTCATCGCTGGTAAAAAAGTATGTAGGTACCTATTTAGCTACCCATGTTTGTATGAGTTGATGAGTGCTTACCCACCGTCCCTGAGACCACCTCGACTCACCTAAGGTCGTATCACCTACTGAACATAATAATAATTATTTCTGGCGCTTCGGCGGCCGCTACCGTGGCACACTCGCTACGCTCGCTCGCCTCGCGCATGGTTTTTTCATTAGCCTAACATAATCTAACCAATTATTTTCACCCAGGTGGTGGACGGTGTGGGTAAGTACCTTTGATGACAAACTTTATCACTTGTCTGCTGATACGCAAGTTTGTATGAGCTAGTGGCTAACTGGCTGTGGAGTTTTTATGCTTAGATGGCTTTACGACTAGTTCCGACATTCTTCAGTTCATTTGCTAGTAAATCTTGCTTTTATGGTAGGTATGTATAGGTACTATACTTTGAGTCCTATTTAGGTATATTATCCACGTAAAATAAGAAATAAGAAATTACCATCTCTGTCAATCGCTTCTTTTAGGTTTTCAACCGGCGGCAACGTCAACTTTGTTACTTCATCCGGTTTAAATTTGTTCTTATGATCTGGAAAAGATAATAACAAAAGTTTAATTTTATCTAAACAATGGTTAGCTCAAACAAAAAACAAATAAGTCAGTACACCTAGGTACTTCATGAAAACAATAAAAAACATAAATCACGTGAGGCCCAAATATTAGTGCACCAATGGTCTTGTCCATCCCCATCCTAGCTCTGTACCTACCAAATACGCACCAATCGATACTTTCTACCCCTCGTGTTCTCAATATAGTTCTTCTGTATCATTTCATTATTCAGAGCCCAATTTGGTTGCGTTCTGAATAATGAAGAGTTACCGTTTCTATCACGTCTTGGAACGTCAGAGTATCCGCGGAACAGCGTTTCAAGTTCGTCTGGCGTCATCCGTCGCAGATATGAAACCCGTTTCAAATCAGGCCGATGGAGGCTTCGGAAGGAATTGCGATGCTGTCGAGAACAAATGCTACTAGTGATTGAAGATAATGACGATGTTGAAAGAAAATACGCAGAATAGTCACATAAAATGGTTCCTTTTAGGTTGAGGGGGCGTAGAGGACTTGTTTTAATATCATTGAAAACTGACAAATGCAAAATTGTTAGAGCTGTTTTGTGAATGTTAATATTGTGCATTATATTTTCGTAACGAACCTACGATTTCTGGACTTACGATTCCTGGCCAAGCCGAGAATAAGTAATTATCTACGCTACTAAGACTCCGTTCCGCTCAGCGGAAACCAAGTAGGTAATAGCATTGTCTAATCAATTCACGAGCCGCTAAGCTTAGCTCTACCGGCCTCAGCCTCAGTAGAAACACACCATATCTCGGCGAATAGGATCTCGCAGTTTGTGATGCATCGTATAGTTACCTTGACGAGACCGGGCGGCACCTGCATCCGCTCACACGCCTGCGACATGCTGAGGCATTGTATCACGCTGTCGTGCTTCACAGAGATAGCCGAAAGGCCGCAGCGCACCAGGTCCTCATTTATCTATAAAAAAAGTTTTTTCTTGGAATTGTAAAATTTAGCTTTTAAATAAAAGGAAAGCTGCTGCGGAAAAGGCTTAGGTTTGAAAAAAGATTTTGTTTGCTAGAATTTTTTTGTAGAAAACCTACTTACTTAAATAATTCTCATGAAACCAGCTGATCCTACTTTTGCTAAACAAAAACAATTTTTAAGTAAAGAATAAGCTGAATCTATGTGGCATAACGAATAAAAATAGGCGCTAAAATAGAGGTTTTCGAACACTTCTATTATTAAAACTTCCTTCGTGGGACAGACAGCATAAATATTCAGTTAAATTAAGAGTGGCAGCGGGTTGCCATGATGAATAAAGATAGCACGGATAATAAAGTGGAAATTGGAAGATCTGCCTTTTCTTGGAACACTATGAGCAGGTAAAGGCTGAGAGCTCATCATCATCAGCCTATTAGCAGTTCACTGGTGGACATAAGCTTCATAATGTATGCTATTTTTTAAGACGTGCTGAATGAGCCGATTACAATATACCTTACCGCCAATAAGTTTTTTGTGAATGAACAGAAAACAGTAATCCATGTTACTTAATTTGTAACGCAAAGTTTCCCGGCTTACCGTCCTTCACGTTCAAAAACCGCCTTTTTTAAATGAAGGAAATTAACGTCTCTGGAGGAAAGTTCGATAGCCATCACTATGGACGCTATTGCGATGATGCGGCATTTCGTCAGCGTCAGCCTTCACGCGTAACTGGCGTAACCCACAGAGCACATCAATCAAAGTGGACAGGATGCGACCAGTTGTGGTTTCCCAGCCTATCCATCATCTCGGCACTCTGCTGCTGTTCCGATGCTCCATTATTTTTTGCCAGACCTCTTTTCCGAAAATATATGCGAAACGATAAAAAAACAACACACATCTCACTCTGGCAGTTTCTTCCTGACCTTGAAATTGATCGAATTTGAGATAAACTTAGTTTTAATGTGCATAAGGGTCGATTCACATCTGACGGAAGATGCGTCGAGCATATTCAGCGGTCTTCGTTATCATAATTGCGTATCATCGGATAAGACGTGCGAAAGGTTGAATGTTTTCTCATATAATTGTCTGTAATCTGGCGTTACGCGACCAATAATACGCGACGCATCTTCCCTATTAATGGTCTTTTTCCACCTCAATTGATAGAAAGAAAAATTAAACAGTAACAGAGTGAAATTGTTAATTTGTTTCATAGTGACACCGGCGTAAAAGTCCGATAAGACTTTTTAGTGCCACCTAAATGGATGCTATTACAATGATTGTCCAACGAATTGGAAGCTAAAATCTTCGGGCTATTTCACAAAAGTAGCCCGCAGAGACTGGCACGAATAAAATAAAATGTTCGTTTCAATTTTCCTAAACTAAACACCAGATAGACGGTTAAAAGGCTTCGGTTTCCAAACGCTGAATAAACAGGGCTCGAAATGAAAGTGCTCGTATTTTGGCATACTAACATTTACTTGGCATGGCTAACGACGAAACTTGAAACTTTGGATGGACGAACTGTTCATAATTTTGAATGGGAAATTGTAGTTGCACGCTGAAACTGTTTGCTTTTCGGTTTAGTTTTGTAAAGCTTTTTTTGTACCTATACTTACAGAATTACTGAATCTAATTATCTGATCGTCTTATTTTAGTTTTGTTTAGCTGTAGATATTTGTAATACTTACCTTAGTATACTTAGGCCTTTACATCTATACTAAATTATTCATACAGCGTCAGGAGGCAATCCACGCCTACACTTAACGGGACGTTGTAGTGCCTGGGACATTGTTTGAGATGGAATAGGCATGCCCAGCACCTAAATCATCCTCTCAGCTTAATCAGCCGCCCACAGGAAAGCGACGTCGATACGTGTCGAGCTGACTAAGCTGCGGGTTTCCTCACGATGTTTTCCTTCACCGTTAAGAGCTCGTGTTACAGCGCATATATATTTTACGAAACGAAAAATCCATTGATGCACGGCCGGCATTCGAACGACCTTCAGATTGAAAGTCGGGGCACAACCCCATTCGACCAAGACGGCTCGTGTATTATCTATACCTAAGTATAGATAATAGACATCTTCTGGATCTGGAATAAAATCTGAAGAGAGAATGTCTAACTTCACCTCAGGGAAACAGTCAGTTTTTGATTTATAAATTCACAAACCCACAAGTCACGAATTCACGATGTAAACAGATTGTATCATAAAATCACCTGTAACTCTTTCCCTTCACAGCATGGTACGAGTGGTGGCAGTTCTTCCTTGAGACGGTGCGCGGAGTTCAGGACGGTGGTGAAGTTGTCTCCGCTAGCTACCGGGTTCATCAGCAGCAGAGACGCGTTAGAGGATGCCTTCTCTTTCACCTCCAGGTTGGAGGTGGTATCCTGCAAGTTATTCATTACGTTATGTTGCCTTCAGTGATCGTTCGATTTTCGCTAAGAACAGTTGTGCTACTCGCGACCGCGCGTATCAACAGTGCAAAGTGCTTACGCATCACAACAAAGCCGTCGCGCGCGACTCGGTTTGACCGCGATGATGACCTAATTGTAATCATTGCGCAAGGCATGTCTGCGAACGGCAAATCATTTTGTTAAGGCGACGCTATTACTTGCCTCAACAATGAATACCCCAACTAAAGACGGTAAAATAACGCTGCAAACAGAAACGGAGCATTTACTGTACAGTCGGTACAAAGAAGAACGTGACCGACATTTTGAAGAAAGACTTTTATGACTTTCTGTCAAAAGCCCAGCCATGCGCCACCTTCACAGTCAAGATGATGGGTGGTGAGTGCGTTAAAATAAACCCTTGCAACGAGGAAGCCTACAGATGCCTAACAAAAACACTGTCAGACAATAACTGTCTCTGGCATTCCTATGAGAACAAGCAAGAAAGACCAATACGAGTCATGGTAAAAAAATTGCCTTCTACTTGTACACCAGCGAGAATCATCGAGGACCTCGTTAACCAAGGGTACAAGATAGATGATGCTGTTAATAAATTAAGCTGGAAAACAAAAGAACCGCTTAATATGTTCATGCTTACCTTCAGCAACCAAGAAGATATCAATAGAATTTATACTATTAAATATATACTGGGGTGTGTGGTCGAAATTCAACCACTTCGATCTACAAAGCTGATTCCTCAATGTAAACGATGCCAGGCGTACGGGCATACGCATAAATACTGCGCCAAAGAACCCAGATGTGTAAAATACACAAGTAAACATCTAACCAAAGACTGCAAAAAACCAGCAGGAGACAAGCCTAAATGCGTCCATTGTGGAGAAGCACATCCGGCTAACTACAGAGGTTGCACTATAGCCAAAGAAATTCAAAAAATTAAGAATAAGACCGTCAAGAAACCATTGGTAAGCCAACAACAGCTGACAACTGGAATGCCGGTAAGTGATAAATTACCAAAACCAAACCAGCCTCGTACTAATTTAAAGCTAACAGGCATTGCCAGCAAAAATGTTTCTTATGCCCAAGCAGCAGCAAAGAACATCTCAATTTCACAACACAATGAACAAACCAACCTTTCAAATGGCAACAAATTGGATGAAATTTTAAAACTCATGACAACATTCGATGAGCGGCTAAAGAAAATAGAAAATAGCACTAAAACTGCTATACCTAAGGCTAAAAAATGATTAGTTCAATTAAAATAATGGCATGGAATTGTAATGGGCTACTACAACACCGGAACGAATTGCAAGTAGTCCTAGATATGCAAAACATTGACGTGTGCCTCATATCAGAAACACACTTTACAAAGCAATGTCATATTAAATTCAAAGGCTATAAAGTTTACCATGCACTCCATCCAGCTAACAAAGGAAGGGGGGGCAGTGCTGTTATTGTAAAGGAATGTATCAAACACTACCAAGAAAGCAAATATGAAGAGCCGGATATTCAATCAGTTTCTATTCATATTGATACTAAGCGGTATCCACTCACAGTAGCAGCTTTATATTGCCCACCGAGATATACCATTCGAACAGACACCTACTCGAGTCTCCTACAACAATTAGGTGAGAGGTTCATTCTTGGAGGTGACTTCAACGCCAAGAACACATACTGGGGTTCAAGGCTAACAAATACTAAAGGGAAAGAACTTTTGAGAGTTATTAAAGAAACAAACTCTGAAGTTATATCAACGAGATCGCCAACTTACTGGCCAACTGATCCGCTTAAAATACCTGACTTGATTGATTTCTTCATTTATAAAAACATTTCGTCTAACTATCTTAAAATAGATCAGAGCTACGACATGAACTCGGACCATTCTGCAATACACCTAGAAATTAATGATCAAATCTCACTCAAAGACAGCACTCCGGCCTTAGTGAATAAATACACAGACTGGCAGAGTTTCAAACTAGAGCTGGATATGAACATAAACCTAAAAGTTTCACTTAAAACACCAGAGGAACTGAATATAGAAGTAGAACAATTTATAACCCTTGTTCAACAAATCGCCTGGAAAAACACGCCGGAAATAAAAAAAAAGATCACTAAAAACAACTATCCCAAAGTTATCAAAACACTAATATATGAAAAAAGAAGACAAAGAAATCGATGGCATCTATCTAGATGCCCACAGGACAAAGCCAAATTGAACAAACTCACCAAACAATTGAAAAGAGAAATAGAATCTTTCAACGAAAACAAAACCACCTCTTACCTTCAAAAACTTACCAATGATCGCAAAACCGACTACTCGCTCTGGAAAGCTACAAAAAACATGAAACGGCCAATGGCTCAAATTCCTCCATTAAAAGAGGAAAATGGGAAATGGGCCGTCAGTAATGAACAGAAAGCTAAAAGATTTGCAGAGCATTTAGCAAAAATATTTACACCAAACGAAGGGCCAGCACCAGCCAACAACCCAGAAGACAGGGCGTATGATATCTTAAACGAAGAGCTTTATATACCACCGGTTTCCCCTAGGGAGGTCCGAAGTGAAATCTATAGAAACATAAACCCACAGAAATCGCCAGGATTCGATCTTATCTCAGGCGAAATTCTACATAACCTACCAAAAAAAGCCCTAGTTAAGCTAACTAATATCATCAATGCTGCGCTAAGGCTGAAACATGTGCCTGAATTATGGAAAGTAGCAGAGGTCATAATGATACCAAAACCAGGAATGTCACCTCATGACGTAAAATCATACAGACCGATTTCTCTACTTCCCATTATATCAAAGTTGTTTGAAAAGCTACTTCTCAAAAGACTAAAACCTATCATAGATGCCAAAAATCTCGTTCCTGAGCACCAGTTTGGGTTCAGAGAAAAACACTCTACAATAGACCAGGTCCATCGAATAACAAATATTATTGAGAAAACGTTAGAGAGTAAGCACATCTGCTCAACAATATTCCTAGATGTAGCACAGGCCTTTGATAAAGTGTGGCATGAAGGCCTCATACTTAAACTAAAAAAAACTCTTCCGAAGCCCTATGTAGATATCCTAGAATCATACATATCGGACAGAGTTTTTCGAATACGGCAAGAAGACGCCTATTCTGAAATTAAAGAAATAAAAGCTGGGGTGCCACAAGGAAGCGTATTAGGCCCGGTCCTTTATCTTCTATATACCAGTGACATTCCCGATCTGAAAGATACTACTATTGCTACTTTTGCTGACGACACCGCTATTATGGCCGTTGGCAGAACTCATGCAGAAGCGGCAAAAAAAGTTCAAAAGTCAGTTAACCAAGTATATGACTGGACAAAAAAATGGAGAATCACCCTCAACGAATCGAAGTCGATCCATATAAACTTCACGAATAAAAAGGAAGAATATCATCCTATATTCATAAATCACAATCTTATACCATACGAAAATACAGCCAAGTACTTGGGAATGACGCTTGACGCAAAGCTACGCTGGAAAGCTCACGTCAAGAAAAAAAGAGAAGAGTTGGAGCTACGCTACAGACAGTTGTACTGGCTCCTCGGAAGGCAATCTGCCCTCTCAGTACATAACAAGATAATTCTGTACAAACAAGTCCTGATGCCAGTATGGACCTATGGTATACAGCTGTGGGGCTGTACCAAAAAAAGTAACATCCTAATCATACAACGATTCCAAAATAGAGTACTTAGGGACATTGTGAATGCTCCCTGGTACGTAAGAAACGAAGATCTTCACCGGGACCTTAACATAGACTTTGTAGATATAATTATTAAAAAATATGCAGAAGCTCACGAAAACAGACTTCATCACCATGTGAACGTCGAGGCTATCCAGCTCCTCGACAACACGGACTTAGTGAGAAGACTCAAACGAATCAAACCGTTTGAGTTAGTGTAGTGTAAAATAATAAAGTGATAAGTGTATTTAAAGAACACATGAACAAAGTGTCTTCCCCTTAACTAGAGACAGTAAGAAAAGTGCCATTGGACACATTCTTAGTTATATTTTTCTTTATAAAACTATGTCAGAGACAAATTGCTCATTGGCCTACTTGGCCAGATTGTAATATTATTAGGGTTTAATAATAATAGTTAGACACTAATTTATATAAAAAAAAAAAAAAAAAAAAAAAAAATGTTGCCTTCAGAGCGAAAATACATTAGATATAGATAAGTAATACTTTTCTGGCTTAGACAGCGGTTCTAGTTGTGGCAAAAACTGCCAGGAGTGGCGTGAATCGTGATAGACAAAAGGCCTTTGCCCAGAAATGGTTGCGGGGATTATTTTAGAATATGTCTCTATTGCTTTCTTCTATCATATTTTGCAATCTCTACCTACAGTTCGTTGATACGCGGGACATTGATGTCACGTAATCAGCTCACTTGAATGGACCAATCACAAAGCGCGAGCGAAGATTTCAAGATCTTGATATCTCCGCTGAAGAATTCAGGAGCTTTGTGTTTGGTCTTGCGATTACCTTCATTGTCATGCTGGCACTCATGTTGAAGTCTCGGACCATCAGATGCGCCTGGTTCTCGTGAAGAAGCTGCATCACGGAGGGAACTGTTACGATTTATTTAAATGGGTTTTATGAATGAGTGTGTTTTTTATTGATGTATTTTTGTGTTCACATCTTAACGGAAATTTTGACACTGGCGTGGTAGTATGACGTTTCGAATTTCAAAATATTTTTTACTTTTATGCTGGAAGAGTTTCGTCGGAGGAGGTTCGATGGTGTCTGTCTAGTTAAATCCACGTTCAGACGATGCTAGTTGCTAAGGGACCTTTACAAACTTTGTCAGTTCAATCTACTCGTAATTTTTATGTTTTTTATTTATTTATTGTTGGTTATTAACCCCATTATCCCTTCAAAATTAATTATAATAGGTATTAATCCTAACAGTTTTCGTTCACGTTTAAGAAATTCATGACCCTTCGCTTTGTTTTTATATTATTTACTAATTTCCCTTTAAGTATCATAACGTTTCGAAGGATTTAAAATAGTGGGCCCTCAATCCAAATGCACACAATTGCAGATGAACACTTTGTATTGCGCACTCATCTTCAAAACTGGGTTATTTTGGCACCAGCGTTTACACACCTTTTCAGTGATCTTATTTTCATAGAGAATTCTTTTATTGCAATAGTTCGATTTATTATCACCCCTAAGCTTGAGACTAACTAACCCTGGCCGGCATTTAACGCCGATCATGTCTTCACCAAAATTACACCTCTCAACTACCCTCAACCCTAAGGTATAATCCCTAAAATAAGCAACTTTCTTCTCACGACGGATTATTTGCCGATCATTCTAAATCCCGAGAAGGTCAAGCTACGAATAAAAGAAATAATATTTTTGCATCAACATTGTTGAAATAAAATCGTGTTACTAAACAGCGAAATTTAAAAATAGAAAATTAAATCGTAATTCTATCAAAAGTGAAACTAAAATGCGATGAGGGTATCATTTACATAGGCGTATGTTTAAGTTATCGTCATGATATCGTAGTTTTAACCCAACTGTAGATCCATCATCGCATTTTTCATAAAAAAATACAATCATGAACTCAGTCTATGAAGCTAGGATATAAAACTGGTTATTCAGATCAGTTTTCCTTCTTCGGCGAAGAGTCATCGCTCTTCGGCGATGCATCTTCCTTGACATCACCCGGGACGTAGAAGTCTTTTCCATCCATTTCAGATATACCGGACACCATACTGTATTTCTGTAAAAGAAAAGTTCAAGACTAAGGTCTTATCCTGAAGATTCTTAAAACACAACTAACTACGAATTTACGACCTCACGATACATTCCTTCACCACTCGGTCCACTCTCAAAAATACCTACCTTGTAAAAGTATTATTCAAATTCAATTAAAATGGTCCTGCTAAATAAATGCTCTAAACATCATACTTCTTTAACTTTGTTTTTCTTTAAAAGTAACTCACTCTCCGTTCCTTCTCTTCCTTCATCTCATGTTGCAGAGAGCGTAGGATGCGATGCGATAGGAACTCGCTGGTTCGTCTCACATCGGCGCAGTCGGAGTGGATCCTGTTGTTCACCACTGCTTCCGATAAGCCTTCTACCGCTTCTCCCCAGTCCACTGTCAAAGTGCAATATTTTTAAAGAGATTGTAAAATAGACTAGAAAAACACTTTATTGTACACAAAATAACAAGTAGGTACAATGAGCGGCCGCTAAGAGCGATCTCTTCCAGATAACCTTTAGATGGATTGGAAAAGTAATACAGAAAAACAGCAGTGATTGTATAATTTTGGCATGTATTCTGGCAGACATTTTTTTGCGCGGTTATTTTTCAAACTTTTTATAGAGCGTGTTTCCTTTCATCACACTAGTTCGAGAGAACTAGTGACGCAATAAGTCCAATCCAATAAACAAGTCTTACATAGTAAAACTTTGCCTTAAGGTTAAAACGTGGTCACGCAAGAAATAAAAAACAAAATGACCAGAAGAAACTAAAAAGGCTTTGCGATTCAGTAAAGCTTACTTGGGTGTCTCATGTGAGGCAGAGTCACTTTCCCAACAGTGATGTCCATTCCTTTCTGGACGCGTTGGCTCACAGAACGCGACATCAGTTTCGCTGCTGCATTCACCATCTAAAATATAAAAAACATCTCGTAACAAGTTTAAAAAAAAACGATAGATTATCTGTAAGTGTACCCCTGTTTACAGGATTTTCAAGACCTTCTCTAACTCCTGTTTTCCTAAACTTTTTCACCCATTTGACTTGCTTAACTCATGCCTACCTCTAAAAGCTTTCTTCTTTCAGGCAGCCAAGTGCCGACGGCGACAGGATCCGGTAAGTCTTCCACTCGATCTGAGAAGGTCACTTCGGCGAGTTTCGTTTTCGACGGCTGTAAACATTTGTTGGTTTAGGTTAATAGTCATATAACTAGGTGATTCTACTTCTGTTCCTTCGCGGCCAATACCGTGAGGAGCCAGGGCAACAAACGGATTGGGGCCTAGCTAAGACCTAGGTAAGTTCGTATGAGTCAGTGGTTACTCTGGTGATGGAGTTTTTAGACCGCCTCAAGGCCTCCATCATGGCAAAGTTACTTAATAGCTGAGTTTAACGTGTCCTCTGAAGCACGGAAGCGCACAGTTGAAAATGCCTCTAGAGATCACCCATCCACCTACTTATGACTGAACGGTGCATAACTTCGACGATCTATCAAGATCGACTAAGCAAAATACACCATTACTTGAGGACTACATAATGTTTGTACATTATAATAGAAGATAAATAAGTAGGTACATACTATTCTATATTCTAATAAATAAAAGTTTATTTAAGTAATAGATCTCATCTAGATTATCGCATTAGATTATAAATGTCTGTAAAGATAATTTAAAGTGAATAAATAACTGATACAACCACGAACGTTTCTTGCTTTCTTCGAGAATGTGGTGGTAGATGATCCAGCGCTAGAGGAAAGCCAGTAGTGACACAAGAAGAAGACGTCAAAACCTACCACAGGAGTAGGCGGCCTGTCCTTGACACTCTTCATATCAATGTCCGTGGTATCATCCGCGGGTATGTTGACGATGTCACCGAACGCGATGGAGTTCCCATGAGCCGTCACGTATTGCCGCGCCAGCTCCGCCGCGATCTGGATCGACCAGCGCGGCACTTTCTTACTGCAATGAACGGCCTTGATAGGGTCGATCATTTAAGAGTTATCAAAAGAAATGTATAAAAAAGCTTTGAAGGTTAGAAAGTTATAAAAATATGTAGGAAAGCTGTATCAAAAATTGGGACCTGGATCCGTATTTTCGTTCGTTTGATAAATATTCGGATGTTTCTAACTATGAATTCTTACTTCAGGGGCAAATTTTTCTGTTTGGAATATTTGTTCCTAGGTTAGGACCATGTTTTAACGTTGATTATATCGACTAAATACAATGTATCTCGTAGTAAGAAGCATCCGAATATTCATCAAAGGAACGAAAAAACGAACGCGAATAACCCCCCTGGCCATTCATTTCAAGTTTTCAGTATCAGATCAGCACAGCATGTCAAAATTTTGGACGGGAGCAACTGGAATTACAGCTAACTAAAATAAAAAATTGGCAAAACTTTGCCAAAATGCAAGACATATAAGCCATGGTCGGGTTCATGACGCTTTATCTCTAGTAGTTGATTGAAGTCCTGTAGAAATAAAATCTAGCACTACGAAGGCTTAAATCGTACTAAACTAACCCCTTCTTAGTGGTGCTAGGCCGGAAGTTCTGGAAGAAGACGTGTGCGGCCCGACCTTGCACAACTCGCTCAATATCACGCAACAGAAGATGGACTCGTCGTCTGGCGAATTCTATCACCGCCGTTTCCAGCATCTAGACACCAAGACAAATATGTGTAAGTTGTAGATATACATTTTTGTCAATCGTGCATGCCACAGGGACAATTCTGGATTTCTCTATGCAGGGACAATAGAAACAATATTCTCGCTTGTCAGATGCTTCACACCCAAGGAGACAGTATTGGTCTAATGACGAAATTTTCTGCCTAAATAAACATAAGTAAATACCTAAGTATTTATTTCAGTTTATTTAGGTGTACCTATTTACATAAACAAGGTTCACAAAATACAAGTCTATCATAGCTCTAATATTTACCTACAATTCTTACAAAGGTTATTTATCTTAATATTTTTCGGTGAGTAATATTTTATTTATGCTTCAGTTGCTGTCTCAAAGACCCTGCATCCATGTCTGAATTTCGAGCTTTGAAAATACGGAATTCGCAGCAAAAACAGTTTATTGCTAAGAGGTCAAAATAATAAGAAACACACGGCCAGCGAGCCTACATAAATTACAATATTTTAGGGATTGCGCTGTATTAGGATAAAAATTCAATGCTCTTGTGAAGATTATTGTCCAATTTAGCTCACCTTTCTTCTTTACCTTTTAATATCTTTCTAGGCATTTTCAAAATATTTTCTAGACTAGATTTCAAATTGGCTATAAGAAGAGAATTAGTATAGTTTAAAGACACTACGATTATTGTCAATAAAACTCTAGCTATGGGGCAGGTTTCTACCAAAGTAAAGCGTTTCTACCAAAGCAAAATAGAGATGTGTTGAAAACGATCAGTGACGGTTATGTCGATGACCCAATTCCGAAAATTTCCTTAGAGGAAGCTACATCTCTGTCTGTCACAAGTTATATGACCAACGAAGCGAAGAGACGGGAAGCTAGTAGAAAAAAACACCAACCTCATCAAGCAGCTTAATAGGAGCTGATGGTAGAATAGTCTCCTGGTCCATTCTGGCTCGCGCTTGGCCGAGTGTCATCAATGCGTCACCTTGAGTGGAGACTGCGTTGGACATGGCCTCGGTGGCCAGCTTCTGAGCTAGCTCGGGACTCATGCCTTTAGCGCCACGTTTCGACTGAGAAAATAAAATAAATATTTCAAGATATTTAGTGAAAGATGTTGATCATCTATTTTATACAGTCATCTTGAGCGACTGGAATGCAATTAGGCAACGTATCCTGATATAAAAGAAGCTTAGTGTACACAAATAAACAAATCACTGTTTACTGTTTACACAAAACCTTACTTTTTCGAACTCCACGCCCATTTTTTTGACCAACTGAGCCGCCTTTGCGTTCCCGCCATGCATGAGCTTCCAGTTGGCCAGCCTGATGCGTTGCAACTCCAAATCCGTGTTGTACGCGTAAATTTCAGCTTTCCTGTTTAAAAAAATAGGTTACGCGACATAAAACTAAGGTAAGGACGTGACGCTGTTGTTCCTTTATAAACGAATCTATTTAACTGTGAATCTGATATTCGCATATACCGTGTCTATCTTTCTTTACAGTTTTTATATATGCATACACTAGATACACTAGATTTTGATTTCTCCGAGCTTTATAGTCGGCTAATAAAAAAGGAACTGGTAGGTAATTGACAAACTCTTCAGTAAAAAGATATAGGTACTCAGCATAAATCAGGATTAGTTTTGCGTTCATCACGCATCTGCTACCAACTTCGAGGAAACTTCCCCAACATGATGAGATGCGAATATCAAATATCAATGTGAAAACGTTTTCTGTGTTTTATTTAGGTGTACGTTAGGGCTCGTGAAGAAAGAATAACATGATAGTTCATTTTATCTGCCATAACTGCTCGTACAGGCTTTTTACGACCGCAGTGGAGTAGCGATCGAATGCTCGGATGAGACTTTAAAGTATCACGTAGGTAAATGTAAACACCTAGTTAAAAGTAGGTAACAGGGAATTAATTCTAGCGTAGTATTGAAATCATAATTACGTTTTAAAAACTAAAAAGAAAACCGACTTCAATGTTTGACTCAGGGCGAGGAGTGACTCAAGGCGTCAAGTGAGGATAAGCACACTTTAATAATAATTCGAAATAGAATAAAAATCGAACCCTTAACAAAAAAATTATTTTGCAAATTGGTCAATAAATGGCGGAGCAAACGCGTAACAAGATACAAAAATAAACACCTTCTTTGAAGTCGGTTGAAAAGGCCAATACATCAATCAAAATAAAATATAATCTTACTTTGATCTCCTCATAGATCCAGCCGACATATCCTCCGTGTAGAGTTTCAGTAGTAATCCCTCTTCTTGTAGCTTTTGGTTTTGAGCGGAGACTCTGGCAAACCATTTTCTGTTGGCCTAAAGTGTAAACAAAAGCTTCTTTGATTAAAAATTATAAATAAGATTTATTAATTATTCTTTTATTTCTAAAGAAATTAATGATCTTGATAATCATCTGTAGATACGGCAGGATTAACTCTCCGAACTTACGTCATCCTCTTTTCTTTTCTGCTTAGCTTCTCTCTCGTGCTTCAATCTGTTCAACCTCTTCTTCTCGTTTGTTCTCCATTGTCGGATCATAGTGATCTTTCTTCTTAGTTCCATTTCAGCTGCAGCTTGGACTCTTTGTTTGATTCTGTTTTGTTTTTCATGAGCTCTAGAAGCCCTCTCTTTGCGTTGTGTCTCATTATACTCCGCTAGATACTTCATGCGGGCAATTATCTTCTTCTCTTGTTCTCTTGCTCTGAAAACACGTTGATGTTTAGTAATTTAAATATAATATTTATTCTATTGTTTTAGGACAAATGTTTGTACGTAGGTATAACTGTAAAAATATTACTACACAAGTCGTCCAATCTAGGCGTTAAATATAACAAAGGAATAACTGAAGAGTTGATACACATACACAAACGTGAAAAACAATAAATAATGATGCCAATCCATTCGACACAGACACGAGACCTAATTCAAAGCCGTTAGCGAACACCCGAGCTTTGTTACGAATAAAATACGTATTATTCAGCTCTCATTTTGTATGCATACCTACTATGCATAGTCAAGAACATAATGCGTCGAAGTATTCATAACGTGTTTTCAACATTGTGTTTTCGCCGTTGATGAACGGTATGTTAATGAACGTCCGTCAACTAGATATATATAAAGCTAATAGTTTTGTATTGATGAATGTAAGCAATGAATAATAGATTGCAAAATGTAGGTACAATACGCACAATCGTTCTTTAGCTCTCTGAAGTAGCTGCGCAGAACCCATTTTTGATGACGCCTAAAATCATGCTATTTCGCTTACTCTACCAAACATGCGCAATCGTCTATTGCATCTAACTTCAGAGAGCTAAAGATCCGTTGTGCGTATTATACGTAATTATAGTATATTGTACGTAACTATTTCATCAATCTTAGATCCTTTAAGCATCCTTTAGAATATTAGGAGTAAAGTGCTATCAAGGTAAAATTTTTGAACACATCTTGTACCCTAGCAAGTAATTAGTAGGTATATGGTATAACAGATTGTCAGCCCATCGCAATTTAAACGCAAAGCCGGGTTCCTACTGTTTCCTATATTCTCTTAAGTTTTACCAGCTAGGTAGGTACACTGAAAACCAAAAGCGTATACCTGATAGTATAGTATGTACCTAGGTAATTGTTAAATGCATATTTCTGGTGACGACCGTTCTCTGACGGTTGCCTGTACCAAGGCTTTTTTTCACGTAGTTGGATTTATACGTAGAAAGTTGTATGACATTTGATGTTGGTCTCTGCGGCAAGCGCACTCCCCACGATTCTTTTAATTAAAAGCCGCGTTTCAAACCCAGCTCTTTTGGTACACATACCGTACAAACTCTACATTGAATAAAGTTTCAATTCACTAATAGGAACGTCTACTAGTTCGTATGAAAGATTTTTTATAGTATTCTTTCTTGGTGGATCAGACATCGGAAAAATAAATCCATTGATGCACGACCCCACGATGATATCAACTCGTGGCAATATCCCTATTAAAAAGAGTTTGCCAATCAGGTAAAACCTAAATTATTATCAACCTTAAAAGGTTCGCAACCCCCTCATTAATAAGACATGCGTTACCCTATCGCACAAAGAGACATGCACATGTTCACAAGTTCCATCTACTCTCAAAATCATCCCAACTTTGGCATATACCTCACGAATCAACTCGGAAGTTCGACTATCTGATCCGTTCTACACTCAACCAAATACTGCGGAACAATGTAATCAGAACAGCAAACTGTACACTAGTTTACAATTTAGCGTTGGGCTTGTTTGCGCGAGCTTAGTTGATAGATGAGATAGTATTACAGTCTCTTTTTCTTTTAAACAGCTATATCAGCTATACCCCTTTAGTAAACTATATTGTGGTAGGTAAAAGGTAAAATGTGTTACAAACTCTATAGTAAGCTAAAACACCCTTCGTTTATCTATTTTCATTGTGGTCAAAACATACGTACAAACTATAGAGGGTATAAAAAGCTTTCAACGGAACAAACTTTCAGCGCTTTTCGCTAAATAAATGATTCATTGAATCCAAACTGTAATAGTGTAAACAGGACTTAGGATCGAGAGCTCTCCGCATGCAAGTAGAGGTTGAGTAAACGTTGCAGCCAAGTTTGCGAGTTACTCTTCAGTCGAATATGAAGCGTTTGTTGGTAGATTCAATAGAATGAATGCACATCTATTACGTTCCTAGTAATTGTTCGCCTGACTGAACTTTGCTCTGAGCTATTTGAGACTCTAGTTTTTAGCTTGCTGCGGTCCGAACTAAGTTAATTAAGACTTTGAAAGTACCTGGCAGATACAAGCAATTAAATTACTTACCTACCTACTTTGAGTAAAAGTGGTTTATTGTACCATCATATACCTACCTATATTTTAATTTTTAATAAGGAACAATTACCAATTCAAAACCATTAAACAGAATTCGCGTTCAAAACTAAAATACTGAGAATAGTTCCAAATATTAGTTTAAAACTAATTTTCGGTTGAAATTGTAGTTTCTCTTGTTCGCAGACAGGTGTGTGCCATTAATTCAAACACCGACGTCAATGGGTTCACTGAAACCCATTGTCCCAAGAATATCAATCAGACAAATCTGTTTAGCAAACTTTAACAAGACTTTTGAGCACTTGTCAGACTACAGCAGCTGTAGAGCGAGAGTAAACGATGTGAGCAGTTTTTGGTTCAATTTTAGCTTGACAAATAGATAAACGACTACTTTACCTACTTTAAAAATACTTAGCGTATACCACATGAGGTATATTTTTTTAAGAATGATCCAAAAAGACTCATAATAGAGTATCCAGCAAAAATCAGAACTATCTTAAGGCCCTTAAATTTTAAATAAAACAAGGAAACCGTACAAACGACTGCCAGATCTTAATTTTGTTTCGACTGTTCATTTCATGAGCATAAAATAGTCGACTATTTTCCAAAGTGAGATCATAATATTGGAACGGCTGAATTTCCCAAATCCATCACTGCCCGCCAACCTGTCTGTTACTTGCTGTGATGGACCCGTTCGGAACCTTCAGTCGAGAGTTGAAGCTCGTCAAAATTGCATTTCAGATACTGAATTTCGAGAGCGAGATAAAATGCACAGTTTGATTTTGGTGTGTATTTTCGAAGCGCCAGACTTAAGCTGGATTCGATGTTTAACTTACATGCTGCATATTTTATTATATTACATGATTTAATATATTTTGATGTTAACGTAAGTACCTCATATACTTACTACTTACATAAGAAAAATAGTTTCCTTTTTTTACCACTTAGTACTATTATTTAAGAACAATACCTTTATTGATCAATAGTATATCCATACTTAATATTATAAATGTGAAAGTAACTCTGTCTGTCTGTCTGTCTGTTTGTTACGCTTCCACGCTCAAACCGCTGAACAGATTAAGCTGAAATTTGGCATAGTTAAAGGTTTTATCCCAGGAAAGGACATAGGCTACTTTTTATCCCGAAAAAAATAAAAAATCCCGAGGGACCGCAGGTCACACCGCGGGAGCGCAGCTAGTATAATATACTACTAATATATAAAGGCTCATGATTTACATCCCTGGAGAAATTGGGACAGCTCTACAATTATACAGCCAGTTAAAATAACCGCCATCCAAACCAAAAATACACAAAATAAACGAAGAAACATTTACTTTGGCGAGGTGTTCAGAGAAAACCAAATGAAAATAAGTGTCGTCATTAATCAGCGCTGCGGTCGCACGTACGTGCGTCGTGAGCTCCGTTAAGCCAGCCTCTCCACGCCTAAATATTCTCGACCGATACTCATTACTGTGAGGCAGAATTTCTCAAAGTTCTGGCAAAACCTACTAATACAAATGGTAGTTTGCAACAACCAACGATTCGTCCGTTAACTATTTGAAAACTCAAACGTGCATTGAATAATAAACAAGATTGTTACCTTCACTCCATTTTGATCAAGAAAGGGATTTAATTTGGTGTTACACTAACTACAATTTTTTAAGTGGAGCTTCGTAATGAGCTAAGATCAGAGGCGAATATCTGCATATGCAAATGATAAAATATTTGAATAATTTGAAACAAAAGACACGAAACGTTAAGTTACGTTAACGTTAAACGTTAACGTTCTTAGATTAAAATAGTACCTACACAACTAAAGAAAAAGAACTCGCAACAAAAGTGGAGATAAACAAATCGATAGGCCAAACTCTGTATGTTTTTAATATTTTTTTTGAAATAATTTAGGCCCTTCGGGTTTTCGAAATTATTTCAGGGCGTCTGGTCGAAGCGACGCGTGATCCGAGAGCTGGCACATTTTTGGCTCAAAGGACTAGCATTGCCATCCAGCGTGGTAATGCCGCCAGTGTTTTGGGCACTCTTCCGACTGACAGTGACCTGGATCAGTTGAGCTATCTATAGATCGTTTCTAACGATCCTTGCTTGGATAGCTTGACTAATCCTGTTGTATTTTGTAAATATATGTAAATATGTAGTAGCTTAGTTTCTGTAAATAATTATAATTTATAATTATAATAATATATAATTAAAATTATATACTTATATAATTTTTTATATATATTTCTAATTTATTTAAGACAAGAAGACAACCAAATATTTGAGAATATCTGGAGCAATAAAATACGACCTCGTCGTTAAGAAGTTGATATCGGAGAATATACTGTAGATCTATACGCAGGAGTAAGCGAATTCTCAATATTGAATTTTAGTAGTAGAGCATTTGAATATGCACTGTTTCAATCACGCCAACTGATGCGTTCGTTACTCTGTGATATGCAAATGTCTGTTTAAATTGCGAGGCTGATTGGCTTCAGCAAACTGATTTCATCTAGAACGTGATGAGTTTCAGGGTAATGACGAGCTCTGATTGATATCCAATCAGGGTCAGACATCAGCTGCCTGTAGATATACCGTTTTAGGATTTGAAATACGCCTTTAGTTGACTAAAAGCTCCAATCTTCGTATAAACTAGTAGTTCCAAAAAATCCTAGCCTTAGGTATTTCTGTCTGATAAGTGTGAGTAAAGGGGCTTTGGCTTACTGGCGCCTCTTTTCTGCCCATTCATCCGCATGTTCTTGAGCTGCCCTCTCAAGATGCTCTCTGGCCCGCTCCGCCTTGGTGAAGACTTGAAGCCTGCGAGCAACATCGGTCTCCACTCGTTTCAGAGTCAAATCATCTTTTGCTCGTTCATCCTGAAATTAGATGCTTGGTTGACTATTTCAAAATTTAGTAGGTAAAATCATTGAATCATTGCGCTGTACTCACCAGTTTCATCATCTCCATATGAATCCTATCCATAAACTGGTTGTACAGATATTTCCTGTACTGATTGAACTCTTTGAGTGAGCATTGAGCCCGGCCATCTTTGGTGCAGAAGCCGAGCTGTTTCATCCTGTTCCTGGCCGGCTTCTGGGCGAAGTGATGGGCCAGGTGGGGGTCATGCATTGGGACATAGTCGTAGGAGACATTGTTGCAGTACGGGTCTGTGAGGTCAAAAGTGGGCTGTGGGCCGCCGCTGCCAAGGCCAAGGCGACGAACCTGAAAAGAAAAGTTTGGAATCTTTTTGAGAAAAAGGTTAAGGAAATGTAGTTCTTAATAACAGGTACTTTCAGTTGTTAAGTCAAGGAAATAAAAGCATTTGATATCTTGCAAGTCAAGTGGATATTTAAAAAACTGCAAGAATAAAAATACGTAGGTAATTATTTTACTGACAACTCCACCTAATGCGCGTTACAGGCGGAAATATGTTAACATAACACAGGCTGTATCACAACGTAGCTTCCTCATTGTGCAGCTGAATAAAAGTCGCAGCGTTTTGTTATTTACAGGCCAATTATACAAAGCTAAGGATCTTAAACAGCGTTGAAAGCAAAGGCGCAAAGTCTTTTAATTCAGAATAGCGGCAGAATTTAACTACGCTTTCAACATCCCAGAATTTATATTGTGAAGTGGACGCGACGCAGGCTTGCGAGGTCGAGATGTGAGCTAGGGGAGTTTAATTCAATTTTATTTTCAACGTACGAGGTTTATTTACTAGCGCTTTTATTTAAAACTTCAATCACTCTCTGTTTTGTCAGTTTATTATAAAACACAGTAATTTACTTACCTAGGCCCAAATATAAAATTTGAATAAAACTTGAGTTCATATCATGACATTTACCATTTTATGATGTGTGCCAACGGAACCTTATTTTATTTCTAATGCTTCGTTCTCTGACCATCTATAATATTAATCTGTCTAAGTGTAAAAATCATAAAAGTTTGATATTTTCAGTTTGCTTGAGAATTCCCTATAGAAATTGAATAATTAATCATCGTAAGAGACACTGTTCATGCTAGAGAGCTGACTGAATAAATCCTACAGGGGCGTTTCCATCAGACCCGTTACCACAGCGCGCAGCGTTACCTAGAAAAAAATTACCCCAACTCCGGTTACAGCACAAAAAATGACATTGGGTGTGCAAATTGAACTTTGACGTCGACCCAAGCTCGATGGATATCCAATATTGTTGAATATTTTCAACCATTTTACGGTGCAGTTTTGTGGTGTAAAGTATGGATTGATTTGATGGACGAAGCGATCAATAGTATGAGCTATGCTGGATATACTTTTTTGCAGTTGTGCAGAGACATTTATAGGAATGTCTATTCCATAGAATGATAGGTAAGTACCTTTACCTATCATTAGCCTACTTTTTGTGAAGATTGAAAATAGAGATGTGACATTAAGTAAGTATACTTTTTACGTATCTAAAAATAATTTTTATTCCGATAATTTTAAAAATAAAACATGGGTTAATTGGATTTGGATTGCTAAAAGCTTATTTTTCTGCAAAAATAACACTCTATTTTTAATAGACCTCCTGCCTAGATTAACAATAACGGTAAATCACAGTTAGTGAGGCCATAAATCGAATGCCGCCGGTGAGCCGATAGTCGTAATTATCCGCCTCACCCTTCACACAGATTTCAATCAGAGCCTTCCCATCGCTATATTCGCAACTTTATGATAAAGCTTGCCATATGACTCTATTTTATTAACCGACTTCAAAAAAAGAAGGAGGTTCTATGTTCGGCTGTATGTATGTTTTTTTTTTTTCCGACTTCAAATTATAATCTTATTTTTCTCTTTTTAGTGTGTAGAAGGTTCATCTGTTTGTGTTCTGTGAAGTCGGTTCAAATTTTATTTCAAAAATTTTTATGTAGAAGAACCTTAAAAATTTTTTTCACTCATCTGTACCTATAAATGATTAAAAGTATATCAAATTCAATGTAAGTATTAAAAAGATTGCAAGTTAAAAAAAAATCTTGGCAAGCCAATAATAATCTCAAAAAATTACTTTTTTACTAGTAGTTGAAACAATACAAGATAGGATTTAATAAAGATTCGCGGTTTTTATCGGATCTTAGACTAGTAGGTACCTACACTCGAGTGTGTTTTCTATACTGTCACTCGTTATTTACAAACAAGAGCTTGCTAAGTGAATAATTAAAGACTAATCAAATCTGAATAATCAAACGCACTCACGCGAGTAAAATCAATTAACAACGCCATTTATTAACTGAGCAGAGACATGTAGCGTTTTACTCGACTGTCAAGAAGGGTTATATAAATTTATTTGTCTGTGGTATCGCGATCACAGGAGAAAACCAAATGAGATCAGGGGCGAATAAAATCTGATACTATGATCACGGGACTAGGACCCATGTTTTTTAGATCTAAAGATTGGTGTAGGCTCATAGGTATCACTGAGCAGTGTTAGCTTAACGGAATGAACTTTTGACTTTCAATCAGAAAGTTACCAAGCTTAAATTTTTGAATCCTTGCTTTACATAAAATGTATCATGCGCATATAAACTCTAAATGGTGAAGGAAAACATAGCCTTAGCTAATAGTTCCACACGGGCTTATCTTCTCTTTAATGTGGATAAAACCGATTCAGCTGAAAATATGGTAGCTGCCGGACAAGGCACCTAAACAATGTAATTTTTAAGCTTTTTGTCAACTTAAACATTCAATAAATCTTAATTTTAGACATTTAGATCTGTTATAGGTTCACTACAACTTAATAATATCATATATAATATAATAAATCATAAAAGTTATTTTTAGGAGTAATAGAGGTGTTTATAATAGGGCAATTTGCTCTGTTTCGTTACTCCTTAAACGGGAACAGAACATCCCATCTCAACGCAACAACGGAAGCTAGTTAAGTAACGCTAAAAGGTTCTGCAACTCCGAAGACCGATACCAAGCATCAAATACGGATAATGGCTTTAAAATTGCTGTCATTTAATACCACCGGAAGCCTTGTCAGCCTGTCAGTATACTTTGCTTCATGGAATATTCATATTGTGAGCTGATAGGATTCTTGCTAAAGCGGCTCGATAATAAGATGCGTTTAGGCCAGCCAACGCCCCGAAGAGCTGATCCAAACCGCGAAGATTTTAAATCCTTTGATAATCCATTTTATATGCAACAATGATCTGCAATATTTATCTCGGGCCAGGGTGTTTCTATGTATATTAATTATGTATGTATTTACAAACAAAAAATTTAGAAGTAGTAGGGATACCAGTTATCTTGTTCCCATAGCTTTCCTTAGTTTGGTGTCCAGCATTATTTACTCATTTATTTCTATTTATATTGATAGTGATTTTGTTGTTTCTAAACTAAATTGATCTAAAATCCAACCGTTCTCACATTGTTCCCAAAATAAAAATGCCCAAAACAGTTTCTCCAAAGCACAGTAAAGATGGTGTTTCACCGTCATCCCCAGGATCTCACAGTATCAAAACAATGCTTAGAGACTGATAAAAATAAGGTATACTTAGTTGTTCTACCTTACGAAGGCGGGTTGGTCTGAATTGTGTGTAAATGCACATGCATGTTTTTTCTGTGCGCCTAATCATTGGCGACCTTCCACTGTGCCTCAAACGCAGACTCACGGACACATGTATTATCCAAATCATCACATACGGAGCGCAAACTAGGTCTTTGACACTTCAGCGAAAGTCCAAACTCGAGGTTTGTCAGCGGACTATGGAACGGTTCGGCTGATCGACAGGATCAGAAATTCAACAATACGCGAACGCACTAAGGTTGTCAGTGTCAACAAAAAGTCTTCCCAACTAAAGTGGAACTGGGCAGGCCATGTCTGCCGCATGTCTGACGACTTATGGGCAAGAACCGTCACTGAATGTGTGCCCGACGGAAGACGTCCGCGCGGCAGACCACCACGGAGATGGCGGGACGATTTGGATATGCATCTACAAGACTGATCAACTGTAGCTAAAGACCGAAAACTGGAAAATAGGAGGGAGGCCTTTGCCCGCAGTGGGACAATAAAAATAAAATAAATAATTAATTATTGGAACGCTTGGATGATAGTGGGTCAAAGACTCATTCATCTATGGAGCGTTGGTGTAGATTTGTTTCTGTGTGCGTAAGCGATAGTTTTAACACAATTATGATCAACCCGCCTTCGTGATATGGAAAAACTACTTATACCGACTCGTACTGCCTCATAGCACTATCGGGATAAACCTAGGTAAGTATATAATCCTAAAACAAAAGTTACAAAAAGCTAATGTATTCCAGTAAAAGGTTTCTGAATTTTCCCTAAGTCCAGTAAAAGTTTATTTCCTCTTTTGAATAGCGATAAAGGCAGAACGTATCACATGGCGGACAATAGCAACAAAAGATGGGAGATTAAGAGATATCCCTTGCTCTATGGGACAGTATGAAGCAAGGGACTAATAAACTTGAGTACAGTACTTTGAGTAAATTTCTGTTTGCGTTATAACATTGAAATTTAATGTTGAGCGTAATAACATTAATCAACATGAGTACCTTTGATGTTCTTTTGGTATTGTTTATTCAAAGAACAACCCTCAAACTACACTAAGCTGTACTTTAACACAAAAATGTTAGGTATTGGTTTTATTTATTTATAATTTATTTATTATTATTTATGGTAGACGGGCTGTTGTTGAATGCATTGATGTATAGTACAGCAATGTATCACCATGCAGCTCACACCGGAACAGCTCTTGGCGAAATGCAACGAGGAATTGGAAGAACAGAAGTTAATTGACATTGAGAAGGGAGTGCGTTTCACTGACGAACAATTCGCTCTACTTAAATACGAAACGAACGATGTAAAACCGCTTAAAAGTCCCTACCGAAGAAGAATTGTATGCACTTGCAGACAAAATCATTGGAACAAAATTTATTATTTAGGATTGATACTATGAACAGTGCCGTATTTATTAAAAAAAAATAGAAAATACTGTAAAGCTGTATCAAGTTAGCGAAAGTAAGCAAGAATGTAATTTTATATGCAGTAAATGATTTTATCAACTTATCAACCATCCTCATAAATTCAGTTGCCAATTCAAGTTTCCCGCAACGCAGTGGACAACCAATCCTTACAAATTTACTGACAAATCGACGGGGAAATTGTGGTTGCTGTCATCGTGAATGGCATAGTGCTTAGAAAGGAAGTCTGCGACCATTTAAATCTATTATCATACCTAGGTAGGTAAACTGTGATAGTGAAAGTAGGTACTTTCACTATCACAGTTTTTATTAAGTTAGTAGATACAGTAGCAAGATTGTGTTCTTGAGAGCATTAGACATTCTCAATTATTTTAGGGATTAAGATACCCTAAACACAAGCCCACTTTTTTATTAGAAAATTATAAGTGAACGGTTGCTATTAAAATACTAACTGGTTTCCTCAAGATGTTTTCCTACACCGCACTTGCTCTTGATGAAAATCTGTCGATTTTCCACCGAGATTCAAACTTGAAATCTTCAGATTTAAAGTCGAAAGTCCCATACGAGTCTTTATATTTTTATGTCTCTATGTTCCAAATAATAATGTAAGAAAAACATCTCTGGCTTCTGAGCTAAGGCGCACCAATGCAACACCATACGTTTATTGGACGGAGTTGCCAACGTTTATTACATTTTGTATGAGCGATCGACTGTATTGATGAAGATCCAACTTTGATTGAAACACTGGCTTCCTGTTTGCATAATACCAATAGATTATTGCTTAAGTAGCTTTTTGTTATAGCTTGTTTGTTGCAGTTTGTGCTGTCCCGATCGTAAAATAAAAAAAAAATTCAACAACGTCATCTACTGGCCCCAATTGAAAATTATCTGTTTTCTCTAAAACCCAGTGAGCGTGTCGAGACGACACGCGGTTACAATTTCTAGGTACATAAAAATATTTTCAAGGTATGGATAGTCTCATTATTCGTTTGTTTTGGTAATAAACTTGTCCCCTTCTCTCAAAGCCAGCTACGAGATTCCACTAAAAGCAATAGAAAAATGAAAATAGGTTTCCGCATTTCTGCACTACTTCCCTCGAACTCTAAAGAAATAAAGCAAACATTGCAGTTTCACAACAAAGTTCAAAGTTCAGTTGTAGATTGAACAATAGCATGTATAGAGTTCAGAGAGTTTATAGAAATAAAATTACCTACTTTGAACTTCTTTGCAAATACGATTTATTTAATCATTAGCACTGTTGGGCAGCTCATAAAGACACGTCATAGTTTTTATGGTGGAGGACTACACAATGTTTTTACTAAGAGGATTTTTGAGAAAAAATATTTAATTGATGTAGCTCCCATCCCTTGGTTATTAATACTAATACGTACTGTGAAGATACAGGGCAACAAAGACGTAGGTATAAAAAGTTTTGGTAAGTACTTGTTATTGGGTAAGTAGGAACAAGGAACCCATACATTTATTACTTATTATTGACATAAACAAAAAACAAAAACACCTAAACTTAAGCCCTCATTGACATCTTCACCTTCAGTACATTACAAACAAATATACAAACTGTATGTATGCCCACACAAACACAGTGTAAAAGGGATTTATTACTAAAGCTTGGCATACACGCCTGCGCGGCCCATTCATAGCCTGTATACAGGCATTAGCATAATGAGACGTCGACGATATAAAAGGATTTTAAGCGTTCTTCTACCGCGACAGAGAAACTCGTTTATTTCTGCGAATTTTATGTAGAAGATTAGTTGGGAATACTTTTTAGGTTAAATGCTTCCATTGATCAAAGACCTGTGGTAGGCGTCCTCCTACTCCAGGTACTAATACCAGCTGTAGGAGGACAGCCACCGAGGCGACCCACGAGGTTATTCTAAACTAACCGAAAAGCAATTTTTTTTATCATGAATCTTATTAAAATACATAGGTTACCTATATTTATACAACCATACAAACCTCAGACCGAAGTGTTTCCGATCAGAAGAAGTGGGCTCCGCCTTTCACAGATAGTAGGTATCTAAGTTGTATCGTGAGCATACTAAGGTAGGACGTATTTTTATGCACATCTTCGATCATAGTATTCTTGACCGAAAGCCAACACAGTATTTTTCTAAAGTGTATATAGTAGGCAAGCTTTGGAAAACTATGTCCATAAACTGAAGATTAGTGGAGGGTAGTTCTATATAACTACCGCCACTTTTCGTCGGCTCCGCTGACCTACCTCCAGTTCGCCCGCGACCACGGTTGTTGCAATACAGCCGAAACGTCGGGAAATAATAAAGGTAATACGCGATAAAATCCTGTTATAAAATATATCTCTAAAGATGAATTGTGATCGCGAAAGTTTAAGAAAGACTATGTCCATAAACTTCACTAATGATAATTACAATATGTCTGGAAATCTGATCAAGAGACGGCTAAGTTTTGAATAGTTTCTGAGATTGATAACTACGTAGGTATAACTTTACTGATCGGGTTTGACATGGGTGCAGAATATGCCTTGAGGTGATTTTCGTGAGTTCGGCAAGTACAAGTAGGTAGGTACGGTGATTTTCTGTAATAAGTGCATAACGGAAGCCCTACGGAACTTTGACTCTACAGGGTGGACTATTGAGATGGGCCACGGAGGGCAGGCATCTTAACCGTTGTAGCTACAGAAAAACGGTCTTAGAAGACCTTCCCTAACTTTTGAAGATATTTTAAACTCATTCACAGATTTTGAAAAAATGCCAATAGTAAAAAAAAAAAAAGTTTAATGCCCATTGATTCAGTTTCATGTAGGGATCAAAATACTCTATGGGGCCATTTAAGGCCATTTACTAGAAAAGCCAGAAATCATCAAACACTTTTCCCATACATTTTGTACTAAAAATCAATGCATGATCTCGAAATTAAGAGCGTTTTCCTGTAGCTACAACGGTTAAGGTACCATGCCCTCCATGGCCCATCTCAAAAATCCTGTATAATTTTCAGTACCTACTTAAGAATAGTACTTACCTATTGAAAAGTTTTTAAAGTTCCTTAGAAGAAAACTGACTCATCATATCATATTAAGTTAAAATGTGAAACTTAACTTACTAAATATTCAAAACCTACCCTTATTGACGAATAACGCGCATAAATAATTTCTCTGAAATGGAACAATTTAGCATTCGAGACATCGATAAAAAAGACTGCGTCATCAAATTTTCTAGGGATCTTATCTGCTTAACCCAAACCATTACATCTGCTTCATATCGCAAACGATGTAGCCATAAATCATAACGATTCAACAGTCACCCATATTTATTTTCTACTTTAGTGTGATTCATAAAAAACTAAAGAGGTTCATACAATGACAAAAAAAAACTTTTGGGTTCATACCTAGGTATTTCTGTTAGCACGCTAAACGGTTTCGTTTTCAAGGTACCTTGAAAATATTTAAAGGGTTGTCATATGATTTGTGGTACTACTAATTATTAAACTTGACTAACTACAAATCTCCTATTTGGTTCTACAAATAGGAGATTTGTAGTTAGTTAGTCAACTGACTTCAAAACATCGAAGACTTATTCGTTTGTACCTATATTTTTGAGAGTTTTAAGAAAGAAGGGCTATTTTATGAAAAACAGGTTGATTTATAGAATAGGAGAATAGAATAGAAGAGAATAAAGTTTTTTTAGAAAAGAAGATTTATATTTTCTGAGTCCTTCTTTATCTTCATTCACGCGTCTCAAAAGTATTTGCATGACAAACATTTAAATTCCAGCTTCGAAACGGCACCTCAAAGTTATTGTATGTTGACTTTGTCTCGGCTATCGTGGATTTATACAAAATTGCCTCTAAAAGCCACAATATTATGCCAGAAATTTTGAGTAACAGCTCATTAAAGTTAGCTGAAGTCTAATCTGTTTCATAAACAAGAGCTTTGAAAGCTAGAAAGTATAACATTGAGAAGTCTCCGCATCTCAGCATTAATATTTATATCGTGGGTTAAAATGCTTGAATATTGAAAGGAGTTGGGTACTTACGTCTTCACCAATTTTCCCGCGTGAAAATATGATTTTTCCCTCTGGCATTTTAGGTACAGGCAGCTTACACTCCAGCCCAAGGCGGTACCACATCGGCAGGCCATTCTTAGGCACTGAGCTCACAGGCTTCGGTATAGAATCGATAACTTTCTTAAGCTCAGTCGGCTTACGAAGTGTCATCAATGTTATATCAATATCTTCCAGATCGTCCAGCGCGGTATCAGACAACTTTGGCGACGGCATGATCGCTTTTTAATTTAAAAACAACAAAAATTACTCACAAAAACCGCAACGCGGCCCGCGTTTCGCGAACACTGAAATTTGACAGTTATTGATGTTCCATTTTCAAATAGTGGAGTTTTACAAAAACAAGCAAAAGAGTATTTAATCTGTTGTTGCGAAAAGAGTATCTATCGCAGAAAATTATTGTCGCCGAAAAAGAAATAAACAGACGGATTTTTTATTATTTCTGTAACATTTTTTATGAAACGCCAATATAAAAGTTTCATGCAAATTGCTTCAGAACACGGCAAGTTGATAGATAAAAGTAACCTAATAGTATATCTATTCGTACATATTATGTACATTAGATAGGTATTTTCCAGAGGAAGATTAATAATAGGTAACCCGCGTGTTCTGAGCTAAGTATAAACATCTAGGCACCCAACAGTCATTAGGTAGAGGTATTTTACCTACAACCCTCATTCCAAAGATAAGATAAATGGACCCATAGGTACCTTTGGAGTGAGATGTAGGTATTATTGTATGATTATGTATAAATAATCTCAAGTTTCATGTTGTTGTAGCGTGGTACTTGTAACTTCTTTAATAAGAAAAACTGAATACAGAGTTTTAAATTCCACTGAGAATTGAAACTAAGTACAAAACGCACAACCCATCTTTGTCTCTCTGAAGTTAGGTGCACTAAACGATCACGTAGGTTTGGTAGAGCAAGCACGATGCAACAAACTAAGCGAGTGAGCGAGGCTATACAACGCTGTCTTCGTTTTTTAGGCACTATTAAAAATGGGTTCTGCGCAGTTACTTCAGAGACAAAGATTGGTTGTGCGTATTGTAACTTACTTTTTTGCTTCTTTTAGTTGGAATTGTTTCAAAAAATATGGTCTGAAGTTTGAATTATACCTTCTAAATAATCAAAGGTACGAAGCTCCAGTTTTTGGGATTGATTCCAATCAATCCCACGATGCCCCCACGATGGATTCCAATCTTGACGCGATTGAGGGGCTTAGTAACCGTGGTTTAGAGGCCCACGGTGAAGCTAAAAGGAATCCCTGGCGGGGACGCCCTGGTGGCGTCTGGCGGGTAGGGTCGCGGGTGAAGAGTCGTGTCGGTGTTTCGTTGCCGCTCGCCCTATTTCCCGCGACCCAACGGTGGCGCACCGTAAGATGCGTCGGCGGTGGGGCCGCAGTGGAAGAGGAGTGTCGGTGTTACGTTGCCGCTCTCCCTGTCCTCTGCGGCCGTTTTTGAAGGCTTCTCCACGCGCACCCCTTTAATTAGAGTGCGCAGTGGACGAAGGGAGCGGAGAGCTCTGGTGGTGAGTAGCGGACGCTAGGTGTGGGGGCACCTTCGTCCGCCTTGCACTACTCACCACTATGCGGAGCCGCCTTAAGGGCGGGGATCGCCAGAGGGGGACTGGACGTAAAGGCTGTGCCGGTTTCCCAGACCCCCTCCATTCCAGGCCACGCCGGAATGACGCTGGGTCGTTTAGTGGGTATACCGGAAGTCCCCGGGGAGTCCCACATACCCCTCTCGCCCCCCGGCGGAGGGGATGCGTAACCGAGCAGCGTCAGTAAAACAATGATGATAAACTACTTAAATAAGATAATGTATGTATGTATGGTAATACTTTATCTTATGTGCTTAAATGCTTATCCAGCGAGATAATCCAGCGTCATTTAATTTCGCAATGGCTAAACAACTAAAACAAAAATACTATCCTAATTATCGACGTCAAAAATGAAAAGGTTAAACACCGCCTGAACAGTTCACGGACTATCGAGTCTATCGAAGCTCTAGGTCAATAGTACTTTACTATCATCATAATTTCAGTTTGTTTGTTCATTGTACACGCAAATCTTTGTTAAAAAAAGTAAAAAATTCGTTTATTGACGTAATAAGAATGTTCAAAAAACTTTGAATCCATATTTTTAGCATTGCAGAAGCAGCACAATCTTGATATAATATTAAGTACCTAATATTAAAATTGGACTCTGCCATGGATTTACGTAAATTTTTAAAAATCACTATTATACAGGGTTTAAAAAGACGTCTACCGAAGCCGAAAGGGGTAAATACAGCATCCCAACACACAACCAAATCCAAAAGGATTTTCCGAAAAAATCATTATTTCTGGAGAAAACAGCGTTTTTTTTTGAAGATTACACTGTGCGTTGTTTTACGTAGATTGCTAGATTTTGAGTTTAAACTGTTTTTTTCTTTTATAAATGAAATTATTAGGTAGGTATGGTCTTATTATGTTGTACTAGTAGTAAATTGCCGGAAATACCATAAAATGACGTAGCTAAGTAAATAAAATGCTTTTTTTTTCGCTAAATAATATGTTTAGAATCATGGTCTGATTGCAACCCCTCAGTTTTCGGTAGTAGTCTTTTAACACCCTGTATAGGTAGGATATAGGGCTTTTCGCGACTTAGGTATATCAGGAAAATGTGATATTATCAAAAAAGACATATATTATTAACTAAGTATAAATCTGATATTTTTGTTCATATTTAATGTTTATGGGGCATGAAACCAAGGTGTAAAAAGCAGCAAGTCAGGTATATCACACGAGCGACACCTTTGACTACAGCTAGTCAATAATAAGCCTGAAGATAAATTGATATCTGCAATAGGGTGGATCGACAATGTATGAAAAAAATTTTTTTTTCGACTATCGTTTGCTAATAGTGGGGGAAAGTTGTATTATAGTAAGCATAGAAACTGTGATTTTTTTCAGATTTTTAAAGTAACATCTAATGCTGCCGCATTGAAGTTGAAAAATTTTTTTTTACTGAAAATTTGCCTTACTCTCTAACATTGAAATTGTTATTTTGAATATGATATTTTTATAAATTTTGTTATAAAATACAAATATAAACTGTATATTTATATAATTAATAAAAAAAATAGATTTAACATCCATGAAACTACTAAAACTACAGAGCTAAGTTTGACCTAAAATCTCTCTTTTTCTCAAACTTGGCCATGGCTTTGCGAGATTCTTATTTTGTTTGAATCAAGCTTTTTCTAGCTTATGATGAGCAGACAGAACATAGAGCTTTTATTACAATTAGTAAAAACTCATTCAACAGCTTGTATGTGGCAAGGTAGACTTGAAAATGACCCTTAATAAACATTTAGCTGATAATTTTCGGACGTACGCCGCTCATCCGTTATCGAAGTTTTTCAGGATGAGCGAAGTAGCTATTCCTCTGGATTACTGGTCTACTATCTTCTTTAGATTTGGTGGGAGGTATTTAGAGTTTAATAATTGCTGAAACAGAGATGTTGGGCCCATTATTACACGAAGAGTGTTTTTTATAGGAACCACGGCTCGGTGCGTAAAGTTTTACTACTAATTTTGAAATTTTGGTGCGATATCTCCGTGAAAATGTAAAATCGTAATACCTATAGGAATAGCATAGTGCTACCATGCGTGTGACAGCCTTTCAGGAGATATATTACTTTGCTAAATCGTCTGCAACATAGCTAATCGCAGAAAAAATATTCTGGGTAAAAAAATTGATCAGCACTCAACACAGATCATCTGTATTTTCAAGCAAGGCATCACTTATACTCTGAAAGGATTTATAATAATAAAGATTTATATAATAATAACAGCTTCTAGTTTTGAAGTGCTTTGCCCATCATTTCCACGTAAGATTGTGGTCCTAAAGTTAAACCATCATGGTAAAGGGACAAAGGGGCAACTCGTTCATAGTAACAGGCAAATTATGCCCTGAATTGGTCTTCCAGTTCGTTTTTCAAGCAACCGAATGATGCCACCGCCGCATTAAGTTAGTTCTTCGTTAGTTCCATCACATTCTATGACTATAGGCTGCTTTTTGACGATATTTTTATAATAAAGATCTGACTGACAACTTTCTCTAATAACTTAGCAGTATCTGCCATTATGCGGTGGTTTATGACCCAAATAGACAGATCCAGGCTCTTCTATTATTGAAATGTGATCCTCCACCATAATCTACTGGTAGTTCCGTTTATTATTTTTCGATATTTGCATCGTCCTGACTTCTTTTCCGTCAAAGAACAATAGTGCGAATAAGTTCGAAACATGCGTCTTTGGGAACATTTTCACGAGTTTTCTCTTCGCACTTTGTATCGATGTATTACGGATATGTTTGACTTCTGCGGTGAAAACTTTAGTTCTAATTCATTGTTCTACTCAACATCTAGAGAACAGTGTACTTAAAAACAAATTAAACTTAAAATGCGATGATCATAGATGCTCTACAAAATGATGAAAAATTACCTATATTGCAAAAGTTCAATGACCTTGCGGCGGCACTTATCCTTTCTTGATCCTAATAATATTTTGCACACTTTATTTTGAGCCCATAAGACACCCTTTTTTTGCTATTAGCAAACCATTTTCAAAAAAAGTGAATTTCGATCCACCCTAATCTGCAATGAATAAATTAGGCCCAGACAGGGTAGAGCAAAACTAAGGTTTTAAAGCGGATATATAACTATAAGGTCACAGGCCAAGGTCGGAAAACTTAGCTTTTCGAAGGTAACATAGTATTGAATCGAGTTTATAAACGAACCATATTGTTTTCCGACGATAGGGATGAACTAAAGTAAAGCAGGTTTGCCTACAAAAAGATTCTAACGCCTAAACCAATTAGTTACCTAGGTATTTATAACCCACGACGGAACGGAGATGTAGTATGCGTTAAGGTTGAGAGGTTGTGTGTTTGTGTTTGTGGGTGCACTTGTTTGTTCCCATTTATCTCCATAATGGCGGGACCGATTTAGTTACGGTTTTTTGTAAAATGTTTCGGATTCACGGGAGATGGTTTCTAGATAAACTTTGTGGTGTTAACTTGCCAGGGGGCGCTGTAATATACGTTTATTTGTGTTTCGGTTTCATTTTCAAATATTCTGCTTTTAACATAGGTAGTGAGTCCTGTAGGTAATGAGTCACAAATTTCCACTTGCTACATGAGTTACATTTATAGAACTAAAAGAAAACTGACTTCAATGTTGTACCTACTAAAATTTGATTAACTTTTCAACCATAACCCTACACTGGGGTCCTAGGCATTTGTTTTTTTTTTGTAAATTTGTCTTATTTTTCAAATTGAAATAAAACCAAACGAATAAGTATTAAGTACCTATTTTGAATCGGATTAAAATTGAAATATAGTTATGCGGCATCTAAAACTGTTTTTTTGAAATCGTTTAAAAGACTTACCCCCTTAGACATCTTCAAAGGATCTGTAACATAAAAATATCTGAGAGAATGTCTACCGCACCTTGGGGATACAGTCGTGAACCTGTGTGTATAAAAGAAGACTTTCAGAGCGGTCCATATGTGGATCACGTAAAGTCGGAGTAATTAAAGTGTAATGCTTAGTCTCAGTAGTCATGGGTCAAGTAACACGAGTGCCCCGTAAGGGACGCAGACGCGTCCAATTACGAGTGCGAACTTGGCATTTAGTTTAGTAAATTTTACTGTAAGTTTTTTATGACAATGAGTAAAATAACCTACTTATTTTACTCATTGTCATAAAAAACCTATCATTGATTAAATTGTAGTATAAATGCGAAAGTAGGTGTGTATTATTGATTTACGTATGGGTAGGTATACTAAATTGGATATTTTACGTGTCTCGTGCCGTGTCTGTACATAATGCCTTGGAGAATCGGGGTACACAATTGTGATCCTATTTATTGTCTTAAGTTTGTTGATTCACTTCGAGTTTTTTAGTATTTACATACTAAAAAACTTGGAAAAACGCTTTAGTTATACTTTTATTTCTCTATATTCTTTTATTCGGATAAGACATTGGTTAAGCCCCCAAATAAAATATTTACTAGACAAAGCTGAAGATTTTGCTAATTTGTTTACTTTAGGTAAATAAGCAATATTGACATTTCATTCAGATACCTTACCTTTAAAATACTCGTATTATGAATAAGGGTCACCTCATAAAGATACGCGTAGTTGCTCGAACTTTTAAAAAAACAATGGGTAAGTACCTATGTTAATATTTACTAATACCGACAAACTGTTTCAATAAAATAGGCACTTGTGAAAAAATTTAAAGTACTTACTATTTGAAATTTACCTTCATTTTGTAGAGCGGACTCGCATACATGTTGTTTTGTTTACATAACGTTATGTAAACATTGACATGCTTTACAATGCCCAATGCTAGCGATGTAGACTCTACAGTGATCTTAACATACGAGTACATAAGGTTTGGCTTTAAAATCAAGACCTCTTTTAAGCTAAACATGAAAAAAGTATTGCTGGCCATTTATTTTCACACAGCATTATCTAGCCCCAAGTATTTTTTTTATTACTAACTACTTACTAAATTTCTATGAAATACAATTTGCTTATTCAGTAACATTCAGTGCTTCATGCCTTAGCTAATTATTAAATAAATACTTATTTATTCCTTTTAGTCGCAGTTAAACATTACAAAGCGGAGTTTGAAGGTAAAAATAAATAATTTAATAATGAATGAAAAAACTTTATCTTACACTTATTAAAGCAACGCAAGAACTAGTAAATGACTGAGTATGAAACCAATAATTTCTTCCTCAAATCCCTTTGACTGGAGTAAACATCGACGCGATGCAACTTGCAGCGTGGAATGCGCAGAGAGACGGCGCGAGTCGTACGACTCCACTCAGTTCGCTCAGCTGAGCTCGCCCAGTCGCGCGTCCCTACGCCCCTCAACCCGCGATACACGAGCACACGAAACCACAAACTCCACAAGTGAAGTGAACGAAACTCAACTGTGAATGGATATAATAATCAGTGCGCAGTGAATTCGTTTACGATTTAGGTTAAGTTTGTTGAACTTTTTTCACGCCGGCTTCAGTGACGTTGCGACGCTAACTAGATTAAATAAGCAAAGGTAAACGGTAAAACTAGGTACTGAATTCAACATACATATTATAAATACCTAGGAAGGTAATTATGGCCCTTATTATTAAAAGTGGTGTAAAGTTACGCCGGGTGTAACTTAGGAGTAACCCTACAATTTTTGGAGTTTAGACCTAGCGTAACTTTAATTAATAAGGGCCTATAAGTATAAATTATATTCTAAGAGATGGACTTATCATTATCCGGTGAATAATTTTCGCTCTGATAAGAGACGCTACTTTGTTTTAGTTTGTCTACGTTTTGGACCATAAACTAAACTCAATTAAGATAAGTCTCGCGTGTTTTGGTTGTAAACTGTTACAGAGTTAAAGTAGGTATTTTTATGATGCGGTCTATTATTACTTTCCGATACAAAGTTATGAGGAAAATAATGATTTAATAATTATAAGTACTAATTATGCTTAGACCATAGTTAGATCCTTTGTAAGATGAACATTTTTATAAAATATTTACCAATTAAGACGATATAAAACAAAATTTTGTTTCTTCTACGTTTCAAATTTATTTTTGGCGCAACAAGTTACAACTTTCATAATTTTCGGCACAAAAACGTTTGATAAAAGTTTGTCGCTGAGAATTATTTGCTTTGAGGCTGTTTTGAAAAAGCCATCGACCTAATTAGACTTTAACAGATGTCACTTTAATGACCTATTTTATTCCCTCCTGCATAAACAATCACCATACAAAGGAAACATTTTTGATTTACACCAAAAAATACAGGGTGTAAAAAGACTGCTACCGAAAACTGAGGGATTGCAATCAGACCATGATTCTGAACATATTTATCGAAAAAAAACTCAATTTTTTTTTTGACTTAGCTACGTCATTTTATTTTATTTTCTAGTTTTTTGCTACTAGTACAACATAATAAGACCATATCTACCTAATCATTTCATTTATAAAAGAAAAAAACAATTAAAACTCAAAATCCAGCAATCTACGTATAAAAACGCGCCCAGTACATACGCAAACAGTGATCTTCAAACGCTGTTTTCTCCGGGTATAATGATTTTTTCGGTAAATCCTTTTGGATTTGGTTGTGTTTTGGGATGCTGTACCTACCCCTTTCGGTTTCGGTAGACGTCTTTTTACACCCTGTATAACTGCTACTCAGGCCTACTTTGAATAAAACGCTATAAAATCATTTCTGTTCAAATTCATTCTTATATTGAGTTTGTTTACACACTCGGGTGGTCTTGACTGAAACTAAAGTACCTACCTACCTAACTATTACTTCTCTGTTGAACCGAGTACCTAATGTTAGCCTAGCGGAGTTCCTCGTCTTTCGATCCAAAGGTCGTTTGTTTAAATCCCTATATCAATGGATACTTCGTACAAATATCAATGTACCTACCAAGACTAATACCTATACATTTTTATTGACTTCTATTGATGTTTCAGCTGTTTTATATATAAGTACAAACCCATTTATAATATTTATATTTAATTTTATAACATAATTATTATATAAAATTGAATAAAATTATCAACTGTGCCAGATTGATTAAGGCACTTAAAAATGTTCGTAAAAATTTTAAGAGTTTTTTTAAAGTAGGTATCTAAGTAGGTACCTACTTTATTGAAGTGTAAGATATAATTATGAGCCAAACTTTTGGTGAGATGAAAAAAAAAAGTACCAATGAACCCTTGTCGCTGACTGCACTTATTATTCATTATGTCATTGGTTTTGATTTTGGAATCTAGGAGGGAAATGTCTAGGTACTGGAGAATTGATGAAAATTACAGTAATGACATAGTGTAGATAAAAGTAACTTTTATCCATATTTTCCCCGTTTTATCCACATTCTAATGTCATTACTGTCATTTATATATTATATTCTCCGGTACCAAGAAAAACGCTATGCTAAGGGAACAGAGTAACACTGCTTTTAGTGAGCAATGATGCGGGCATTTGTTATCAGTGTTCGTGTATGATCGATAATTTAGTGGTAATTTTATCTTTGTTATAGAAATTGTAGAGTCATGTGTAAACATATATTGCTGATATAATAATGTAGCTGCTGATAAGTCTTTATATTTTAACTGACCTGTAAATTCGCTTTCTATACTTACACGATTTAAACTCTGGCCTTATTATAAAAAAGTTAAACCTTAGTTGAACACCATGTTGACAAATGTCAAAGCAAAACTGTTACCACAAAGAAGCGTTCTATGTACGAGTATTCAAAGATCGTTTTTCTAGAGACAGTTTTTTAGTCAGTGCTTCGCTAAACTCGGTTCAAATTATTTGTAATAAGACGGTTTGTTGTTAAAATAACCTCTCCCGTTCTCGCCGCGTTATTAAAACAACAATGTCTGATTAAAGTTGAAGTCGAGATAGTCTTAATTTTGTAATGAAGGTAATCAAGACTACTATCATCATCATCATCATGTCAGCCATCTAGCGTCCACTGCTGAACATAGCCCCCCCCCCACCCCCCGATCGATTTCCACAGCGATCGATCTTGTGCAGCCTGTACCCAACGGCTCCCGGCAACCTTTTCCAGATCGTCTTTCCATCTGGTGGGGTTCTTTTTTATAATGATAGACCAACGACGAATGAACCATGGATAGACCAAATAGTTTAACTTATTTCAGAAAATTGCAAAAAAAAACAAAGTTTTTTATTTCAATGCTCAGTGTCAATAACTTACATTTACAACGAACGAACGCTCATAGAAAGTTAAACTTAAAACCTAATGCATTACGGTTCCGTTTCACGAATTCCTTTCCAATAGCACAGTTATTTGAAGTTACATCTATTTCAGCAATTTGAATCTAAACTCGATGGATATAAATTTTAATTTCAAAAAGTGGTACAAGCTTGATGATAAATAGCGTACAAAGTTGTTGCAATAGTTACTATTGTATTCAAGTAGATTTCAAGACACAGTTGCTAGCAAATATCCGTACAAATTATGGTTCTCAGTAAATGGAACATTGATTAATTTATCAATACAAGACAATACGTGTAGTCGTAATTGATAGGGCTAGGACTAGGTTTAAGTAATATTTAAATTTTTCAGAAAAGTTTTTATTATTTCACAAAATACAGGTACTTAATATAATATAAAGTAGAGCCATCTGGATATTAGTAATTGCATATTTCTGATGAGGTAGGTAGATGATTTAAATAACAACCATATGCAAACTGTGCCTCTCTGTATTCTGTGCCTGTGGCTACACTCAACGGGACGAGCTGTTAGTGACTGGGACATGTCTAGGAATAAAGCCAAAATAATTAAAGTACCTACCCTGTCGAAGAAATCATAGAAGCCACACAAGTGCACATTGCACAGTGAAGTTCTAGAGCGTTCTATAACTGTACTTAAGGGCCGAAGGGTAGACATGTGTGTGACATGTTTAGACAGAGTTCACCAACGGGAGGTTGAACAGCTGTTGAAATATTTTTAAGCACCGCAAATAAAAATATATTAATAATTAAATACAAAATGAAGCAGTGCCTCACAGAAAACATACAATAGTTGATTCAATATGTATAGTAAATATAATAGGCCTATTCATACGGCTTAAGTTAAAATAAGCTGACCGACCATTTGCAAAAAAAAATTTGTTATGTAAACGTGTTTTGGTAGGTTCAATCCCTCGAAATTGAGAGATACATGCATTTTAAATGAACTCAAAACTCTCTCTCTAGGACCTTTTTATTTTTATGGTTTATAAATTTTGCAGTGCCTAATGCACGAATGTCGTGGCAACAAGACCATTCCACAACACAGCAGTAATTTGCTATGTAGGTACAATTACTATGCAGTCAGAATTATTCCCTACAACTGCAATATAAAACTAAAACGCGCTTAGAAGAAAATCAGGTAGTGGACGGAATCAGCGCCGATAAAAAATCGAGGCTCTGCCTCTTCAAATCTCCAGTACCAACTTTTATATTTTGTCCTAGTTGCTCTCAGTTCAATGAAAAGAGACGGCAATATGATATCCGACAAAACAAAATCGGCCGCCTGACTGTAAAATTTGCGATCAATTGCTCCACTGAGATAAAGTAGTACTCACTGAGAAAAAATATCTGACGAATGGTTAAATTCGTCCTCTTTGAAGTCAGCTTAAAAACAATTTTGGTAGATTAGGATGTCCAAAACTACAACATTAGAAAAACATACATGGCCTTATTACAAAAAAGTTAAACCTTATTTGAACACCATGTTGACACAATGTCAAAACAAAACTGTTACCACAATAAAACATTTTTGAAAAAAAAAATTGAACCGACTTCACAGAACACAAACAGAAGAACCTTCTACACACTAAAAAGAGAAAAATAAGAATATAATTTGAAGTCGGTGCCAACTATTCATTTACATCTAAGAAGTTCAAAAGAACTTGGGTGCAAAATTGTATCCTGGTACGCTATCGCTCGATTTCTTTTTTTTATAGGTACCTAATCGTATTCACTTGGCACCGACTTCAAATTATATTCTTATTTTTCTCTTTTTAGTGTGTAGAAGGTTCTTCTGTTTGTGTTCTGTGAAGTCGGTTCAATTTTTTTTTTCAAAAATGTTTTATTTTTCCCTTTTTAGTGTAAGTAAATAAATACTGTGTAAATAAAAGTGTATGTGTAAATAATATAGTAAGCTACGAGTACATAAAGACTTTGCTTATCGTAGCTTCAGTAGGAAAGGATAAGAGAAGTCATGAGCAGACCTACTAAAAGGACACACCGGAGTTCAGCAAGGGGGAAAACTATTAATCCATAAGGAAAAGAAAATATTTTGGACTACTTCGGGTGTAATACACTTTCAAACTATTTAATGTTTGACTCAGATTGTGAGTCAGGGTGTGTTGTGTAGTGAGAATGAGGTTTTTTGAATGTTACGGGAAAACTGTCAATCCCTCAGGAAAAAAAAATATATGGCGCCACCTTGAGAGTATACCTCTTTCTAACAAAAAAAAAATTTTGGAAATCGGGCCACAATTTTCTTAAAGTTCAGTGATTGTTTTAGTTTTACGGGAAAACTATTAATCCCTCAGGAATAAAATTTATATGGGACCACTATAAGAGTATACCCTTTCAAACAAAAAAAAAATTTTGGAAATCGGTCCACAACTGACGGAAATATCGGTGAACATACATAAAAAAAAAACATACATACAGCCGAACATATAACCTCCTCCTTTTTTTGAAGTCGGTTAAAAAGCATTTTATGTATATACGAGTATTTAAAAATCGTTTTTCTAGAGACAGTTTTTTAGTCATTGCTTCGCTAAACTCGATTCATATTTTTTGTAATAAGACGGTATGTTAAAAACGGGATATCTTTATCCACCTGTCACCGTAACCTGCGTTCTTTATGAATTCAGTAATGTAAGTAGTTGTACATTTGCATGTTAATGTAAACAGTTCATTAATATTATGCCACTGGACAGACACCACTGTAAATCTTGCGGGTCTATGGTCAAGGACTGGGTTTTAGTTACGATTATGCAATTTTAAAATGTAATGTTTAATTTATTATGTTGACCAAAGAGAGAATAGCTGTGAAAAGAAAACTTTGGCTTTACTATCTATAAAATCGGTTCAAATCGCGACCGTCCGAATCATTGGTTGTTTGTAAAACATATCCTCACTCTGCTCTGCTAAGCTTTGGTGGAAACCGTCCTTGAAACTTTAGAGACTTACCGCAGGATAACAAATAACTGAGTAGGTACCTGACGGAACTACCGAAGTACCTACTTAGAGAGTGCAGGAATCTATAAGTGCTAACGAGAACCTTTTTAGGGCGTGGTGATTGACCTGACTAGCGGTTAAAATTAACAGCAATTTTGCATTAGAAAAAAATACATTGGAGCTTATTACAAGAAAATGAGCCGAGTTTAGATCAAGTCTAACTAAAAAACTGTCCCTAGAAAAACGATCTTTAATTGCTCGTACATAGAACGCTTTTTTGTGGTAACAGTTTTGTTTTGACATGTGTCAACATGGGGTTCAACCAAGGTTTTACGTTTTTATAATAAGCAGCAATAGGTTTAATAATTATGCTTAGTAGGTTTTTGGGATAACTGTAAAAACTATAATTAGTGTTGGACGTGAATCATGTGTCCTAAGACATCTTCAAATAATTTTGAGTGACTTGTTCACAGAGAATGTTTATTATCTACATTATTTTTCCTAAAAACTACCTAAATTGCAAATTAAGGCAGTAGGTTCCTTCAGATTCTTCGTTGGTAACATTGAGTAAACAAGTAAAGAATTGGTAGGCTTTGAAAAAACCATAGATTGTTAACGTCGTTGCGGAAACTACAAAAAAACATTTTGCTGGTCTCTAATCAGAAGATCTCTAGAATCTAAAAAAAAAAAATGGTTGTCTGTAAAGTCTGTTTACTGACAATAGTTGAACGTGACAACGCAAAGGCCGATTGTGCTTCTTTGTCGCTCGTTCCGCGCTCTCGCTTGCACTTGCGCAAGCCTTACATGGAACGCCCCAGAGCGAGGTAACGCCGCATGACGTCATGTTTTTCGTGCAGCCGGCTCTATCGAATTATAAGACGTAGTCACGTCAAAAATAAAAAATAAAATATTTAGCTGCACCAGTACTCCTTAATATAGATAACTTGCAACTTTATTGGTATCATAGGTAACCCACTTATGAATAAGTTATAAATAATCATGAAGTGGTTTCATAAATAATCAATAGCAAACTACACTATTATTATAAGATTTGCATTAGGTACATTTAGTCATACTAAAATAATTTAACTATATTTCATATTAGGTCAATCTAGTCACATATATGTTTTGCACCTTGTCTTTTTATTTTTATGAAGAGGCTCAAATTACTTATGTCAAGAGGCTATCCAACATTTTTTGAGGTAAAAAATGTACCCCACTTCAGATTATCTTATCGTGGTGCTGTTATGAGATCTTTTAAGTTGATAGATAGATAGTTATATAATTTATTTATAAAAAGTAGTTTACATTATTAGTTATTAGTGATTTACGAGCAAGTCCAAGGTATGCGCTTATGCTGTGCTCTCAGACAAGTGTCAATCAATCAAAATTACTCTCCACTGCATCCACTGCAATTGAGAAGAAAGCACAACAATTGGGAAGAACTTACGTAAGTCGTACGTTACGTAATTTTTTTTTAACTGCCAGTTTTAGGCTTTAAAGTGACAGGCAGGCATGTTTAGATGTTCTGAAACCTGGTCCATCGCATAGAACTTCTATGTCCCATATTTTTTTTTGTGATGTGCGTCAAAGTGAACATCGAAGGCATAAATGACCGAACAGTTTCTAAGGCTACTACTGACTTGTAATCGTTCTAAGTTCGACGCTTGATAGCAGACAGCTAGAGTCAATTCAATTGTGCATGTTCGTTGCAATGTTGCGTTCGATTGCTCATCGATGGCCATTTGTCTAGTTAACTGACCGACCATGGGTATCAATTCCTCGCTTTCAATACATATCAATTAGGTGTCGGTTGTCCTATACTGGATAGTGTCAGTATGGACCGATTGACACTCGATAGTTATTGAGACTGCTGTTTCGTAATGCATTGGACACATTTTTGAGGATCAGTTAATTATCGATGGCGAAAGTATTGTTGTAGAACACGAGTAAGTGTAAGCACTGAAACTGTATAAAATAAGCATCTAAATGTTGATTTCTAGGGAACAGGTGCCGTACCATGACCTACAATTCATTTTGGGTGCTATCCAGTTTAGGTTCCTAATCTGAATCGCAAAGTTTTCATACCGTGACAACGTGACGTTTTAAGCAGAAAATTGTTTTACTTGTACTCGTATTACATAAGAATTATATTGCAAAACGATTCAGTTTTTACGACAAGTCTGGTAAATTTTATTATTAGTAATTTTTATTATCATACGTCATGGTACGTTATATATAGCGAAGCATTTCAGTATAGGACCTAAACTGGATCGCTATAAGAGCTCATAGTAGGGCCCCGTAAAAATATCGGCGATTCACCATTGGTGAGCAAATTTTTAGACACAGCTAGGAAGGTTATATCTTTTGTTTGAACAAGCAAAGAGGTTCTTGTTTTATATTCCTACAGGAGATACGACATCGTTTTAATTTTTCTTACACCGTTCTGTGAATCCTGAGAGTAAATCCAAGTTTATCTCGCAAAATTACATTGTTGATCAACAGTAAGCTTAGAACAAACAGCATGTCTCACCTAATGTAAAAATATTTGAACGCTCGGACCTTGGTCGGATTAAGTGATTTGTGGTCGCTCTGATGTTGTTTATTTAGCTAGAACTTTATTGTTTTATATAAAACCTTTATGCTTAAGATTTGTTCCCACCCAGGCTTAGTATGTTGTTCGTATAAAGTGGCCATCCTTTGTGACAAAGTTATGGGGTTTGAGTTCTAAGTATTTAGAAATTTTGAAAATGATAAAACTGATAATACTTTAAATGGAATGTAAGAGATTTCTAATTTTCTAAACTATTAAAATTAACAGACTGTGGATCATAGATAAACACTATACATATTAGAGAATGGAGACTCCTTACCTGCCTGAATTATTTCACGCACTACGAGTGCAATCTTTTATTTTTGTTCACCTCGATTCTCGACTCTGTGCTAGCCGTATTTACGGCCAACGATGACGGTTACAATGCCATTTACCCATCCAGACAGCAGGACGTCCAACACGTCATCTTTTTCCATTATTAAAATAATTGCCAAATAAATCGCTTGGTTCCAAACCGTATAAGTATTATACTTATGAAAAAAACATCCTTAATACCTACAAGTACCTATTCATAAAAGATTAAGTACTTAGCGTACTATGTTTGCGTAATACCTAAGCCGTTACTTTGTGATATCCGTTGATAGTATGCGTTATGTTGCTCTGGTCTGGCGTGAAAAATGATTCAATTTATATGCATTTTTCAAGGGCATAAAAAGTTCTCAAAAATGGATTAACAAATCGTTCAAATATGTCTCTAAAACTTTAATGTGAAAAAATTAGTAAGTATGTGTACATACTCAGTGTGAAAACCAGTGATGTCATTGTAACACAACTTTATACTACTCGTATGTGTAAAAAATAGTACGTCTAAATAATAGCGTTTACCTACGCATAATGCCAAATTAATAGCTCGGTTTATTCGTAACCGTAACTTTACACTCAGTGCCAAAGTGAGTCCTTAAAGTGTTGGTTTATGTAGCAAAAAATTGAGTTTATTATAAAGTAGGTACCTACCTACACTGTTGAAATCAATGAAGACGTATTGACGAAAATAAACGATTTTTTTGTGCAGTTACTCGACTAAACCTTTTGATTGACTGATAAAAATATGCGAAACACATATTACAGTGGAAAAAAAGCGAGATTGTAAAAAAAATATTGTGTCTTTGTAAATTCAGTGGCAAAATAAGTGAAAATGTCAGAACGGTTCAAGGTGACAAAGCACGACGAGCCGTCAGGGAAGGCGTACAAGAACTATGGCGCGACTTCAGCAGAGAGTGACTTAGAGCTGAAGGGGAAACTACTCCTCGATTCAGGTGAGTTTCTTTTGTAAAACTTTTTTTATGAACTGAAGTGTACCAAGCATAATAATATGATAGTGTGGTATAGGTAAGTACTTACATAAAGGGTTTTAAACTGTGAAATAACTTTATTTGATGTAAGTTCTTATTTAGATATGTACCTATACGAAAGATTTTTTTATAGTAAGTGCCGCATACGTTGTTTTCAAGGGTAGGTATTAGGTACCTACTCTTGAAAACAATACCATCAGGTAATGTGGTGCATGGTTAATCAAATAAGTTGCGGTAAAATATACATATTTATTCATTCATGTATTTTGTGATCGTGAAATCGAAGGAATAGTGTACCTAGTGTTTCATATTAACAAATATACTAATTATTAAGATACTTAGAAAGTGCAATGAAAAATATTTTCTTTTTTGCCGAAAAAGTACCCACAATTTAATTTAGATGCTTTCGGATCGTTTTGAATGCGCACCGTAAGTATTTTCTCTTTGCTCAGGGGATCAAAAGAATTGTGCTGAAAATAAACCCTCTTCAACGCCCTCTTTTTTCTCAGTAGGTAGGTACCTACTTACTCATTATTTTTTAATAAAGTACAGACAGGAACGGGTATTCATAGGAATACAAAAGAAGAAACACGTGTAATTTTTTAGTATGTTTTTTAGTTCCGTTTTTTTTCTAACTAACATTTGACGAGAAATTTTTGAAGATTTCTCGTGATGATGTGACGATGAGTGGTTTTATCAGAGTTTATTCAGAGTTGACTCTGAATAAACTCTGATAAAACCACTCATTTATCGATATAAACTTTCACAAAACCCTCTGACAAAACACAACGAAGTTTGAAACTTGAAACTGATTTAAAATTGATTGTGAAATGAAATTCAAAGAACGGTTCAAATAATAAATTTAATTGAACCACAGTTTTCAGCATAATTGTGTTTTGAATAATTAGTGGAATATGGTCACATCTAACACATTTTTAACAAACAAATATTTATAAAAAGCTATTTATTGGTAACTAGCTGGTACCCGCGACTTCGTCAGCGAAATAACATACTTACAACTCCCCATACAAACTTTCAACCCTTATTTCACGCCCTCCATGATTAATATATAGATTTTTTCTGTCATAAGAACCTTCTCCTGACAATAACAAACACATAAAAAAAAATTTAATAAAATCGGTCCAGCTGTTCACGCGTGATGCCGTGACCAAGGAAAGTAGGGATTCATTTTTATATAGAAAATATAATAAATATATTTAGAAAAATAAATTGCCCTTCAATAACTGTTTCTGTTATGAAATTGTTGTATGTTGGTTCATGTTTTGTTATACCGAGGTAACTTAGGTCTTTAACACCTTGCAATTAGGTAAGTAATAAGTTTAATATCGACCCTATTGTTTTTAAGAAGAGAGTTAATAGGCACCTTCTGGGTAAGCTCGCTCCATCGTAGACCTCACTCCTACCTGTGTAAGTTTGAGGTCAAGAGCCGACCCATTCAGCAAAAAAAAAAAAAAAAAAATTACTTGAATATCTTGTCTACTCTACTTCGCAATCAAACGCTTAGTGCAACTACAAGTTTTAATTAAACCTAGTTTAGTGCATGTGGTTGATTAAACGAGCTTGTGGTCGCCTGTAATTCCAGCAGCAGCATCCAGGAGTGGTATTCTGTTCTCACGTTATCCATTCACGAGTTGTCACTATATTAAACAAACGTAGTACGGGCGTGTCAAAAGGACGAACGACTTTGATGACAGTGAAGTGGAATAGACGACCCATTGTAATGACTGTAGAGAGATGAATAGAGTAGAATAAGGACATGCGATTATAACACTGATATAACTCCACTTTGCGTTTTATGAGCACGAATGTAAGACACAATTAAATATAGCCCCAAACTAAGCAAAGCTTGTACTATGGGAACTAGTAACTGATATACTACTTATATACTTTTTACTATATATAATATACATACTATGTATAATATACATAGAAATACCGAGAATAGAAATAAAACCCGAGATAAATATTTGCAGATCATACAACCATTTATCGAACACGCAACCTACTGCGTCACAAGCGGGTTTTCACCCAGTGCGCCACAGAGATTGTCGAATTAAATGGAATACATTGGCTGATTTATTGAATATGAGGTGTGAAGCTCATATTACAGATTAGACTAGCTTTTATACCTGTTAGCTTGAAACTGCTTTGAACTAGGTATGTGGTTACTTTGGGACAAAATGTAAAAAAGCAATATCCATTCATACCTCTTCCCTTTCTAGAATCTTCTTCTATAGGGTCTTTCATTTTACAATACACAAACTGACAAAGCCTCATTTTTGGGTTGTAAATAGACGTTTGACCGTATCAATTTAATTGTTTTCACTTAAAAATGTATCAATTATTGTTTTTTTTTGAAATGTTGCATAATGATCTTCAAGGAGAACAGACGTTCAACCAATCGCAGCGCAGCTACATCATGAATGGGCTAAGTTATACAAGAAGCAATAAACAATTGAAAGGATAGTCTTTATCGATTTTCTCGGGATTTTCATAATAAAACAAAAAAATCATTACATCAATATTTTTTAATTTATTTTTTGAACCCAATTCCTGAATAAGTTAGTATAAAACGAAAGACCCTATATAAGAGGAATATATTGAAATAGGTAGTATTGAACGCTACTTCGGATCAATAGTCAAGATTAGTCTAAGTAATTATGTTACCTACTAGAAAAAAAGCGCTCGTGGTCGTGCTTGCTTAGTCGTTCTTGATAGATCATCAAAGTTAAGCAACGTTCGAAACGGTCTGTAAGTAAATGGGTGACCGCCAGTGGCATTTTCATCTGAGCGCTTCCGTGCTTCGGAGGGCATGTTAAATTGTCGGTCCCGGCTATTTAAGTCGTTAAGCCATGACGGAGGCCTTAAGGCGGCCTAAAAACTTCGCCAAAGTTGACCACTGACTCATACGAACTTTCTTACTTTACCATCTAGAATGATTCCTAATTGTTACTTTCTTTAAAAATACAGCTACTCGTATAAGCGTGTGTATCAATGAAATCTATGTGTACTTAGTACGAGTATTAGTACCGACGCACGTTCCAAATGAAACGGCGGCTATTGTGGGCAAACATACCGTGTTGACAGAACGGTCGCGTCACTATTAGCTGACTGAGGAATTCAATATCTAAGCTTGTGGGTGTTGATAGATCTGCGCGGTCACAAAATAGATGGGTGACCGACCAATAACAATAGAGCACATAAGAGGGCACGTTATTTATACCATATAATTGTCATTAACACGTGCTCTGAACGGTGAAGGAAAACATCGTGAGGAAACCGGTTAGTGTTCTTATAGGCGGCGATGGGCTTGCAACCTGTCACGTATGGAATACTAACTTCTGCAAGATGTGGGTATGTATCAAATATGTGTTTGGACATGCCTCTGACTACCCCCCTTAGACATCTTCAAAGGATCTGGAATAAGTAACATAAAAAGATCTGAGAGAATGTCTACCGCACCTTGGGGATACAGTCGTGAACCTGTTTACGTTTTACGTATAATTGTCTGAGACCTTCAGACGGCCTAAAAACTTCTTCAACAGAGTTGGAACTACGGTTGATTTATTCCGTTTTTTTTATGCAAATCACACAAATGTGGAAGCAATTATACAAAAACATGAATTGAAGTGCTTACATAACTCCAATAAAAAATACATCACAAATTTTGTAGGTAATATTTAATATCCGCCCACTTTTACCGTGAGATGGGAACGCGCGACTTTTATACTTATTGATACATCTACCTACTCATTTAGGAACAGGAGCAACTAAGCGGACTGCACGCATCTTCAATAAGGTCCCCGATAGTTTCAAGGAACTACCTCTTAGACAAATTTGTAATAAAGCTAAAATTGTGGTTATATGACAGGCAATATTATACTGTTTCAGATTTTTTTAATAATTGATAAAGATTTTTAAATATTATATGTACATAATTCAATTATTAGTTAATTTAATACTTGACATCAATCTTTTAATTTTTTATTATTTTTTATTTACTATTGCATGTTGAATTTAAATTGTGACATGATTAAATTTGAAGATTTATTTAGTATGTAAGACTAAGAATTTGTATACCGTATTAATGCGGTGGAGAATGTGACACTTACTTTAAATCTAAAATCCTTTTATAACCATTCTTCTGACAAATAAATTCATTTCATTTCAAGCTTTATTTCCTTTGCCTTGATGCGTAGGTTTTATATTTATAATAAAATATCATTACTTATCATAATGTTAATATAGAAACGTAATAAATAATTATCTTTGTTTTGAATAAAGTTAATGTTTACGCCTAAACTTGGACTAGAATTGTTTTTGATCAAAGCATAATAAAATGTAAATGGTTTTATAAAACATGCATACATAACTAGTTTCTGCACGCGGCCTCGTTCGCGTGGTATCAACATTTTATATAGCCTAATGCTCTTCTAGGTCACTATCTACACCTCTTTCAAGTTTCATCAAAATCGGTTCTCTAGTTTAGGCGTGATTGAAATACAAACATACAAACTTTCACCTTTATTATATTACTTTGATAAAGTTTTTTTTTTATGATGTTGGCTATTGACCTCGAGACTTACACAGGCGTAGACCTCACTACGATGGAGCGAGCCTACCGAGAAGGTGCCTATTAACTCTCTTCTTAAAAACATCAGTAAAGTTTCCACTTGAGTTTAAATACTTTTAAAACCAAAACCCAACTTTTCTTCTTCATACCAAAGTATAATATTATAATTTTCATGTGTTACCTACCGAAACTGGGGTTTGACACTGTTAGACAGTTTTTTTTTTAACTTTTACAGTGTCATTGATGCAATTGTTATTTGTAAAGGAGGCCATTCACGCTCTATATAAGGCTGGGCCCAAAAGTCAAAAGTGCGGCTAATGAAAACAATGGCCTCACCACTATTCGGAATGTCAATTCGAGTATTTTTCAGCATGGCTCCAAGTCTCTAAGTCCACTACATCAAAATATTTCTTTAAAAAAATCTTTCTATACAGTAAATTTTTTTGACTTACAAAATCATTTGCAAAGTAGTTGACTTAGAGGCTTTTGACCGATTGGGATTACTGGCATAGTACCATACATTTTTAAACCAAAAACTCATTGGTACTCGACTGGATTCGAATCGAACCCATATGCTTAAAATCGGTAGACGAATCAGTTTCCTTTCCAGACGTGCTCTCAAAGTTATATTGGATGAATTGTGCTTCGAATTTGTATTCATTAAATGTTACCCAGTTATTGCGTTGTTGCTAACCAGGTGCAATCAGTCCCCTCTGTATTTTCAGCTATTGTATGAGACAGTTTATTCAAATTCCCCTTTACCGGCTAGTTCTGGGCAAAATGAAGTTGGACATAATATAAAAGTTAAATAAGGAGAGGTTTTCAAATCAGAAGCAAGCTATAAAGCTCTTTAAATTCCTCACAAAATATAATTATACAGGAGAGAACCGATACCACAGCCATTACTTTACAAAATGCACTAGTAATCTATAGATAGTTCAACTGATCCAGATCACTGCCAGTCGGAAACGTGCCCAAGATGACGGTTCTTCCTTAACATGACATTGCATTCACTTTGAAAAATAAAAATTGTATCAATGATTTGAACCAACCCTTCGAAACTAAACGCCTCTTTTCCCAGCAAAATTTAAAACTTTAAACTGTAAGAATAACGGGTGTCGTTTACAAATAACACAACAATTGCGTAGTGTTATTTATGAACGACACTATGAATTATAAGTTCAATATAAGTTTATAAATAACACTACAATGCGTAGGTAGTGTTATTTATAAACAACATATATAGGTACTAAAATCCATTATAAGTACTAATAGTACTTAGATTCTTTATTTATTCAATAAAAGTTTTTCATACTAACATTAAATTACATTTAGATTTTTGTACTAAGTATTTTTCTCATTAAAAAATCGAATAACTAACGGAAGATAAATGAATAACATTGCTTTCGTTCAACTTAAACCCTGAATAAGTTTTGATACAATATCATAATCCCCTCGACACCGTCCTCAACGCCTGAGCTTGCAGAAAAACTACAAAAAAACTAGCAATACAAAATTAACACTTTAAAACATAGTGTTAGGGTGCATTTTTCAGTAAAGTATTTTAAGGCGCTTATGAAAATTTTAATTTGCAAGTCGATGTGTATCGCAATTTTTAATTATAAGTATCAAATAATATGGAGAAGAAAGGATTGAATGTTGAGATGGCTGATAGTTCAGAGTACCGATACCGACCCCACAAAGAAAAGACAGTGTATTACATTATACCGAGTACTTTTAGAAATGTATTTCACGTTAATCAAACCAGCATCTCAGAGTGCCCTAGTTTTTTTCCTAAAAAAAGCAGCTAAACCACAAGCTATAGGTACTCGATCGTTCTATTTTAGCTGGAAAAATCTTGAAAGAATAGCCGGTAAAGTGTCATAAAAGGTTAACGTACACAATAGGTAACATAGAGACTGGGCACTTAGCCAAAGTTGTGGGCTTGCCCTTGAGTGTATCGGTTTAGTTAGCTATAAAATATGGTTTTGACATACTTACTTAATATTTTAGTATAATCGGAATTCCGTAAATTGTGGTATTGTTTAAACACTTATGACACACAACAGTTGACAACAACTTTATTCAAGAGACTTTTTACAAACATAACGAGTACCCAATGATCTTTTAAAAGTAAGTACGAGTAATTTAAATATGAATATCCAATTACCATTCTTAAATAAAAACAAACGGGAAAAGAGTTTTACAACCTTAATACTTAGTCATATTTTTTTTTTTAAATATAATTTTACTCAATAATTTCACACGAAATCTGATAAAAATGAATAATCATGAGCTAATTACTGTTTAAATACAAGTATCGATATTCGCTACTTTTCCATACATTTAAATACTGCAATGTTATTGAATGGAAACGTCGATATCGTTATCGTGGCGAGCATTGTGGACGCCCTGTCACAAGGACTCCTATTCACAGAAGGTCATGAACCAATTGATAAGCGGGAGTCAGGACGAGAAATTATTTTTAAATTAAGTACTACACATACTATGCGCCTCGGCAATCTTCGTGTAGCATCTGAAATACGAAAAGACGCGTCGATACAAGCTAACAAGCTATAAGGTGAGATGGAGATAGCTGACTTCTGGTTGCATTTCGATTAAATGGTTTTCATACAAAACAAGCCAAGGAGGAAGGTCTAAGGGGGTAGTCAGGACGTTCATATACATACATGTAGGTATAGAAATAACTCACGTTTTGCAGAACCGTATTCCGCATTCCGTATTTCAACTCTGTAATTAGTCGTCTATTGCCTATCAACCTCTAATATAATACTATTTACTAACATCCATTTAGGTATGTCATTTTCATATTGGCCATGATCCAGAAACACTAATTTTGCAGCAATGCAAGTATAATCGAAGCAGAGTAATGAGTTCATAGAGCGTATTTTATGGATTTCCATAAATAATTTTGCTAAAACAATGTGACTTTGTGTTATGATTCTGAAGGACATATTATGGGATAGTTAGAGGCAAGATTATATCGAATCGTCACGTTGACAACCCGTCGGCTCAGTTGGGAGCATCACCACGGCGGTGATGGTCGCGGGTTCAAGTCCCGCATGGGTGCAATTTTTGGGATGCATTTTTAAAATCTTTAATAATTCCTAAGTGTGAGGTAAAAAAATATAGTCTATTTATAAGTATTTCTAAAGGATCTCAAACACCAAAATATCAGAAAGAATGCCTACTTTTGCCTTGGATGGATGGGCCATCATCCAATTTTTTTTGTTCTAATTGTACCTCCTTATTTAAGTTTATTGTGCTTACAATTTTCATAATAAAAGCGGTATTCACTAAGTAGCACGGTTTCCAAGTCGCTGGCAATGCAAAACTGTGGGTTTTGCTTGTCTGTGGTTTTGCGAAAAACCGATAGGTACAGGGGCCGTATTCGCGTTTCTTCTTTCGTTCGTTTGATGAATATTCGGATGCTTCCCACTAAGATTTCTGACTTCAAGGGCCAATTTTACAGTTTGGAATATTTGGTCCTAGGTTAGGACCGTGTTTTAACGTTTAAAAATTGGCCCTTTAAGTCAGAAATAGTGGTGGGAAGTATCCGAATATTCTTAATTCTTTATTGTACAAATAGACACACACAGGATAATAACATAAAAAAGGACATGTACAAAGGCGAGCTTAACCCTACAAAGAGTTTTCTTCCAGCAAACCTTTATATAATATTCATCAAACTAACGAAAAAAGGAACGCGAATACGGCCCCCAGTTTTATGGCGTTACCTCTCTAAGAAGAAGAGAATAGAAGAGATGAGGTATGGTATTAAAAGCATTCAATGGAGTGAGTATGATGGTGATAGGCCAAGTGACCAGAAATTTCTTTGTTGGTTATTGGTGACTTTAAAATTCAATAAACTTCGCGAAGGAACAGGAGAAGAATCACCTATTTTCTACTGAATAAATGCTTTTTGACTTTTGACTTTTTTGACTTACTATTGCTTCAAACTTAGGTAATTAGGAACTAAAGTACCTACCTAGGTACTGTATTTACATTCGTCTCGTAGTCGTACGAGCAGTGACGTTTGCTTAAAAACAATCGTCTTATTATGTTCGCCGCTTCGAAGAAACCAATTATCTTTAGACAGCGATTATTCCAATGTGAATTCCAAACAGTCTCAGTATTATTCCCATAACTTACTTAAAATACTGCGTACTGAAATACGAATCCGTTTCTAAACACGAAGCTGATATAAACAGAGCTGGCTTGAAACGGAATTCAAATATTTGTTTACATTTAAAATTTCAGTACGCAGTGCAAATCAAATGTTACGTGTGTGACGGTGTGTGTTCTATTACATTTTTAACCAACTTTAAGAAGACAGTGACCTGGATCAGTTGAGCTATCTATAGATCGTTTCTAACGATATTTAGATAGCTTGACTAATCCTGTTGTATTTTGTAAATATATGTAAATTATGTAGTAGCTTAGTTTCTGTAAATAAAAACTTTCACTGAAGAATGGAGGAGGCTATATTCCTACTATAGGTACTTATGGATACTCACCAACATCCATGCATTTTTTTTACCTAAACATGATTGTTTGTTTGAAAGAATTATTCTGGAGGTGGTCCCATACAATAAAATAGGTACTTACTTTATAAATGACTGTTCCTCTAAAACTCATAAAAACTTAGCCTCATTTGTAAAAAATATTATAATTGTCATAATTAATTATCATACTTATAATAATAAACTTATATTGGATCGTGTCGACGACCTTAATACATTGAACCTAAGCAGACCGTTAACAATAACTATATACAGCTGTTGTATGTGATCAAGTACGTAAGCGTAGCTGCTGAAATAACGTAAAGTACGAGTTAAAAGTATCAGTTTACCTACTACCACACCACACATATACACACTCAAATAGATAATGTGCTAAGATTTGCTAACATCATACTATTCCTGAAACCTACCCTTAGAGTCTAAGCTCTTTTGATATTTTATACTCGTATATAATATTAAAATATAATCCTATATGAAAAACCTACATTTCAAGCCGAAGAAATAATACAACTGAATTGATGTTGAGCTATCAAAGAAGGCTTTTTTTGCGAATGGAGACAATTATTTCAATTCGTTTTGTATACGAAAATGGGCATGAGTGCGCAAAAAGATAAGGCTTACAAACATAACATATAAAGCATGCATAAGGTACGAATAATTGGATAGGCAGAGCAATGTCCCACGGGCTACAAGATAAAACGTGTGCCCTATGTTTTTTGTGTGATTGAAAAACAAATCGAAAAAAAAACAAATGCTCTGGTTCTACTTTTGACTCAATTCCACGTTTTAACTTCTAAGGATTAGAACCTATACCGAATGTGAAAAAATTTGGCGAACTCCACAAATTACCTATTTCAGTACTACGTGTGCTATTCGTTTCGTCCACGACATCACTGCTCAATAAGGTACTTATGTATGCCTACCTTTGACAAAACTCTACTTAGTATCATTCTTCTTAGCGTGGAACATTTTGGAACAGCAATTTTGTTTGACATTTTCAAAGTTCCGTTTCACTGGGTAACTCCATTCCATTCACACTTTTTCTATTTCTAAAACTCTCGTGTTTTGAACGAGGCGTAAATTGGAAGCTGCGGAATAACGCTAAAAGCACGAGCAGCAGAGCAATTTGCTTTTCTTAAACGGCTTTGAGCAATATAGCTACAATGTAGATTTAGGTTCAATACCATAGCCATAGGTACCTACTGTTTGACGACCTCAATGAAATATAGCCTATGTTCATCAGGGATAATGTATAATACTGATGGTGAAAGAATTTTTCAAATCGGTCCAGTAGTTTTGGAGCCTATTCAATACAAACAAACGAATCATCTCATCACCATCACCTCTTTATAATATTAGTGTAGACTAGTTAGATAGAGGGTAGACACTCTTTGCCACGCATCAATCTAGACTCTGTGTATCCGTCGGGACACCGTATCTAAAGAATCTGAAGGGTGCTCAATTCGTAAAAGGTAGCTCATGTAAAATTTTCATCGCCACGAAAATTAAGCTCAAGTTTTGCGTCATGATTGAATGTTAGTTCACTATGCCATTGAGGTCAAATCTATGGCATCAAGCTTCAAGGAGGTCTAGGGAGGGATATTGAAATAATAATGACTAGTGGTAACCTTATATCTTGACCTATCAAATTGCAGTACAAAACAACCAGTAATAAAACACCTACCTCAACAATAATAGCAAGTTCAGACGACACAAAAACTGAATAGCTTCGTACGAGATTGTGTCCTACTCTATTGACGTAGTTTGTTATGCCACTTGACTGTATTGATCATCAGTTGGAGCACGAGACTCTTACATGATCCCGTGCTCCACCCAGGTAGAGAAGCTAGGTGGAGCACGGGTCCGTTCCTACCTAAAGTATCGTAATTCGTAAAGGTGCAATTACACGATGCAATTTCAACCTATACGATATCGTATCGCACGGCATTTTTTCACGTTTGTGATAGAACAGAATTTCAAAATTGGTAAGTGCTAATCTTTCCTAAAATAAAAGTCAAAAAGAGCTAAAATATTGTTGTCAAAAACTTGTGAAACATACCTATTATATAGGTTATCAGACAAGGCCGTGTCGCGTTGCGTCTCCGTGTGAGTCAACCGTTTCGCATTTCTAGAAATAAAAATATGCTGAAATATGCCTGAAAGTTCTAATGTGTTTTTAATGTAAAAAGAGGCTTTAATTACACGAAACCTTATTTATTGTGGAGCGTTCGTAATGTATGGTACCTTTGGGTCTGTTTTCACAGAAATATGTTTAGGTCTGTGACAGTAGCTAAATATTTTGACCTTAACCTCTCTGTAGCACATTTTTGCTAATTAGTGTTCTGCCGTTGCGTGACAGGGTTGATTCAACCCTATATCAATAGGTTCAACCCGGTTGAACTAATTTAACATTTTGAATTGTTTAATTTCTATAAATAATTTGTTCTAGTTTTAATCCGTTACCATTAAATGAAAAGCCAATATTTAATTATCTCAATTATTAATTATCTATAGATCGTTTCTAACGATCTAAGGATAGCTTGACTAATCCTGTTGTATTTTGTAAATATATGTAAATATGTAGTAGCTTAGTTTCTGTAAATAAATAGTTCAATGAATTATCTCAACGTTAATTCCAAAAAAGGACCAAAGTTGAAATTCCCATACAAATATAATTTAAAAAGCTGTTGACCCGAATAACAACCGTTTATTGCTACCTTCCGGCTAATTCTCATGAACACTCATTTCATTAATGGCTATTTACATTAGTGCGTTCACACTTTTGATTATTTTAAGAGGAAACTAAAACGCCATTACAAGATACCTTTCTGGCATACCATTCATGCCTCTTGCGTTACTCTTACCACAAAATCTTAGCTCTTGCTCCGTCTTGTTTAAGAAAGCAAGATGTAAGAATGGTATCGTTAAATTGCATTTTACTTCATTTTCATTGTCTTGTATTCACAAGACTGACACTGTTTACTGTACGAATCTTCGTAACGCCACACCCAGTTTTAAAGTTATAAACTCATTTAAATAATACGTTTCTGTTTATAACAGCACAGAGCGTGCAATATATCTAAACAATAGCTGTATTGATGTCTGACAATTAACATTATAAAGAGGTATTGTTATAAACACGATGTTAGCCACGTTATCTAAGAAGCTTGAAAACAATGATATTGTTCTTGTTATACTGAGTAAGGACTAGGCAGACATCATTATACCTATGAGTAAAAAGTAAAAGAGATATTTACCAAAGATTTTTTGGTATATTTCACTTTTTTTAACTTTGAAAATCAGCAACAGATTCGATGTAGGTATAAGCTATTTAGATTTTTGTAAAAATATTTCAGTTGTATTAAAACTATTTAATTTGTTTATTTTGCATTCACAACATGAACACAGTTATGAATAAAATTATACCGAAATAATACTTAATCCAAATGAGACCTACAATACACCTGATCCGTCAAAATATCAAGTCCTGTCATAAAGACCCTCCTTGATGAACAAACAATATTACCTAGTAGGGATCTAAATATTCTAGAACCATTATAAAGCAAACATGTACTGAAAAAATTGCATATTTACATTGTATTATGATAATATTGACTCACTTGTTACTCACTATGACCGAAAGTAATGGATTTTGGTATAAAAATACTCGTTATTTACTAACTGCCTGTGTAAACATAGGTTTATGTACTTCTTATCTGCCTTTATCAATGATCTGTATGAAAACATAAGTGCATTTTTATTATATTCTTCAAATGAGATACAGTTTACTTTACAGTGCAATTTCAACCTATACGATATCGTATCGTACGGCAATTTTTCACGTATGCCTAAACGCTCATCGTATGCGATTTGTCAAAGTTAGCGCGACGATCGTCAGCACGTTCAATGGACGAGGCTTAGCAAATCGTACGAAAAATCGCATAGTGTAAATGTATCTATACTATGACTATACGCATCCGATGAGCGTTTACACGTAAAAAATTCCAGTGTTTGATTAAATCGTATCGGTTGAAATTCTTCCGTGTAAAGGTGCATTTACACGATGCAATTTTTCGTACAATTTGCTAAGTCCCGCCCATTGAACGTGCCGACTAGCATCGCGCTAACTAGGAGAAATCGCATACGATGAGCGTTTACACGTGAAAAATTGCCGTGCGATACGATATCGTTTAAGTTGAAATCGCATCGTGTAAATGCACCTTAAATGCTACAGTGCGATACGATTTAGCTACTTATGTAAGGTTTCTTCTAAACGCTCTGCAACACAGCTTCTAAAAGCTACTGCAGGCATCATCGCTATCATAATATGCTTTTGTACACATTGTTTGTATTCCTCAATAAATATGTTTTGATTTGATTTGATTTGAAACTCAACTTAGCTGAACTCCGAAACCTATGACCTAGCTAAGTAGATTACTCCATCCCATCTGGGGAAGTTCGTATTGGGGGCGACATTAACGGATTGAGCTATCTAGCTCTACCTCTACATGTAGCTGGTGGTGGATGCTGTTGCGTAGAATGCAGATCTTTTCTGTATGGGTAAAATCCGGCAATAAACACGGATTTGTTATTTGAAGGGAATCATCCTCCACGCCAATGGAAAAATTGTTGGACTTCGGTTTATAAACTGACGATAGTTTTAGATGAACAATTCTTGCGGGATATGCATAATTGCAATTTCCTCGAATTCAAAGATTGCTCACCCTTATATCCTTTGGCCCTTACTAAGAGCGTGGCCCCATGTGCACGGCACCGTCGCCGTGAAAACGGTGCGGCACGGTACGGCGCTGTGAAATCAATCATTGTGTAAAGTTTTTTCAGAGTGTAAAAACTGTCAAAAAATTTATGGTTATTTTTAGTTTATTCCGAGAAATAACTTTATGCCACGTTTATTGGTAACGCTGTTTGAGTTTTCTTAGTGGAATTCCATTTGGGATTTGAACTGATCACTTTTTCCATGTGTATAGTTTACACTTACAATGAAATTCAACTATTCTTTATTTAACCATAATAGACTAAAAAGCAAACATGTTTCAGCTACTGCTGCATGAACCCGCTTAGCTCGATACTTAGCTCTTCTAATACCTACCTAGTTCTAGTGTCAACCAATCTCTGAACTACCGAGGTGGGTTCAGATTAATTTAATCGATTGCTATTTGGATTTGATTAGTGCAATTTCAACGTCAGACTGCGTTGCGACTCGTTTATCTACGTGTCCACAGCTGCTGCTAAGGCTCAATTAAGGTTTCTTGGTTATGGGTAACGTAATTTACGTAATCTACCGACTTGCATATAAACTTATTATTTTTAATATTATTATTATTTAGCCTGTGTTGTCCCACTGCAGGGCAAAGGCCTCCCTTCTCTTCTTCCACTCTTCGCGATTTAACGCAGCAAGCACCAAGTTCTCAGGTGAGAGTCAGTCAGAGAGAGAGAGAGAGATGTAAACTTAAGCACTTTTAATAAGAATATTTTTTCTATCTTAAGAAGCTTTTCTTAAGATCGAAAAAATATTCTTATTACCGTATATTACCGTATCTTAGATATGATTGAAAAATTTGCTAAATAATTTAGTATAATAATGAAAAATATAGTGAACACAGTGAAGGCCGTAGGAAATGTTTGGACGCGAGAGGCGCGAGATAGAAGAGACTGGCGTAAAGAAGAAAGACCCAGCACTACTACTACTATTACTAGGCTGAGATGATGATGATGATGATGATGAAAAACATGTAAGATGCCGGTGTATTAAATTAACAGCTGACTTTCTTTGATTACTACTACGAGTATATATAGGGTATTTCATTGTATACTAACTTAATTCAGGAATTGGGTTCAAAAATAAATTAAAAATTATTTATGTAATGATTTTTTTTTGTTTTGTTATGAAAATCTCGAGAAAATCGATAAAGACTATCCTTGCAATTGATTATTGCTTCTTGTATAACTTAGCCCATTCGTGTGTAGCTGCGCTGCGATTGTTGGAACGTCTGTTCTCCTAAAAATCAGTATGCAACAATTATAAAAAATCATCAAATGAGAAATTTTGAAGTGAAATCTTAAATGGGCCTAGGAATTAAATTGATGTGGTCAAACGTCTATTTACAACCCAAAATCAGTTTGTCTAGTTTAAAATGAAAGACACTATAGAATATTTATTTCAGTACACAACACGCCGCGAATTTACGCCCGGCCAATCTACACCCGGCTTTCATCATGGCCATTGTATGCCTTTACTATCTAAGTACATAAACCTACTTTATTTTATTAAGGTTTATTTTATTTTATTGGGCACTAAGCTAAACTTTTTCATTTGCAGAAACGTTTTCGAATGTACCTATTGTATGGATTATTATCTACCTTCATTTCAGATACAGCGGAAATAAAAATTCATGTTGCGTGAATGACGCACTTTGATCGTATCACCCTTTTTGAATATGTTTGGATGAGATTACCTTATGATTAACTGAAAGTAAGATATTTTGGTAACAGTTTGACATTGTGAATCAGTATTTACAATAGAAATAATTCAAATGATTTGGTATTAGGATGAGGCCAGTAATTTAAATTTTTGAGCCGCGTAATTAAAGTTATATTATATTGAAAAATGAATTTTGCGTCGCCTTGTGGCAAAATAACTTTTGTATGAAAACAACTCAAAAATAATACGCTCTTACTTGACCGCACGTACGTTGAATACGCAAAACTATATTAAAAATATGTGTAACTAAGTCTTGTTATAAAATAGTCAATTGGATCATTCCCAAATGAGCTATTCACCGTTTCATAATGGATTTTATAATCATCTTATGAGAATGTTTGTTTTTGTTTACTGAAAATGTTTCATAAATCTGATTATGAAACCTGTAGCTGAGGCACTGTGACCCCATTGTAAAGCTCACAGTGATCTGTTCGGGACGTGTATCGGCTTTCTTGCTGATCCTGTCAAATCTATTTGTTTTGATATCTCCTAATAAGTAATATTATGTAAGACCCAGTAAAAGGGTAGGTATTTGAAAATTGGATATTTTATTGGAAAATACGATCTCTTCTAGGTACAAAATGCAAGCTGTAAGAAAACCAGTTAGTATTCGTATTCATAGGCGGTTTAATAATATTCATAATTGCAACTTTTGCAAAAAGTGGGCATGAGTCAAAATGTGTTTGGATAATGACCCTGACTTTGACATAGACATCTTCAAAAAGATCTGAGAGAATGTATCCCGCACCTAGAGGATACGGTTCTGATCCAGTTTTTAATAACTCCTTTTGATTTCAAGTTCAATCTCTTGTTGCTTGTTTTCAGGTGCATAAAGTATAACTAATCTCGTAGTTTCATGAGCACCGGCTATCCTAATATCTGGGGTTTTCATTTGGCGTCGGGCCAGCCACTGCAAATGGCTGTAAGTGCTCGGTTCCAGTGCTATTACCCATCAACAGGTCGCTGTGATTCAGCTCCGATAAAATATTGTTGTGGTTAATAATAGTATCATTTAAATTGGTTTGCATGAACGCTTCTTTAATTTAATAAAAATAAATCTATATTGTACCTATCATATGCAAAAATTTGGATGGATGTTTGTTGCTATTTCATACTGAAACAGCTGAACAGATATTGATTAAATTTTAGTTCTGGAGGTAGGTTATAACCTGGAATAGGTAACGCAAAAAGGTAATGAAAAAAGAAAGTATTTCCGAGGGACCGTGAAAATATAGTGTGTTACGAAATTATCAGTAGTATTAAAATATGAGGTGCAAAGTGAGTGAAAATGCGGGTAAATCTAGTATAACAAACTAAGCCACATTTCAGGTTAGTAAACAGACAATTGATGATACGACTAAGGGAATTAAAGAATAATCCGTAGAATATAAGGCTTCCGAATAAAACAGGTCAAAGTTCGGCCACGAGTTAGTCACAGGTCAACAACTTTCCTTCCCTGATCTTTTAGTCTTTCTCCATGCAAACAGCGTTTGAAGGCGTTACATTTCTAACGCTGTAGTACTTGGGGCAATTTAGCGCAAAAGCAAAAACGTAACACAAAAAAACAAAATATTACACTCGCGATCCGTTTTTTAACACGATTTTATTCGATTGGATTGTATTTATGTTTTTTTGTTTCTATTATGAATTTTTTGTGCTGTAACTATGTGACGCACGTTTTGTATGAATGTTCACTTTACTTTTTCTTAATGGCCACACTTGTATGAAAGTATAGGTACTAAGGTACTATGCAGAAAAGCGTTGCGATGCAACTTCTCCCCTTCTACAATTGTCTTAGGATATTAATATTGTGGGACTAAACGTGCATTTACACGACACGGTCTAAGCACGTACGATTTAGCATCGCATGCCAATTTTTCACGTGTAAACGCTCACCGTACGCTAAATGTCTTAGTAAGTGCGACGGTCACCGGGTCTTTGGGGACAACTTAGTGTTGTATCGTTGTTCAATGTCCTTTGCCAGACATCCGAGATGTATTATAATGTATTTATTTGATTTGAAACCTTGGCATTATTATACAGGTACCGGCTCTAAGCAACTTTGTTCCATTCAATCCAATTAGCAATCTGAGCTGAGCAGGCAATAAATTTGTAATTTTACAGTCTCAATCTAGGACCTATGACATAAGTGTACTTGGTGCCATCTGTGATAATGTTAAGCATATTATAATTACTATGCTTTATTCAACATTGAGCATGAGCAATGCAATGATATAAAAGATTGAAATCTAGAAAGATTACCACAACGATGTAAAAGAAATGAAGAGCTACTTCGATGAGGTAGTTTTGAAATTTGATAAAAAATCTTTTTTTCTGCTTTTAGATGTTTTGTGTTCGTGAAGGTGTAATCAAACCTTCAATCAAATTCAAATTCTCGTATAGAAAATAGTAGTAAGACTTATCTTACCAATAACAGTAACAATAATAAGCAATCAAAGAAACACAAGTTTGAAGAACAAAACAAAATTCTTGGTTTCCCATGTATCGGATTTGCTTCCAGGCCTTCAATATTTCAAACATTGTAGGAGAAATATCAACTCCTTTATGTCTATTGTGAGATCAAAGATTCTTTTCGAATAGGCGGACCGATCAGTTGTGCAACGTGCAAGTTTTATAGCAAACAAACCTCCTATCTGTAGGTAGTAAAAGTAATGACTGCGTATGATATTTTGTTTATACTTCATACTTGAAGCGGTCGTGGTGTAGCTTTGCTTAGTCGTTCTTGATAGCTCGTCATTCTGCAACTTTCAAAAAGGTCAGTAAGTGGATGGGTGACCGCTAGTCGCATTATCGACTGAGCGCTTCCGTGCTTCGGAAGGCACATTAGATTGCCAGTCTCGCCCACTTAGTTGTTAAGCCATGACGGAGGCCTTAGGAGTGTGCAGGAGCCGCCATTTTGTAAGCGGAACAGCGAGTGTGATTTTTTCGGCGTGTGAGAAGTACAGAGCTATAGATACGAAACGTCATTTACAGCGCCAAAACATTTTATATCTAACCACAAGTTTATTAAACAACCAATCGAAAAATAAAAAGACCCAACTAAATAAATACTTGTAGGTTTCTTGACAAAACAAAAACCCACCATAAAAAGTGTGCTGTTCCTGAGATAAATAGCAAATGTGAGAAAACTTTCACGTAATCCAAGATAAAAGTTCGAAGTATCATTTCCCTAAATATGAATGTGGTAGCTTTCATAGATTCTGAGATAAATAACTACAAAATTGCTTAAATCGCTCCTGCACACTCTAAAAACTCCATCACCAGAGTTGGTCACTAGTTCATACGAATACGAACTACCATCTCTGATGGATATCGATCAATAGGATTTATTTATAATAAAACTACTTGCTAACAATCTATCAATCAGACATCATTGAGCAACGGAAGCGGCCACAATACATCGTTTAGCAGCAATAAAAGTGAATTATGTATATTTGTGGTAGTTTTAAAAGATGTAGTAATACTACTACTTTCACTTGCGAATTTCTGTTATGTTTCCGACACGACACGACAAGCGTTTCTATATCTTGTAACATTGTTCATAAGGTTTATAATTTGTCTTGTTATTAGAACAGCACGTCTCGTCGCGTCGCGTCGCTACCAAATTTAGTGTGCATTGAGCCTTAGTGTGGTATCAGTCAACCCCCCCTAGCTATGTTACGATAAATATAAATAGTATTGAAATCGAATCGGCAGATAACGCTAATACTCCACCTGCATCTAATGGCATTAATTGCCAAAACTGCATACATTTTGTGTCAAGTATCACCCATGAGTTCTTGCCTTTAAATCAAACAAACGATTAAATTTCTTCTATCGTGTCAATGTAAACTAAATACTTATCTTAGTTTTTTTTACAGAAACATTGTTTTACTACATTTTTTTGAGTTCATACGTGACGTAACAATCTGTACCAAACACGGTGAGTTCACGGTCCTTCACGTCGTTATAACGTAAGGCTTCGGAATGATAGGTCGGTCGTCAACGGTTTTATTGTTAACAAGGTGCTTACACTACAATGTAGGCACAACAAGGTAAGATTTAGCAATAAAATTTCATTTCATTTCAAGAATATTATTGATTTGAAATAGGTACCTAGTATTATACAAAAAAGACGATGTTTGAATGAGAGCTATGAATGAACGATCACTTTATTGTTGGTCCACCAAAAATTTTCAATTCAATAATGCAAAAGGGATTTTTTACAGGCAACCTTTTGTCCATATCATGCATTGTGTGTAATCAAATTGTTTATCAAGTGTGCTTGTTTTCAGGAATAGTCAACAATACTCATACATGACTTAACCAACTAACCAACACTGGTTTGAGGTTTTTAGATAGTAGGTAGTCATATTACGCCTAGTTGGTATTTTTATACAGGCCAAGTCATAAACCATGAGAGTTAGATAAAAGTTGTGAAAAGATTTATAAAATATCAATAGCTGCATATTTAGTTTTTTTTTATCTTTTACTTTCGATAGAAATCGACAATAATGGATTTTGTTGTTGATAAAGATCAATCTTTGCAAAGAAATCTTACTAAAAATGAAAGGAAATCATAAAACCTCTCCCTATACTCGTATACATCCTTTATATTATTGCACGGTATGTGATTGACACCATAATCTTCAAGCCTTTAATTGGTCGAGTGGACGCGTTGCGAAGCCTTACAGCTAAGCCCCGGTCACGATATTTGATTTCTCTGCAGCTTATTCAAAGCATCATCATCAACAGTCAATTAGTATTCAGATTTTTACTGCAATGCCATTTTGCAACACCATTCCATACGTGACAGGTTGCAAACCCATCGATTAAACATACCTACTAACCAGTTTTAAAAAAGCCGTGTTGGCCGAATGGGGTTGTACCTCGACTTTCAATCCGAAGGTTGTGGGTTCGAATCCCGGCCGTGCATCAATGGATTTTGCGTTTCGTAAAATTTATATGCGCTTTAACACGTGCTCTAAACGGTGAAGGAAAAAATCGTAAGGAAACCAGTTAGTGTTCTTACAGGCGGCGATGGGCTTGCAACCTGCCACGTATGGAATACTAACTTCTGCAAGATGTGGGCATGTATCAAATATGTGTTTGGACATGCCTCTGACTACCCCCCTTAGACATCTTCAAAGGATATGGAATAAGTAACATAAAAAGATCTAAGAGAATGTCTACCGCACCTTGGGGATACAGTCGTGAACCTGTTTTTTACTAACCAGTTTCCTCTAATTTTTTGCAGATTACCCAAAAACTATATAAATCTATTAGCAGGTACGCAATAAAAACTAAAATGACAAAGTCATAATTATTGTAAGTTGCTTTGAAGATAATTTGAGTCGGAGACACGTCCAAACACTACATAATACTTTCGCTTCGATAAGAAATGATTAAGTATTGTGTTTTAATCATTTGGATTGATAGATTGGCTGTATTAACGTCGCTTTGATTGAATTGAATTTGAAATTACTGGAGTTCATTCAGTAAAGAGATAACGCTAGCCTTTGGCTCAGATAAGACAACTTTTCTCTTTGTTACCAGATCTCGAAATTTCCATAAAAATTGAGAAAAATTGCTTAAAGAAGTTCTGAAAGGGTAAATGCAAATTTTTATGTTTATAAAGTAGGTACTTGATGGATTGAGGACAATCCAATTGACCCACCTCGTAAAGGTTGAAGGCCGGATGAAGAAATCAAAGGTCTTCGATGTTGCCGTTTGTAGCAATTTTTTATATTCAAAGCGTCACACATCATCATCTTGTCCCAAAGTAAACAAAATTTGTGTTCAGTATGAATGACTAATACTTTTACTATTTTTGCAAAAACACATAATGGCACATTACCTAAAGACATAACGGTTTATCTCATTAGAAGTTGTGTAGGATATATTGTCTGGATTACAATACAAGTTGACTGTAACATTTAATGAGACACTTTCAATAAACTAAGGTGGAACTGAAAATGACCGCATATTTGCAAGCTCACATATAATCACATATATACATAAATTCATATATCACATTATAAGCTTTCATCGGAAATCCACAGCGATACGGGCATTGTCAATAAATCAATAGGTAATTTGAATCTACCTATAGTCTAGTTATAGTCAGTCCATTTTGTACAAACAATCGGATGCATCAAAAGCTATTTGGCGTAGTATTCGGCATTGTAAATTGAGATCTATCACTTTTCATTTTGATTTATTGATTTAAATGTGATGTTATGTACTAAAATTCGCCGGCATTTATATTAAAATTATCACCAAACGAATTTAAATTATATTCTTCTTCTTCTTATAGTATCACCAGTTCTTTCGAACCAGTGTGGTGAAAGGATTTTAAGTGCTCCTAAAATTCAAAAGTATGCATAAAAGATACCTAGTTGATGATTCGGAACGAACGTTGCATTATTAGGATGCCTCACTTCACCCCACTAAGTGATAGTTAATCCTGTAATTGGATTTCTTATTGACTTATAAAAACGAATGTATATATAGGCTGCATAGATCAATCCGTTACCTGACGTCGTTCAAGAAAGCCTCGACAAAAACGGTCGTCATGTGATGATCGCTGTAACTCAAAGCCTCAACCTTAAAGCCAGGCATTCCGCCCAATTAAGGCCACTGAAAACGTCTAAAGCATTTCGTACACCCATTTGGTCGTGAAATTCATCGACTTTGCATAATGGAATTCCTATAAAAGAGAAAGGTACATACTTTTGTCGCAGAACTCTGAAGCCGGTTTTATAAGTGATACAGGTCTTTGCAGGTCTATTTAATCTTGTATCTACATTTTAATGTACATACCATGAAAGAACTTTAAAAAAACCTATAAAATCTATTTATCAAACTAGAAAAAGGTCAGGCAGCACATCAAATGGATTGTTTATCACGGTCACGGTTCTACATTATTTTTAAAGTTTGCGCTTATTCTACATGTAGAGCTAGATATTAATAAAACTGCTTTCCATGTAAATGCGTCAAAAAAAATGAGGTTGAATGAACGTTGTGATAAATTAGAACGCCTACCTTGGGATTGAGTTGAACTTCAAGCAATCCAAGTAACTTATCGTATCGATTCAAGTCATATGTCTACATAATTATGCGTGAGATGGAGTGACAGGTCTGGGAAGATGTGTCGGCTAAGTTCAAAGTAAGATAGATGAAACTTTGAGAATAATGCTAGAACTTACAATATACACTACTATCACCAATCACCATGTATTATTTAAAAAATATATCTACATGCTACGAACTCGTCTACGCCGTAGCATTGAAATTCTTCTTCTTCTTATCGTGTCACCAGTTATTTCAAACCAGTGTGGTGAAAGGATTATAAGTGCGCTTCAAAGAGGAGCCTTTCGTGCACTTGACACATGTTTTCAAACTTTTTAGGTTCTACGAGGTGCCGGTTTCCTCACGACGTTTTCCTTCAACGTTTGAGAGTACATTTTCGGCAGAAATACTATGGGATTGAACCCACGACCTAACGATCGGAAGGCGGAGCCACTACCACTATACCACTAGTGCCCTCTTTGCAATTTACATAGCCTAAACAGCCTTATAATTACTATCCTTGAGAAAAAAAAGCAACATTTTCACATTAAATGCGGGAACATTTTCACATTAAAAAGTTTGATGGACTTGTAACTTGCTGTGTAGATCTAAAACTAATTATGAAAATGCCAAAATTATAAGCCAATTTGTAAAGTAAAGTTACCTACTCACCTAGTTTATCTAGAAAAGTTGAGTCCATAAATAGGTTTGTAATTTTATAGGGGAAAAGCTTGCTTTATTTTGTTTTGTTGAACAACTTCCCAGACACCTTTTACGAGTTCTTTTCTTACAGATCGAAGCCAGTCGCTCACAAAATGTTAACGAGAAATAAACTTGTCTACGATAAATTTTCTGAGTACTGAATCAAAATAACATTTCTAAAAATAAGATGCAAATATTTTATCGGTATCTTTTCTACGTATAATCACAATATCAGTCATACTTCACAAAAGCTTTGCTTCAAAAAACATTCTTCCTGTCGTATCGCTAGTTGTTTCAGGGCCAAATAATGTTGTGTCAAATATCCAGCTTGTATTTATACCGGCTTCATTTTAAATTATGTAGCTTAGATATACTAGTCTAATTCCTTCGGCTCTAACGTCACTGTACCAAAACTAATCCCTGATTCCCTTATCAAGCTAGGACAAAAACAAACCCCTTCAACGGGCACAATTGCCGAGCTAGAGGGCCTCAAACAATGAGGTTGCATAAAGTGGTTGCTAACTAACAAAACGGGTCAGCGGAGCACAATACGCTTTCGACGGGTATTTTTTCGAGCTTTCATTGTAAAGAACTTACCTAGGTATGCCTTGGCCGATACGATACGACGGATATTTCAATTAGTTTGTACTTATGTTATACTAAGTATTAGAAAATGGGAAAGCATGAAAAGGACTGCACAGGACTGAAAAGAGTGGAATAGCGGTCTATACTCAGCAGTGGGTGCAACCAGGCTGAATTAATTTCGGAAAATAGAGTTAGACTCGCGATTTATGAGACGCGATTGAAAAGTGAAAAACATCTTAACAAAAACAATGTTATGAAAATGTTATGCTGAAGGTCCTTGAAGTGAACAAAGTCTGTTTTTAATTCTAATCAGTTGATCGCACAAGTGTGTGTGTAAATTGATAGCACTGACCTTTTGTAACTTTAACTCTTTTGAGTTGGCAACTTTTAAATTAGTTGTGTTTTCGAATTTTAAATTAGTTTTGCAGGTTGAACTGATTTAAAATTCCTCCACCAAAGACGCTTTTACATACATAATACGTTAGTTTCATTAAACGATAGATCTTCTCTTTATCTTCTTCGTGTCGATGGTTGGGCCCAGAAACTGGTCACGCTCACTGCATTTTCCATAGCATCATACAGGTCGCGCAATGTGCAGGTGTTGGGGCACTGATGGGTCAATGATAGATTGATATGAACTTAAAAAATTGTTAAAATTATCATCTTTTCGAATGATTATCCGTACCGTAGTACCTACTTATAACTAAGGGGTTGAAAATTATAATATTCAACTAATATCAGACAAAGTGTTGACACTTGAGTCTTCTAAAAAGCAGAAGGATCACTTGATCCCAACCAAGGCTCATCGATAATGGGATTTCAATCCTGGGTCAAGAGGAACGTGATTAGAATTTGAAAACAAGTTGATCTGTATTACCAATTAATGGTAAACAACAGAAATCCCGTTTATCATAGCTTCTGAATGAAGTTTTAATAAGTTATAACAGTTCCGAAAAAATGTACTTACTGGCTCAGAGAAGAAGTTGATAAGCCTTGTATGTAATACAATGACTGTGAATTTGACAAATACACTTATAATTTTTCATTTCACTCAAAAAAATATGTAAGCTCCTAAAAACTTCAGCTTAGCGGGGGCAATGCCGTGGGGCACGGCATTGCCCCCTAGAAAAAGCCTTGAAGCTATTTCTAAACTTTTCAAATTTAGAAACTATCTAAGTAGAGATGTATCATCAGAATCTTCTTGCATAATAATTATAATATAATATATCAGAGCCTTGGAGTACTTCAGAACACTCGTAATCTTATATGTTGATGGGACTACGTAATGTGTAGCGAGCGTAGATTTGTGAATTATACATTAAAACCGCGTCAAAATGTCTCAAGTAAATGTGGTTGCGCTATCTAGCGATAATATAAGTTGTGCCGTCACACGCTTTGGATTGAATTTGTTACAGTTCAAACGATAAATTCTCATTTATTTTTAATTAAAACTATAAGAATTTTCCCTTAGACATCCCTGACCTAATTTAAGTCGAGGCGAGCTTGTCCAAGTAATACTCCAACTAGGTACAAGTGCCTTTGTGAGTGAATATTAATGCAGTAAAATAAGGGTGCTTATTGGATCGCTAGAGAACGAAACTTTATAGAGTTCAGAATTAAGTTTTGAAATTCTGAAGAGAAATCTTTTTTTGATATAATATTTAAAAATTTAAATAAGTGCAATAGAAGCATGAGAATAGTAGGTAGAGACAAGTAGTCCTAGTACCTAAGATTCAAGACCAGCGCTGTGCAGGCACTAGATAAGAGCTAGCTTTAGTATTGGTTGAATAGATTCAATTCTTGGAAGCATCTTGAGTAGCCGAGGACAGACGAGCGTGGTGTATTCGTTTTACCTTTCTTGGAAATTTCTAATAAAACCAGCGGAACAGTGGTATTTGTGATAAAAGTCTTATCTTAATCACAGCTGGGCAAAGGTCAAAATTTCTTCCATTGTCCACTCGATTGCTCTTAAAACATGTTATAAGACAGTTCGCCCGCGACCACGGTTGTTGCAATACAGCCGAAACGTCGGGAAATAATAAAGGTAATACGCGATAAAATCCTGTCATAAAATATATCTCTAAAGATGTTATAAGAGTTTTGAAAATTTTAAGTGTAACTTATTATGTATAGTAAATATGTAAATTTTTAGCGGGTTAGAGTGGAACTCAAAGAGGAAACAAAACTATTGATGGCTTAGAGTGGAAGAAAGAGTGGAAAAAATCCCTTAATGGTTTTGATTAGTAAAGTAGGATCAGAGTGGAATAGAGCATCATAAGCTATTAAAAACCACGATTAAACCGACAGAACTGAAAGTAGAGAACCACAATGGGTTAACTATTGTCCTGATTATAGTTCGCCGCTATCTAGGATTGTAGCAATCAAAAAATATTGAAAAAGGCAATAGCTGAGTGGAACTACTGATAGGTTTCAAAAAGGCTTTTTTTTCCTATATTGTAGAGACCGAAAGCGTTAAAAGCTGGTAAAACACGGCTTAGGAGGGCCAAGTTTTATTTTGAGGTTATTCACCATAAAACGAAACAGTCAAGCTCGATTGGGCGGAGAAATTTAAAATCTTCAACATAAATTCCACTATTCAATTATTCTATCATTGCTGCTTTCAATCAAGCTGTTACATTTGTTTCGAAAAAAATAATTTTATGCAAAATTTATTGCAAATAGCTTACCCATAAGCTACCTATAGATTTTCGAGCTAATCTAAAAATAATCACTACGAAAATATTTCCACCAAGTCTACCAATCCTCGGATATTTTGATAAACTCTAGGAGATCGTTCATTTATCGTTCCATTGTGTTCACCTGACAAGGGTCAGAGGTAGTGCTTTGCTACATGCTGATGGTTGATGTCTAAAATAAAGAGACTCACGATCGTATACCTGTTTTTATTTCTGATGATGATTATGTTTTAGGCCATTACATCTAATTCTATATGATATACAGCGTCAGGAGACCACCTATATCTACAGTCAACAGGACGCTGTAGTGCCTGACATATTGTTTGACAAAAATATCACTATGCTTCTATGTGCAGAGCTGAATACGAATATAACAAAAATTGTGAATGTGGACATGTGAAAAGGTAAACCACGTTTGTTCAATCAATCTAAATAGTAAAATCTGTAGTTATCTTACAGAGATTTTCAATAAAATTGGGAACTAAGATGCTTTAGACATTATACACGTGTTAATCTTACCTAGAGAAACCTTTAGAACATTCTTATTTTTGCGTCAGCGGTTAATTAAGTAGATGTGAATATTCAAATCATTATTTCTAGCAAAACGTGACCAAAATTAATTGTTTCTCTCATTTTGTTTACTTCACACTAAATAAAGGGAAGCTAATTTATTTGGGGTTCCATCTTACAGAGGTGCCAAGATGGCTCCCAACTTGAGAGGAAAGGCATTTAACAGGCTCGATTGCTTATTTAATTGTAATGTTTACAAGAACATTACTAAAACTTATTATTATTCACTTCAGTGGTATGGTGGGTGATTTCTCGGCTGTGTCTATTTCTTGCGAGTGGGACAAGTTTGCATGATCAGATATTTGTTCTGGGTCTGTGTAGTCTGGTACCAGGTACTTATAGTTTCTATTACTCACACAACTCAGGGAATTCTAACGTGGAATCTGTTGGATCTGTTGAATGGATACTGTTGGGGAATATTCCTTTATTAATCAAAATATTTTCAGTATTTTCAGTATATAGACGATGTCAATGAAAGGCCCATTCAGACTTCAGCGGAATGCATACGGGTCAGAATAGGTCAGCTGTTCAACCGACCGCAACCAATCACAGTGCTAGAAACGTCAGTTTTTGATCAATTCCTGCACTGTGATTGGTTGCGGTCGGTTGAACAGCTGACCGATTCCGACACGAAAGCGTTCCGTTGAAGTCAAAGTCAAAGTCAAAGTCAAAAAGCATTTATTCAGTAGGACCGCTGGGATCACTTTGAAACGTCTTAAAACTAGGTGATTCTACTCCTGTTCTGAAGTCTTGAAGTCTGAATCACTAGGCATCTCTGTAATGCTAATGACCCAAAGTATGATGTGATTGTTATATGATTCGGTTGAACTTTCAAACTAAACTAACTATTGTAATGTTGGACTTCCGGCAGCAAGATGGGCAGATGAGAATAGGGCACATAACCAAGGTCGTGGAATGTAGATGGATGGGATTAGCACGGGATCGTGTTGAATGGCACAAATTAAAACCTTTGTCCAGCAGTAGTCTAATTCAGGCTGCGGATGATGATGATGGATGAAACTTTCGATCGTTTTGTAAGTGAAAAAATAAGTATTTAAAATTGAAACACGATGAAATCGCAGTAAGCCGCAATCACACGTGGACATGAATAATTCAATGAAACACGATGCGAAACAATTTAATTGAATACAAATACAATCAGCGCTCTCTAATCCCACCTGCCTCAAAATAATACATCTGAATTAATAAGACTAAGCAGAAGTGAAACTCTAACAATCAAATAATGTTAACAATAAAACCGACAGCCAAATCATTGCTGATAAAAGCTTTTATTCCTTCTCTCAAAGGTGAAAATTGGGGGATTGTGTCAAAAACGATTCGGTATTTCCTATAGCTATATTATTTCACTTCAAAGCTTAAAAAGCGTATTTAAGGTTTTTCTATGAATTGTGAATTCATACCATCGCACTTAGTTCCCTCATTTGAAGCAGTTCATAAGTCAAGCTTTTCGTTGCGGCGTTGTTTTTTGAATTGAAAAATTTGAAGCGCTCGCGGTCGTGCTTGCTTAGTCGTTCTTGATAGATTGTCGAAGTGAAGCAACGTTCGAAACGGTCTGTAAGTGGATGGGTGACCGCCAGTGTTATTTTCATCTGAGCGCTTCCGTGCTTCAGAGGGCACGTTAAATTGTCAGTCCCGGCTATTTAAGTCGTTAAGCCATGATGGAGGCCTAAGAACTCTGTCATCAGAGTTGGCCACTGACTCATACGAACTTACTTTTTGTTGCGGCATACGCACTATCATTTTGGTGGCGGCTGTGCTGTGAATCTAATAACATAAAAAAAAGCATTATTCTAAGTTTCAGATTCATTTTACGTATATTCTTGTGCAAATTTTTACAAGGAGTTGCGTATCTAACTAGAATATTACAAGACACAACAAAAACAAAATTAAATGCTTTATCCTAAAATTAATTTCGAAATTAAATTGCGATTTCAATTGCTTTGGACTTTAAGTTTATTGTGAATTTATCACGACTATACCAAAGTTTATAGATTTGTTCTCGGATAGACAGGTACTCCTGAATTAAGATTTGATTTTATGAAAAGTTATGAATGAAAGCTGTTATTAAAGGTATATTTGTATGCCCTATGAGTGAACACAGTAGGCAGACAATATACTTCGTGGTAAATAATACAAAAATTAGGTTAGGTCCAGGTAAAACTAAAAACCAGATTTTATCAAGTTTAATAAATAAAAAGTAAGTTTATTAACCATAAAAAAGCCTTAGATTTTTTACTCAAAATTGCAAAGAGAAAGGTATCAGACTCCTATAATGTAAGTTGTATAAAGAATTTAAACTAAAAAGTTTTGATTGAGTAAAGGTGCTTTTACACGATGCGATTTCTACCTATACGATATCGTAACGCACGGCAAGTTTTCGCGTGTAAACGCTCATCGTATGCGATTTGTCATAGTTAGCGCGACACTCGTCGGCACGTTCAATAGGCTTAGCTGATCCTAAAAAAATCGCATCGTGTAAACGCACCTGGAATCCTGTGATTTCCTTTGCTACCAATTACATTAAAAATAAAAGTACTTATTTGTCTTTTCTGGGTTTACTTTGTCAACAACAAACTTCATTACGCACAGTTTTGTCTGGTGAAACGGAAATAATACGTTGAGACCGAATGAATCCAATTTCAGCAACTATTTTTGGAATTGTAACTCCATTTTGATATAGGACTACTCTACTGTGAATTCTTACAACTCCAACATAAAAAGTTCGTCTGGAATAGTAGATTGTTAGCCTAGAGTGGAAAAGAATCAATTCCCGAGGTAGTTAGACGCCCGAGCAGGAATTGATTCTTTTACCCGTGGCAAACACTCTACTTTTCATTTAGAATATGAGGAAAAAGATTTTCTATGACACAATTTGCCTCGTCTGTAATGGAATCTGGTGTCAATATTTAGCTTGAACTCATTTTTAATATTCAATTCAAAACTTAGCACAAAAGTCCGTCAGAGTTATGTATGTATATAACAGATTTTAGTATCCCGCCAATTTGTGTTGACTTGAAATTTTAAATATGGAATTCACACTGGCTGTTTAGAAAGTCATGCATGACATTTTTTAGTTTTTTTTTTTACATAAAACTCTTCACAGCTGACAGCAGTTCTATTTTTAAAGTTCATTCCGGCCCGAGGGTCGGAATCAATTTGTATGAGTTTTTCCCTCCCCATGAAAGGAAAGCAGCATTTTCCACCCAATAATCAAATCAAAACAACACTACTTTCCGAGTATGAGAAATGAAATAGTAGATTGTTAGCCTAGGGTGGAAAATAATCAATTCCCGAGGTAGTTAGACGCCCGAGCTCAGCGAGTAGGAATTGATTCTTTTACCCGTGGCAAACACTCTACTTTTCATTTAGAATATGAGGAAAAAGATTTTCTATGACACAATTTGCCTCGTCTGTGATGGAATCTAGTGTCACTATTTCGCTTGAACTCATTTTTAATATTCAATTCAAATCTTAGCACTAAAGTCCGTCACAGATACATACATAACAGATTTTAGTATCCCGCCAATTTCCACCCAATAATCAAAACAAAACAACACTACTTTCCGAGTATGAGAAATGAAAACATTTTTCATTCAACGTAGATTTTTTGATTTTGACTTTTTAAGTTTGATCAATACAATTGGTAAAATCTCTCTCATACGACCACACTTCTTACAGATACCACTTTCAATTAAAGTTAATAAAATAAATAAATAAATAATGCTGGACTTTTTCACACAGCCCCAAAGTAAGCAGAGCTTGTGTTATGGGTACTACATGACATAATTATACTACTTATATACTTTTTGTTTGTAAATACATACATTATGATACATAGAAAACACCCAAACCCGAGACAAATTGTAGATCATATAAACATTTGTCCCGCGGCGGGGATCGAACCCGCAACCTTCTGCGTCTCTGGCGGGCTTTCGCCGCTGCGCCACAGAAGTCGTAACACATATGGGTCATAACCTGTAACATACTTCGTAATATAGGTAACTTAGTATTACATTAATGAATGGTAAGCGATCTCATTATTTTAGTTCCCACATATTATTATACCATACGTCTCTAGGGCTTTCAATTTGTGTAAACCGAGAGCGCAGGGTTGTTACATGTACTACTTATACGAGTATAGTATGACTAGCTGCACTCCTCGGTTTTACCCGCAGTAACTCACCCTCGGGAATACATCACATTTCAGTGACAAAAAGTGTTATTCCAAACTAAAATCTATCTCTTTGTTATTTTCACCCAAATTCGTTAGATAGTTTTTGCGTGAAGGAGTGACAAACATCCATAATATACAAACATCCTCACAAACTTTTTCATTTATAATATAAGTAGGTAGGACAAATGTTATAGTTGGTTAAATGGGTCATGAGATGTGTCGTATCGTCAAATGTAAGTCGATTTAGTAAATGTGAACTGATCTCGCAAACGAGCCGTTTGTTTCAGAAAAGATTATCTTTGGATTATGTAACTAAGTACACGTAGTTTACGAGTGCTTACGGGGAATTGAGTTAGATAAAACCAAGGACGAAGATAAATCACTTTGTTTTATTAAATCATACTAGAAACAGGTAGAGAGAGCATCACTTTCTAGTATGATAACATTGATAAACTATCGCAAACTGATACTTTGAAAAAAAATTTTTTTAAGGTTAGGATTATTGTGGCGATCTCTATCCAGAGACCATTTGAACATATTGTTTTCTCGTAGAGCCATAGTTGTCGTAATCGAGGTCAAATTGAATGCACAGTAAATTGTTCGAAATATTTGTATAATATTAAAAGAACAATCAAATAAAATTACATACAACATGATGAATATGCTTTCACGTTTAAACCAGCAGGTGCTTTCATGCTAAAAGCAATTCTGCGTATAAATAAAAGCGAGCTTTACCCTGAAATAACTTGAAGCATTTAACCAGAAACCCGATACTTTTATCACACAATAGATACACTATCGCGCTAATGACGTCAAACTGAACAAAACAAACAGTCGTAATTACGAAAGTAAACAGGAGCACGACGGTATCCTCTCAAATCAAATCAATAAGGCTAGATTTATATTAGCAAGGATCATAATTATCAGTTACATCTAAGTTCCTATCGTCCTATTTGTAGGATTATAAATATTTTTTACGTGAAAAGGTCTTTGGGCGCATTAGGCATTTTTGAAATGGAAAAAAAATCATTGAACTCGAGACACTGTAACCGTTACCGTCAGTAACACTTCTGTATCTAGGTATCTGCTATATCGACCTCAACGCCATAAGCGACGGTGGCCTAACGGATCATAACTCGTCTTACAATGAGGATTGCGGCTGGATCGTATCCCACAGAGGCAATATACTTTTTGCAATTTATTTGAAGTTTAGAACCGTCACCGACACATCGTTCAAGTTTTCGTTTCTGTCGGCACTCCCGGAGTGCTACTGTTTTTTATCAACGAGTTCAATGTTAACCCTATAATGGTCACTACATTAACTTATAAACTGGTCGTTGAACTAGTAAGTAAACTGAAAGAAAACTTGTAAATAAAAGTAATTATAAAGATAAAAGTTCAAAAAGAGATACCTTTTTAAGAAATTCCAACAACTTCTAGTACCTACAAGAAATCTCAGAACCTTTTTGTGCAAGCTTTGTCAAAACTTTTACAATAAAATAGTTACATAAAACTACTTTTCGGATAGCCAGACTTAGTCAGTAAACGGGTCGAGCCGACTTCAGCCTATCTCTGCAATTACTGAACGGAAATTGTGTCATCGGTCCATCACTGCATGCTAACATAGTTACAACCACTTTGAGAACTGACGAGGGACGAGGGATTTTGAAGTATCTTATTAACGTAATATTCATAAAACTATTCATAACAGCCGCGTTGGCCAGTGGGGTTGCATTTTTCGATCTAAAGTTCGTAGGTTCGAATCCCAGCCATCAGCCCAGTGCAGCAATGCGTTTTATGATGAAAAAAAATTATGCGCGTTTTGACAGGCAGTAAATATGTGTTGTATTCATTCATTCTTATAGGCAGTTATGGTATAATGTTACGTACGGAATGTATAAAATGAGGGTATATGCTGAAATAAGTATTTGAACCTGCCTCTGACTACCCATTAAACCTCTTCAAAGGATTATCCCTGAAAATCTAAGAAAATGTCTACAATGCCTAGGAAATACAGTCGCGATCCTGTTGTAACTGAATTAAATACTTCCATCGTTCAATGAAATATTACCCTATTTATTCGCAGATTCGTAAATCTTGGCACTGCATGACGTGCATACTAAAACGAAAGTGCTAAACCATTAAAGCTTCAGCCAAAGTGACGTGACCAAAACTATTGCGATGCGGTAGCTTTATCGTCATCATCATCATTTTAGTCTTGTATCACCTAAATCTTTATGCTAAAGAGCGTTTTCACACTATCCGATCCGATATCGGTATCGGACGCCGATACCATATCGGGGGCAAGTAAAATGTATGAACTAGATAGCTCCGATATCCGATATCGGGCCGGACAATATGAAAGGCAGGTACATTATTTCACACATTTTACTCGCTCCCGATATCGTATCGGTTAATGTGAGAACGCTCTAAGTCAAACTTCACCTGCAAAAAAAATAAAATGTTAATTCAGTGTTTTCAATAATAGAACGAGATCGCGTAATTTATTCTCGTACAGAATAACAAGAATTTATAACAGTTCTGTCACTACATTTTTTTTTTCAAAGCTACATTGGTAGTTTTTTTTTACTCAAAATCTACATTGGTATTTTTAATAACGAAAGAGAACTCACTTTTAGAATGAGATCGCACTTATAAGTATTTGGTTTTTTTTTTCTCATAAAGTACTCGTAGGTATACAGTGTGGTCCAAACAACGACGCCAAAAGAATCATCAAGAGACATTTTCGGATATGGATGTGAGGAATATTTTTTTCAACACACTTGCTCATAAAGTGGCTCTATGGTCACCGCAATTAGGCACATAATGACACCCATAATCAAACTGTGACTTTTTCATTACTATAACTCACTAGTGAGTAATAGAATTTTTTTTTAATTTTATTGGTTGAGTTGCTTTGTTCTTTAAAAAGTTTTTATTCAGAAAAAAGATCGTGTTCAATAGAACAAATAAATTAATGTTCCTATTGCTTGCTCATTTCATGCAACTTCTTATTTAAATAGATAATTTTAACTCGTACGTGTTTAATAAATAAAAGTTTCACTCAAATATAACTTTTGTTTTCTCTGTAATAAACGAAAACTTTAAATTCCCCATTTTGTCCGTGGCAGAATAGGCCGCAAACCCTATGCGCGGCGCGGAAATATAGTCTGTGGCCGATCGCAATGCGCGCGCATAGGAAAACTGATTAATTTTTCCCGCAATAGCGAAACATTTTTCACAACTCGTTTTCACTGTTGAAAATGAGTTTTTATTGTTATTTTATTCACAAGTGTGTTGAAAAACGTCGTATGATACACGTGTGTATTGATGATTACCGTCCTCTGTTCTATTATGAGCCTCGCCTAACGGCTCGGCTCATAAAAACACCTCGGCGGTAATCACCAATGTTACACACTAGTACCATAATGTACTATTATGGCACTGTTTGGACCAAGCTGTAGGGTATACCAACTATCCGTAGAAAACTAAAACTCAACTGACTGTGACAATATTGTCTCCAGGGCATGAGTGCCTACGCGATAAAATGGAAGAGCTTTTTGAAGAAATACATGTTACAATAAGAAATGTTGGTTTTCGAGCTTAATCGTCCAAAACGTAGGTCTAAAGCTTTTACAGGTATTATATAACTAGTTTACGCCTCCTGGTTTCATTCGTAGTCAGTTCAGTAGTTTTTAACCTATTATTCATTTCTAAAAATAAGTTATCTGGTTCCCATAGTACAAGATTTGCTTAGTTTGGGGCTAGATGATGCTGTGTCAAAATGACCAGCATTATTTATTTATTTATTTATTCATTTCGTATTTTAACTATTTTAAGGCAGATGAAAAGTCCCAAAACTTGATGTTTTAAATTTTTTTTTCTGTGATCTAAGTCAAATAAAAGTACGTGAGTGTCGTGGAAAATTCGGTTGGAACGAAGCAAAGAGTACTTTTCTATACTGGGAACACAATAAATAAATTGTCAATTAGGATCCTAGAAACGCTCTTCCGTACTAACAATGTAACAATGTATAGCTTGTGTTGCGGCTGCGCATTTTGCACTGTGACAATTTGACATATACATACATGTGTCGTCGTAAAATGGAACAAATTTTTTTTCCATGCTCTTCAGGTCTTTTTTCTTCGATACCGTCCGAAAAGGAACTTCGTCCCAATAAACTCATGAGAACATTTAAGACAGTATTATCAAGCGTGAATAAACAATAACTTTTGAGGCTTTCCGAAAGCTAAGTAAACAAAAAATGCGTTTAAGCTCAATAAAGCGCCAACAAGCACAAGTATCCTAATATGGGCATTCTTGTTTGGGGAATGTGTTAATATCCTTGCGACTTTGAACGTATGTAAAGGGGATAAGTAAGTTTAAAATATCTATGTCACAGTTAAAAAGATTAACTCTAAAGTTTGAGTTTAAAGTATGGTAAAAGCACAGAATACAGAAAGAGTTCCTCCTAAACCAATGGGTTTAGCAAGAAGTTTTTTGTGAAAAAGTTTCTTTATAGCACATTCAGTGATGGCATTATATCTGTCGCTGCGCATCTGTCTATTCCGTATAAAAAAAACTAGCTTTTTTTAGTTTTCAAAAATATTTTTGATTAAGTATTTTATTGTTATCGTTTGATTCTAAGGACTTGATAAAATTGTGATCCAATTTCATGCACACAGGTACATTCGGTAACGTACCGTGTCGGTCGAAGTAAAAATTCTTATCATCAGTTGTGTATTCCCATAAGGCTTAGAAATATGAAAATGGATTACTTTCACAGACAAATTGTGTGTTCCATTTTCATTCATATTTTTTCGTAGGTATCTTGCATTTTTCTTTTCGTATTTTTAGAGTTTTTCCCACAGAACTATATCTAGTTCTGTGGTTTTTCCACTCATGCCAGTTATTTTGTTTTGTTTGATTTTTGTGTGTACGTTAAATAAATGTATTTTCTTTGGTTTTTTATAATACGCTCCCGATCAATGATAGGTATTAGGTATGTCCCGATGGCATCTTTTGATATGAAACCCTAAAAAACCTACGAGTAGAACATAGGTACTCGAAGGAATAAAGGGAGAAAGAAGGAATAAAAAGAAGAAGAAGCCGGGGACTGAAGTGAAACCAGAAGTAACCAAGAAGTGAAGTGAGAGAGAAGAAGAAGACTGAGCTAAGATGTTACTGATTGGGCGGTATAGTCGCTCAGCGACAAAGCCCTTTTTTTGTAAAAAAAAAAAAAAAATATGCGTATGGCAGCTCCGAATGGGATTAGGATTGACTACAGAGGATTGACTATAACGAGGAGGATTCATAATAATCATTGAAATCTCATAAAAACTCAAAATTTAAGAAAAATTCCTCATCTTCCAAAGGTTATCAGATTGTCTTTCAATTTGAAACTGAATGAGAAAGTTTTATCACTTGTAAGTAATTGAATGACTGAAATCTCGAAGTGGCTTTTCTTCTGAGTTATTTTGTAAACGTCTTCAAAGAAACCGATATAAAATTAGTTCAAGTTTCTTTTAGATTGAATCAAAAACAATGTAGGTTGAGTCGTTGTTTATTGAAACTTCAGAACACTTTATTGAAAAGTTACTTATACCACAAATCATATATACTACTTATACATATACCTACTTTGTTGAAAATTTAAGTTGAAAACTGTCTAACGCAATTTTCAACTAAATGCTATCTTCAACTAAGTACCTCAATGTTATAATATGAATCTTTATTGAATCTTGGATACCTTTCAGTTATAAGGGAACTAAGAAGAAAAATTCAAAGGAAAATGAGATTATTTCTCTTATTTCTGTTTTTGTACTCATCGTTTCAGCCTGGTAACACCCACTGCTGGGTATAGGCCTCCCTTCTTTTATGCCAGTCTCCTCTATCTTGCGCCTCTCGCGTCCAAACATTTCCTACGACCTTCATTATGTCGTCGGCCCACCGTGCTCTCGGACGACCTCGATTCCGGTGGTCCGATCTTGGCCACCACTCGGGCAAAGATTTACTCCATCGGCCATCACCACGTCTAGCCAGGTGTCCTGCCCAACTCCACTTGAGATTTATCGCTCTTTCACCGACGTCATTGATCTTGCTACGACGGCGGATCTCAGTATTTCGGACTCTATCTAAGAGTTTTTGTACTACAACACTTTTATTCAGGTTGCTAGTAGCCAGCGCGAATAAGTATTTATTCTCCGACATCAATTAACGTAACGTGCTAAGTTCGGGTGCTCCATCCATCTTCTGCTGTGGGGTATGCCTCTAGTTTACTGGTATACCAAATTTATTGTTAGAACTACCTTGAGGCTAGTATCAGTACTGACCATAATTATAAAAAGACAGGTAAGTTCTTTGACTTGGGTCAAAAAGCATTTATTCAGTAGGACCACTGCACTGGGATCACCGTAAGTTGTGTGTGATCCGATTTACTTTCTTCCATTAGAATTCCATTCAAGATCCATTCCATTGGAATTCCATTCCGTAAGTTTTAACACTTTTTCCTTCATCCATTTTGCGTCAGCGGTTATATGTATTTACTTTTGGCTTAATGGATTTATTGCTATAAGTCCACGTTCACACTAACACCTTTTGACTTTATAACACCAGTCGATAACTGTTTTGACAACCAAAAACTTTTTATTACAAGTTTTCTGCAAGATAGTATAAAACCTTTTTTCACAAAATACCTAAATAAAGGAACGCACAACCAATCTTTAGCTATTTGAAGTAGCTGCGCAGAACTAATTTTTGATGACGCCTAAAAGACGAAGACAGCGTTGTAGGTATAGCTGACTCGCTCACTCGCTTAGTTTGTTCCATCGTGCTATCTCGCCTGCAAGTAGGCGAGATAGCACGATGGAACAAACTGACAAACAAGCAAACCTGCGCAATCTTTTATTGTACCTAACTTCAGACAGACAAAGATCGGTAAATACTTGCTAAGTTTACCCACTTGCTAAAAAAAACGAAAAAGTGAATACATGTTAAATACACGTTTTGTAGCTTAGAGTAAACGAGGGGTTAGAACTATAGTTTCCCGCTTCCCGCACTTTCCATCGACGCGTTCCGAAATGGGTTCCTAATATTCAGTTGACGTTATGAGGGATTTTGGTGGCGTTGAGCCGAGATAAGCTGTCATTAGTCCTGTCTAAATACAATGTCGGTATTTTTAGCGAACTTATTCCTTTTGGGTATTCAGACTTCATGTAGGTTTACGTATAATAATAGGTTATTTAGAGTTTCCTATACTTGATATACCTACAAGTGGTTGAATAAGGTCTGGAGTGCTATGGACACGTTATGAAGGGATTAAAAACATGCTACCAAAAGAGCTACGAATATTAATGTCTATCAGCTGAGCATGTGTGGCTGGTAGTCATGCACTGCAGCAGAAGGCTGAAGATGGTGTGGTTAGAATTTGTGAAAGATAGTTATGAATATTTTTATATTGAGTAAAGTTATATTCAGAGTAAATTCTTGACGAATTATTGAAGACGAATGTTTTCGGAACCCACTAAGCGCTACTTTATTTTTTAACGTGTTTTTTTGAGTCTCAAAATTTTGTCAAGTGATCGATAACTAAATGAATGATGAGCTTAGAATATGATTGATCATTGAATTATGAATATGTGGTAGGTAATAATAGTCATGTCTTTTAGAACCTTTTAAAACCTTTTAAACCATCTCAAGAAAATTAAGCCTAACTGTAACTTCAAACTAGTAACTTTCTAACCCAAAAAGTAAAGGGACCTCGTTAGGAGAGTTACTGGACCATGCAAAGAGACACGTTGTCGTCGAGATAGAGGAGGTTTTGTGGACCGATTAAAAAAAATGTGGGATAAGGTAAGGTAAGGTGGTCCCACCTTCATTCTATTTTAAAGATTGATTCCTGTAAACATTTTAAAATGTTTTTACTGCTATTTTGGTTAAATGGTTCTGTTATAAACATGCTGCTGTGTGAATAAACGAAATCGATTTACCTAGACATAACCTCTAAATTAGTTCAACACTGAAACGGCTAATCGACCTTCAATGTCACGGAGTAATGTAATAGCGTTGGACACACAAAGGCGTTACCTGTATGTTTGGTCAAACATAGTTTATTAAGACATTTGGAAAAATTGGTATTTTTACTAACAGTTTTTAACTTCCAACTCGTTTCTTGGGTTTTCTTGTTTGTTGTACTTATCTATGATCGTAGGTTTGAGTTTCTCGATTGTCTCATCTCAGACCTTCAGAAGCTTTGAAAATATAGAGGTAATCAGACATGTCCAACACATCTGGCACATATCCAAATGCAGCAATAAAAAATCTAAAAGTGGCAAGCCCGTTACCATATTAGAAAACTAGCTAGTTTCAGTAAAATATCTACTATTATGGTACCACTATATGGTAACATAGTAGTACCTACTATGGTGGAACACTAAGTAGTTTCAGTAAGTATTTATTACATTTAATTACGAGTAAATACAGATCCTTCCTGATCCTCTGACTAACCCCCTTAGACATCTTCAAAGGATCTGGAATAAGAGAGATCTGAGAGAATGTCTACCGCACCTTGGGGATACAGTCGTGAACCTCTTTACGTTTTTTTACAGATCCTTTCTAATAAACTATGCATCGTGGTACGATCTTTGTTGAAACCAGCTTCAGATGAAAAGTCGGCACCTCACCTAGCACAACAAGGCCTCCTTTGATCTACTTTTAACTTGTATAGCAACCAGACTTAGTGAGATGTTTCAAGCAAACCAAATCACACATTCAAAGTGTGTGTATGTTTGTTCAGTATTTGTATTTCTAACTTTCACTAATAATTATTAGTTTAGTACGTTTTTTTCTGCACTTATAATTGTCTTTCATCTCACTGTACCTCACAACGTCCTGATTTCCAACCTCGTTACGATATTGGGATCCGAACTAATTTAATTAATACGCGCTCGGCATTCGCTACTTGCTATTACTTTTCCAATTCATCATCAATTAATGTCATTATCAATTAATCTAGATATTACAAAGAGCTCACACTGTTTTGACGTTGGTTTCCTTAGGTTCTAAGGCCCGTATTAATAGTTATCACTCAACAACGTACTCAAGTGCAATATAATTTGATACGCCATTATGACGTCATCAGGATCTCAAGATTAAATAAATAAATAAATAATGCTGGTCTTTTCACACAGCATCATCTAGCCCCAAGGTAAGCTTGAGCTTGTGTTATGGGTACTAGATGACTGATAAACTACTTATATACTTTTTGTTTGTATATACATACATATTGTACATAGTAACACCCAGACCCGAGACAAATGTCTGTAGGTCATACAAACATTTGACCCGAGGCGGGGATCGAACCCGCAACCGTCTGCATCGCAGGCGGATCTTCGCCCACTGCGCCACAGAGGTCACATCATATCATATCAAGTGCGGCCTCTTGAGCTGAGTAAGGTTTATTAATATGGGCCTAGGTAAGGATATTCCATCTAAAACAGTACGTGTTATGTTCCATCACGGCTGGTGCAAACGTAACCGCAGGGTAAAAATCTGTCTCGAAGTACGAGTATGTACTGCACATTGTACATGGCGAGGTAACATTTTTAGTTAAACTGTTGTGTCCCACTGCTGGGCAAAGGTCTCCCCCAAAATTTTCCACTGGCCTCTATCTTTGGCGATCTCCCACCACTCCCTCGCAAACCCGTCGAGATCGTCCCGCCAACGCCTTCTCGGTTTCTCATAATAAAATAAATTTTGCTGATATTTAATATCCATTAATGCTAGCATAATTAATGATTAATTTAGCATGAGACCGTTAATTTTGGTATTGTTTATTTGATTTGCGTGAATGGACGTGGAATTATCAATTGCAGTTCACTGACCTTCTAGGGTATTTTTCAAAGTCAAAGTCAAAGTCAAATAGCATTTATTCAGTAGGACCGCTGGGATCACTTTGAAACGTCTTAAAACTAGGTGATTCTACTCCTGTTCCTTCGCGACCAATACCGTGAAGAATCAGGGCAACAAACACGGTTTGGGGCCTAGCTTTTTTTAGGTGATCCATCTTAGATCTAAACTTAGGCTAATTTCTTAACTAACTTAGTTGTAAAATTAAAAGTAAAGTTAGTAAAATTCAAGAAGCTAAGCAAGATAGCAAAGACATTGTGCACACATCAGCTGTCGAGGGGCAGAGCGACATCAGGCCACGCGAATTTATCATTAATATAATCACCAATAGAATAGTACGCTTTCTTTATAAGATTATTTTTTATGTTTTTATGTAACTTTTAAATCTTCGAATAGGCAATTTAGTGGCATTATCATTTCAATATGGTGATTTGGATATTAGGGGCTTCAGTCCCAGTCGAGAATTTATATTATTGTAATGTGCATGGTCATAGCGACTAGCTTGGATGTACCTACTAGCTCCTTGGATGTACCTTCAAGTTGATCGATAAAAATGTATATGTTTTAAGTTTCCCACAATTTACAAAAATCTTTGTAACATTCACTTGGAAATTGATTATTGCGACGGTGTGCAAATTCAAAACTCAGGAAAACAAATAATGATGGTTCCCTGCGCCGCTAAAGAACCCTTTTACTGAGCGACCAAACGAGATTTAATTTCTTTGCCAAGTAATGGAGATTGGTTTTGTCTATGTAGTTTTATTAAGGGTGGTAGATTCGTGTTCTTTTAGCAGACTGTGAAACCAATTTAATTTACTTTTCTGACTCATACAATAAACTTAAATATTGTATATAGGGTCTTTCATTTTAAACTAACTTAATTCAGGAATCGAGTTCAACAAATAAATGAAAAAATATTTATGTAATGTTTTTTTTGTTTTGTTATGAAAATCCCTACAAAATCGATAAAGACTATTCTTTCAATTGATTGTTTCTTTTTGTATAACTTAGTCCATTCGTGATGTAGCTGCGCTGCGATTGGTGGAACGTCTGTACAAGGAGTACAGACGAAAAACATTATGCAACATTTCTAAAAAATCAATAAATTATACATTTTTAAGTGAAAACTTAAATCGGCTTAGGAATTAAATTGATACGGTCAAACGTCTATTTACAACCCAAAAATGAGACCTTGTCAGTTTGTGTAGTTTAAAATGAAAGACCCTATATAGTGTAGGAAAGGAACGAAAATAAAAAAACCATAACCAACTATATACGGTTTTAGTAATAATTTAAGAAAAGCTAAGGTCTACTTACACAGAAGTATCAAACATACATACAAACCGACTTACTTTCGCATTTATAATTTTTTTTTTTTTTTATTAAACCTATACTGTCTCACTGCTGGGCAAAGGTCTCCCCCAATTCCTTCCAACCATCTCTCTCCTTTGATAGGTTCCACCACCCACTATCAAAGGAGTCGAGGTCGTCTCTCCAGCGCTTCCTTGGCCGTCCGCGGCGTCGTCTCCCTTCAGGTTGCCAGGTTGTTAAAATGTTGGCCCATTTTCCGCTGTGCATCCGGCTCACGTGTCCTGCCTAGTCCCACTTCAACTTGGCTGTTTTGCGCCCTACGTCGGCAATACCAGTCGTTGAACGCAGCGTGGTATTCCGGACTCGGTCAATCCGCTTAAAGCCGAGAATGCTGCGTTCCATTGCTCTTTGGCAAATCTTGAGCTATTTATAATATAATAATGGTTATTTATTTATAAGACGTGATGTGTAATGTGGTACGTATAGCAAAAATGCTTGAAAAATGCCAGCGACACAGAGGAAAACTTATTAATAACCAGCCAAGTTCCGTAACAAGTTTACTTAGTTCTAGTTACTAACTACCCATAACATGTCCTCATCCGAGACCACCAGCAATATAGTTTATTAGTTTGTAACGAGATCTTTGTTAGCGTTCAGATTTATATTCTTTTACATCAGTAGAGAAAAAACTAGAAGAAAGAAATCGGTTTGCCAATAGGTTTGGCTCGCTCGTTTCAACTATGACATTAAAATCTGTTAGTGATGAACAATCGACTGATTTAGTCAAGCCACAAAAGTATGGAATGTTGAGATGATGACGAATGATGTAGAGTAGAGTGGAAAGTGGGAAACCAGCTGTGTCAAGTCAACTCCACTAGATAGTTGGAAAAGGGTAAATGATGAAAGTTTATTCAACCAACGTAAAAAAATCAAAGAGGCGTTTGTATTTTTGTTCAAATATTTGCTATGCACAAAGTGTAGCATGAACTTACATCCATTTTCTGCAAGTTTTCACTAAACCCAACTATCAGGTAACGAAGCTCGTACTTCACACATTACAGAAACATCAAAGTTACCTAAGCTCATCCACAAACTCTATTTGAACTAAGTATAGGGTTCCAAAGTACTTAGCCGGCTTGATCCATTAAATGGGCCCTTTGGGATTAGAAAAATGATTGATGGCAGAAAGATAAATGACGCAAACTTTATAAAGTTGTAACAGTTTGGTTTGGAGATCTAGTAGTATATCATCTGCAGTATTCTTCTGATGCTGCAGTTGTCCGTGGGCGGTGATGATCACTTACCCCTGATCGTAATTAGCGAATAACCCCGGGGGTTACGATAAAGCATGGTCCTAACCTAGGACCAAATATTCCAAACCGAAAAATTGGCCCTTGAAGTCGGAAATCGTAGTAAGAAACATCCGAATATTCATCAAACAAACGAAAATAAGAACGGGAATCTGGCCCCAGTAGTGCCACTTGCTCGTTTGCATTCCTAAAAAAACTCAATATTTTATCCATCCACATTCTAGCACAACAAAATTTATCACAAATAACCTTATTAATATATTTGTTTTATTTATTTCAGGTACCTACTTATACATTTGCCGCCTACGTATATCAAGGTACACAATATGTATTGACATAATAAAGAATAATTCATTTTCACATCGTGTTTCACAGGAATAACAATGACTGTATATTTCCTTCTTGTTCATTGATATGTCGTATTGTATGGCATCAAGCTCCGTGAATTGTCTGCTCATTATATTCTGATGTACTTGCTTATTTTTATTTTTATCTATATTTTTTTACTAGTCGTTCGTGTCCCACTGCTGGGCAAAGATCTATATTAATAACTGATAATTAATTGTTCATTAAAATGCAGTCAGTAAGTCAGGTTACACTTTATTTTTATAGTACGAGAGATTGATTTTCTACAGTACCTACATAATAAAAAATGTTTCTTTCATATCTAGAGCTATTTAAAAGTCTAGTAGGTAAGAAGAATAACATGGTGCCACAATTTTTTAAACATCATTGAGTGCCATAAACTAAAAACACAACTTATTTGACTTACCTATACCTACTTGCAGTAAAACTCTGTTATTGGAAACATGTAGGTACTCAGCTATTGATATTGGACTGTGAAATTAATTTCCTTAGTGTTCCCACAAAGACGGTATTGTCACTGGGATCAAAAATATTCACAGAACAATGAAAGCTTTGTTTTTGGTCGCGAGGAATTTTTATTTACAACGTCTTTTGTCTGAAATAAATATTTTTTTCTCTAACAAAACCGATACCAGCAAGAATATTCAGGCATTCAAAATCATTTTGAAGATGTACTGGGTAGTCCCAAGGGGTAGTTAGAGTGCGAATTTCAGGAATTTTAGGTATGAGTAAAATTTGAAGACACCACAATTAGTATTCTGAAAAGTAACGCTGGGTTTCTTGTCGTGTCACTAGTTCTTTCAAACCAGTGTGGTGAAAGGATTTGTGTTCTCTACAAAGCCGCTCCTTTTGTGCACTATTTCAGGTCCATATAACTTGCAAATCTTCAATATAAGAGCCTTTTTCTACCTCAAATGTCGGATGCAGCTTCTCTCAGGTTTATGTTTGAAACAATGTATCCATTCACACTAACACCTCACTAACAACATAAGTGCAATAAATATTTCTATTTCTATTTCTATTTCTCATTTGTCATAACACGCTTTTTTGCCGCTTCTTCCGTAAAAAACGAACAATATTGTTTAAAGTAGCCCAGGGAAAAGCTGTTTCAAAAAGACATTGCCGCAATTTATCTTGACGAATGGACATAAATGAATGCGAGCTGAATACCTCATCAGGCTCATTCAAACTGTCCCTGTTGAAAAGAAAGGTCCGCTTTTCAACTGTTCGTCCTGTACCTGATACCCTGATACCTATAGGTAGGTTTATAAAAGTAATTAATTGGTGGCTGCTGTGTAGGTAGTATTGTATAGTGCCTTTAGATCTGAAAGAAGTAGACTTGAATCTTGGACTTTTGATTTGGTTTTAGGTAGGTATAGAAAAACTACTTAGACACGAACTTCGCCAGACCGCTTTTTTAGTTGTTTATTTTATGTATACTCACTGATATCTGCGTCAGTAGGGTTCGGACCCTACTGACTGACACTACTGAACGTAAATTTTATTCCTGAATGATTGCTACTTCCCAGTAAACATCTTCCTTCCATCTTGTTAATTTCCACCTGTTCAACATTGAAGTCGGTTTTCAAAACTTTATAATTTTTCAGGGTTGTCTTTTCCGGCCAGCCGTGACCTCCACAAACCAGTGTCAATATCGAAGTGCATAATTGACTAGACTAGGCTATTTCCCAACTAGATTGGTACCTTGACCGTCTCCCCTGACCCTCATCGCTATTTCTGTTCTGTTGTGAATCAGACATTCAATTAGTTGAGCTTTGTTTTAAAAGATTTTTGTGTTAGATATTTGATTATAATGTGGAATGGATGAAATCACAGTTATTCCGAACAATTTAGAAATGGTAGGTAGGTAGCAAAATATCGGTTGTGCATACTTATTTATTTATTTATTTATTTATTTAGGCAACACCAACAGCATACATAATTCACATTATTATTAACATTTAATGAGTCTTTTTTATAGAATGTATGCCAATTATAGGCATGCACAACATAAACATACTGATGCACAACCGATATTTTGCTCTCTGAAGTTAGGTACACTAAACTGCGCTTTTGCGCAGGTTTGGTAGAGTAAGCGAAATAGCGCGATGCAACAAACTAAGCGAGTAAGCAAGGCAGCTATACAAGTCATCAAAAATGGGTTGTGCTCAGCTACTTCAGAGAGCTAAAGATTGGTTGTGCGTACTGTACATTATAAGGTCTATGAGTAGATTGAAGAGAATATAAAATTGCCGTCTTTGTTTAAAATTCACGGGATCGAATCATCAATAACCTTTTCGCGTCTTTAGTTATGTTAATCCTAAAAGTAGATCAAGAAGATTTCTTTCTACCTACGATCTTAGTTTTTTTTTTTTTTTAATACAATATAATATGCAAAGACATACTATCAGTTTCTAAAAGTTTATCTACAGAAACTACAGTTAATACAGAAAACTCTTCATGCTACGAGTTTCGTAGCAGTGTTCTACGCCACGTTTTACCACAGGATTTACTTTGAAAATAAGATTGGTTTCCACTTAATTTTTATTTTATTATATCGTAGCGTAAGCACAATACTCACTTTGAACACAAAATGTTAAAATTCTAAATGTATCATTATTATTAAAGATTATTATTATAGTTGGGTTTATTGGTAACTTTTGGATCAGCGCCATCTATTCAAAACTCTGTGAACTAGGTCGTCTCTACCGAGGTTCAACGAAAGGTTCTAATTTTGAACACAGCCTGGCTTCGTGTTTGAAAATAATTTTACTAGATGGCGCTTAGCGTAGTTCAATATAAAGTTTAAAGATGGAGCTAGTAGTTGAATGATTATTGGTACATAAATGTTTAATTGCTTGCTTAATTTTAGAATATTTTAAAAAGCAACAATGTACTTATTTGGTTAAAATTACTAAAAATTAATTTAAAGGTTCAAACTAGTTTTAAAATTAATTAATAATTATTTATTTTTTATAAAAGTACCTAACAGTGTGACAATGAAAACAGCTTTGGCATTTATCCAAATCCAAACTAAAATATCCTCAAAAAAAAATAGCACCTAATATTTCATGACAGCCGCAAATTCCCTCCTTTCTCCCTTTTGGCACATTTGCGGTGGCTTTTCTTTCAGTGAAGGTGCTCACGTAAGCCTCCTTCTAAATGACAGACAAATACTTTCTCTCTGTATTCTGTATAATATACAACGGATTTTAATTTTATATTCATAAGATCCCCATGTGTTTTATAGCTTACGATTTTATCATATTTCTTCAAAAGCTCAAAGTAGGGAGCTGGTATGAAGACTGTTGCAGGTATCTTTAAAGATGAATGAGGCAAAATATGTACTTATTTCAGTATCGTATAAGGTAGGGGAAATTTGTTGATTTCTGCGTAACCCTACGGGAAAAGGGCGAGATTTTGTGTCTGTTAGTTCAGTCACTACCTGTAGAGAGTTGATATCTTTTGATGTCGTCGATTCGTGCAGTTGGATGATCTAGACTCGATAACAAAATTCTCAATATCAAGAGCTATTTTATCTAAAGTAGGTACCTACAGTCCTTCACCTTATGTTTCAATCTATAAAGGGCTGCTCATCAAGTTTATGAGTATAGCACTCTATAAACAATGAGCCTAGATTCCCTTCTACCTCGCCTCGGAAACTCGCCCTAAGCCAGCAGAATACTGATACAGCAAAACGTGACGCGTGTGGGGAATTGTGATCACATTTTTTACGGCCATTTTTTAAACTCTGTACTCTTTATACGTGTCTGGAAGGTATTGCTCAGAACTGAAACTACCGACATTACTTTGCCGAAAATATTCAGAGGCAATTTGGTTGAAAATTACCTTTCATTTTTCTCAGAAATTCTTCCGAATTGCGTTGAAAATATTTCATAATTCTTTAGAGTACAAAAATAAAATAAATAAATGGGTCTCTACCTACCATCTAATCTATTTTCTATTTCTCTATTCATCTAGTAACCAACTCCATAGAGTAAAAAAAACCTAAATTTTGGAAGTAAAGACTTTCCCAAATATACAGACACAGTAAAGTAGGAAGTAAGTTATTAAGTATTCAAAAGTAAGGTAAAATGAGCTCTAAAATACCCAGTCACACAGTCAATTATATCCCAAGGCCACGTATAATGATGGATCAAAAAGTGATCTGTAGTAAGCCTAGACAGCTAAGCGGGCGGCGGGTCGATACAGCTCGCCCGGGCTAGACCTACAAAGGCTTTAACACGTTCCTGTATTCAGGCGCCCAACTGTATCTTCAATAAGGTATATAGACTTCCTCTTTAGGCATTTGAACATCCGATATTACTTGTAATTTACACAAGCAAGGTAAAGTTTAACAAATAAAAAAAATTAAACCCTGAGCATCCTCAAAAGCACCTGTCTCAGAAAAATTACGTTTTGAAAATTTATAAAAAGATGTTTGACTCAGGTCGTGACTTAGGGCGTCAAGTGAGAATGAGGTTTTATGAGTTTTACGAGATACCTTAACTATTAATCCCTCAGGAATAAAAATGTATACAATGGGACAACGTCAAGAGTATACTCTTTCAAGAAGATCGGTCCACCGATTGGTTTTTAAATTACCTACTGTAGGCTTATTTCACCATCTTCAAGAAAAAATCGATTTCTTCCTAATACTTGAGTACTTTGTTTTCACTAAAACTATGAGCACAACATTACTGCTTCCAATCCGGAAAGCCAAAAAAAATCTTACTAAACTTGAAGATGCTCAGTCCAAACTCAGATGCGTTGTGATCCAGCCCACCAGTGACCTAATTCCTTGATACGCTTCGATGGAGTCTATTGCCGAGCTGCCTTAGGTTCAGCTCGTTCCAACCAAATTCAATTCGATTCAAATGATTCACTATTCTGGTATTGTTTTGAAGAATGATGCTACTCAAGGTTACTTATATTGAGTTAAGATGCGTTAGAGCTAAAATGCGGGTTACCACATAACTTTTTCAAAAACCGATGAAGCTCGACTGGAGTCCAATGTAGCGAAATATCTACACGGTCTTAGTCGGGTACAATATCTAAGTTTATTCGGGTACATGCTCAAACTTAGGCATACGCGACAGATGTAATGACAGATGACAGTAACAAATCATGTTCTCATTAATATACTACTATAATAACTTAATATAGGTACTATTTAACCTATATCGATAAACTATATCACAATAACAAACATTTTATTGATATAAGTTTCGTTCAGAAACTGATTCGACTTCACTTTACTTCTTGGTTTATGGCTTCTGTGACTTGTTTAACTGATTGACAAGATTTCGTTCACTTCGTATTATTGTTTGACTTTGACATCTTCAATCAACGTGTCGTTTCGAAATTAATATCTGTCACATGCATATACCGATATCACTTACCTTAGCAAAATAGTGTCTGGACTGGTTGATTGTCCTCAGTCGCTCAGTAGGCTTCGGTTCTATGTTCCTAACTATTGTATTCCCAGAAAACACCAGGAAAAGTACCTACTTGTATTGTTAATCAGATCCCGCAGGAATATTCCTACCTTCAGTCTTGAAATAGAATCTACTAATTACCGTTGCAATTCTTACCTTTGGCGTGTGTGCGATAGCTACAATAATGAGTATGCTAGCATAGTTGACATATTCAACTGTAGCAATACAGGCTTCGATCATAGATCAAAGATTACAGGAATAAGGCGCTTGATGAGTTCTCAGTTTTTTAATTATGTATGTTACTTAGGTTGATATTTATTGTCCGGAATGTGTGTTGTAAGAACAAGTATTTTTTTGTTCTTTTGTTGTTTGCTAGCTAGCACCAACTTTTCTTTGTGCTCAATATTTGCTTACACTAGTTCTAACTGTGAAAACTTATTATTAGCCTTCTGTTACTAACAACTCTCTTGTTTATTATGTTTTTATATGCTGTTAGTTTTCCATGAGTAAATAAATAAATACAATTTAGCATAGTGAGCGGCTGAGACAAAAGATGCGAGTTTAATTCTCGCGGCGGACAAATTTATCCATGTTGTGTAGCTATTTGGGATTAGGACTATGAAAGTGACTGAGGTTTTTTTTTCATAGAGACACGACTGTATCCCCTGTTAATTTTTATATACCTAAGAGATTATAATATTGCCTAAAAACTTATGTGTACTATGCCAATACTCTCAAACGGTGAAGGAAAACAGCGTGAAGAAACCGGCATGTTGTAGAACCTATAGCTGCTTATTACATAAACATTAAACCTTAGTTAAACCCCATGTTGACACATGTCAAAACAAAACTGTTACTACAAAAAAGCGTTCTATGTACGAGTATTTAAAGATAGTTTTTCTAGAGACAGTTTTTTAGTTAGACTTGGTCTAAACTCGGCTCATTCTCTTGTAATAAGCCCTATAAAGTTCGAAAAGATTGTGTCAAGTGCATGAAAGAAGCTTTTTTGAAGCGCACTTATAATCCTTTCACTACACTGGTTCGAAAGAACGGAGTGACACGATAAGAAGAAGAAGAACAGAATCCAAATAATAGCAGAACTTCGTAGTATGTATGATGTTTTTAGATCCAGAATTCTCGATCAGAATATCATCATACAAAAAGGTACAAGTAATCTAAACTTAGTTCTCAATATCACATTAATACTCTCTAATATCTAAGCCAACGACTGAAAGTAAACATGGAAATCAAATATGTATTTAATACAGTTCGCTCGTCCTTCGCCCCTGGCTATGTTTCTGTTGTTAGGTATTCCTGGATTACTGGGCTTGGTAACTACGGAGTGTGTCACCATTTCTATGTTGATAACATACGATGGTTTATAATACTTTGTTATGGCTACTTTGTTATGCCTAGTTTAAGCGATGCGAGTTCACGCACGAGCAATGCTTCTCGAACATAAGTGAAGACGGTTTTAACTTTTCTTTCAGTATCCAGCAATTTTAGTGTTAAATAAAATTATTAGTTAACCATAGATAAAAAAAATACTTAACAAGTTTTATCAGACGAAGAAATCTCTGTTGCAAGTTGTTGAGATTAGAAGACAACATGAAAGATCGACCATCTTACGACATTTCAAGCCGTTCCAGCATGAAGGAGTACGACACATACATTAATTATTATTATTATTATTATATCAGCCCTCAATGTCCCACTGCTGGGCAAAGGCCTCCCCCCACTCCCTCCATTCATCTCTCTCCTGTGCTAATAATGTCCAGTCGGCACGGAATTTGGCGAGCTCGTCCCTCCATCTTGTTCGCGGTCTGCCGCGTCGTCGTCGCAAAGTATCAGGGCACCACTCCGTGGTCAATTTGGCCCACTGGTCTCTCGACATACGGCAAACATGGCCCGCCCAGTCCCATAAAGTCATACATTAATAAAGTCATTTATTTTTTTACTTATCTCAAAAGCTAAAATACCCATCTTTATCAGATTGCCATTCCCATAAAAAGCCGATGACGGCACGAATACCGGTGTCAATCATCATTTATATTTTGTCCGAAAATAAAAAGTGTTGTCCTAATTTTATGAAAATTGACATTATTTTAGCAAAATATCACAACAATATGCTTGACTGAACTTATTGGCTTTATTTAATTAAATAAATAATTTACATAATTTGCGATTCTTACAGCGAGGGCGAGGGTGTGTGTGGTTTTACTTTATCGTAAGCAATATGAGAAAAATTTTGGAACGGAAAATTCTATCGTCCGACCTCAACTTTGCGCGCATAGTGCCAACTTTGTACCCTTTATGCTATTCGAGACTACTATACCGGGTGATATTGAGTTTTAACTGTTTTTTTCATTTATAAATGAAATTATTAGGTAGGTATGGTCTTATTATGTTGTACTAGTAGTAAATAACCGGAAATATAATTACGTTTTTATACTAAAAAGAAAACTGACTTCAATGTTCTCTTCGAAACTCGAAACGCGGTGTGACTCAGGGCGTCAAGCTGTCGATTCGATTTCTATTGGTGACATGGCTAGGAGGGAAGGTGTTTAGAGTTTTACGGGGAAACTATCAATCCCTCAGGAATAAAATTTATATGGGACCACCTCTGGAGTATACCCTTTCAAACATAAAAAGAATTTTGCAAATCGGTCAACAAATGGCGGAAAAATCGCGTAACAAGATACAAAAAAAAAAAAAAAAACATACAGACGAATTGAGAACCTCCTCCTTTTATGAAGTCGGTTGAAAAGAGAAAGAAATAAAATAAAATGACGAACCTAAGGTAAAAAATGTATTGCGTTTTTTTTTTTCGCTACATATGTTTAGAATCATGGTCTGATTGCAACCCCTTAGTTTTCGGTAGTTGTCTTTTTTACATCTACATATTCCATCCAAATCGGTACACTTATAATGCGTGCTTTAAATAGACAAAACAAACGTCGAAACACATAAACTTTCGTATTTATAATATTAGCTGTTATAACTTATAAGTGAGGGAGTGTATTTACTTAATATTTTGAGCTGTTTTATAATCTGATGTTAGAGTTTAACAAAATAAAAAAAAACAGTCATATCAAACCAAATTCTGTTCTAAAATATAAAAGCTAATAATGTAACTGTAGACTTTAATTCAAGATTATGTAAATAAAACTCAATAAATATGCAAAAACTCCAGTCTACATTCGATAGAGCTAACTCTCCTAGATCCTATGAATAAATTTCACTTTAGCTCTTCTCAGCTTAGCCTCGGTCGATGCAGTTCAAGATGTTCGTAATCCGCTTACCTACACTTGCGAGAATATAGGGTTTTATTTTGTACGCTTATTTTTGTTTATTGTGTGGAAATGGCTTAATAAAACATCACAAAGAATTATGTTTATGTTTATAAAGCTATGATGATAATAGTGCCATTTTATTATTTCTAAAATGGCGGCCAAATATATAACCAAGAAAGAAATCATTGTAGACAAAACATTATTATATCATAAAGAGAAGGATCATAGCCTAGAGCTTAAGATTTTATCGTGAACAAGATGTAATAAGACTAGACCCGAATTAAATATCATCGACTATCACCAAAATAAAGTAGGTAATAATATTCTAGTGTCTTTTTCAAAACAAGTTAATTTTAGAGAGAGACACTGTATTAATAAATTATCCTTATCGGAAGCTTGAAAAGTAGCTCTATCGGTAACAAGTCGTAAAATCTACTAGCTAATTCAAAAAAATAGCTTGTTATGAAGATTACAATCGGCGATCTCAAGAGATTGCCAAATTACACTGTTGACATTTCAAATTTTGTATCTTGCGTGATCTTGCTGAATAATCGTAAAACAAATTTCCATAATGCAATCTAGTTTTATCATTTATCTCATATGTTGAGGTATTGTCACTCTGCGAAGGAACATGCAACCTTTAAATTTGTAGGTACCTCATGTAATTGGTGCTTAGTCATATATCCATGCAATCCACATAGTAACTATGTATTATTGTATGTTAGTAACTAACTGTTATTCTAATAACTGTTTTGTTTTCCGAATAAAAAAAAACTAATTTTGTTCACAATTTTATGAGATTGAACTTTTAGACGTAAAACCCTTTTTTCACAAATAAAAGTAGCCTAGGTAATGAGTAATCAGCTGACTGCATCAGGTGGTCACCAAATCATATTATGATTGCATTGTCCGTTGTACCTTGCACCTTACAGGTGTGCTTAAATTCAGCTCCGTCGAACACAGGGAAGTGGGTCAAATTTTGCTTGCAAGATTCGACCCGGACAAAAATATAGCATTGCAATTTTATAAAAGTTTCCTTTTTGAAGTTGGATAACCCTGACCGAATAAGCTTTAGCGTAGGTAGCGAGGCTTCAACAAAGTGCTACAAAGATTGATGCTCGACTCCCAGGGTTCCCTAAGCTCTCGGCGCTCAAGGGTTAATAATGACGGACTCTCCAGGCACGCATGCTCTGAAAAAGTAGCCGATATTTCACCTGCCACAGCTATTTTTGTAAGTTGTAAATAAATTTGGGTGTGGGAAATTGGATTTTTATCTTTAATACCTATATAAAGTTTCCGCGGGTGTTCGTAATTCTTTACGGCTCCTCTGATTCTGATTTTTATTTGCTCTTAGATTGTGTTTCAAAAACTTAGGCAATTACATCAGTTCTTCTTCTCAGTCGTTTCACTCTTGAGTCTTGACAGAATGGTCGTGGTCGTCAGGCTCACTTCACAATTCTGCACCATTCGTCTCTGATCACCATCAGAGACCAGATACACCACCGTGTTTCTGGTGCACTCGTTGACTTGGTCCGTCCATCTTATTGGAGATTTTCCTCGTGCCCTTGTACCCACAATCTTTCCCTCAACCACAAGACGTTCTATGGATACTTCTACACGCCGCGACACGTGCCCAAAGGACGCGAGAATGCGAGACTGTACGAGAGACTATAGACGCCGCTTGATGCCGAGTTCGTCGAGTGTGGATTGATTGGTACCGAACTCTGTCCATGACACTCCAAGCATCCTATATCAGTTACTACATGCTATTGGACCGCTGGCTGTGCCAGGGGCATTGGTTTGGGCTCCCATTATACTTACCTAAATGTATCTTGTAAGCTGATGCTGAAGTCGAAATCCATTCTTTTTCCGTACTCTGGGCAGATCACAAGTCTACGATATTGTCTACGTTATATCATTCTATTTAAATAAACAAGATGGTATTTTTAAAAGCTTAGAGCTGTAATTCATAAAGAGACTGATTATCTTTACTTATAAATTGATCATGAAGTTATGTGAAATGAGCAAAATAAATTAATTATTGACTTTTTTTACCAATTTTCCCTTGAACTCCGGCTGGCGTAAAATTTTAATACCTAACTCTTTTAAGTAAGTTTTTTTGTAAGTTTATTTAAGAGAAAAAACATGGTATAAGTTAGTGAATTCAAATTTTTGTAGGCAGCAAATACGAGTATGTTTAAAAAGAATCAACTAATTTAAAGTTTTTTTTTTTTTAAATGTATTTTTTTTAATGTAAATTATCGCATGGGTGCTAATTTTTGGGATACATTTAAAAAAAAATCTTTAAATATCCCTAAGTGTGCGGTTAACACTATAAAATATAATCCTTAATCAACTAATTTATTGAAGGAAATACTTAAAAATATTTACACAATAATGCCAATATGGTCGTACATCACAACTATGATTATAATTAAAAATCTTAAAATTGACGTTAAATACCTATTATGATATTTTATATCAACATAAAGTTATATTTATACTAACTTAACTTATTTAAATTATCATAACATTAGATATAAAATTAAAAATGATTTACTAGTTTGGAATAGACTTGTTTCTCAGTAAATATTCAAAAGACCAAATAACTAAGCAGGGTAGGCAGCAAGCGCTGAGTGCGTAGAATGCTGGGATGTAGTCCTCATAGACATCCTTTAAAAGCCCTGAAATAAAAAAAAACATTAAGTAAGATAATAAAAATAAGATCACAATCAAGTCGTAAAAAGGTCAAGGAAGCAGCTCTGGAAAGAGATACATGGAGAGGCATTCATCAGTTGTGCCGACAAGGAGAAAATCCTTAAATAAAAGAAGAAGAAGATCACAATGACCTGATTTTTTTTTAAAGAGTATAGTTGTTGACTGAAGTATATCTACATAAATAATAAAATGCTTTATTTCTGAAGTCGATCGGCTACTGCGTGGTTATTGTTTGCCAACCACACCATCACGCACGCAAGACTACAATATGAACGTATTGAACGTGTTGAATGGCACTATGAACTAACATCCAGCAGTGGGCAAATTTGTAATCTTAATAGTGAAGGACGCGAGAGATTGATGAAGGAATTGGTCGCGAAGGATCAGGAGTAGACTCACCTGGTTTTAAGATTATTCGTAGTAATCCCAGTGGTACTCCTGAATAAATTGGCTTTTGACTTTGACTGATTAACTTCTATTGAGAATTAAGTGTAAGCTTTTCCATGGAAGGTAAGATAAACGATCTGCCTTAAAGTGCTTAAAGCCAAAACGCTTAGCAAAAAGATGCAGATGCCAGGCACATTATTAAATTTTCGACTGCACTTAGAGTAAAGATGTGAAGAGCGTTCTGTATAAACACCCGCGCTGCGGGCTTTATTACCTGTTCATGTGTACACGGACGCTGTATTAACGGCAAGACGCAGGTGTGCACACTTTTTGTAAATTTGTGTGCATGTGCAATATTTTTAGTAAAATTTGTTAGTTACAAATCATGCTATTCTTTCAGGATTGAGTTTAACATCATTGTTTAAAGAACCTATTTGTTTTTGTTGCTAAAGAGATACAGCAAAGATGTTCTTTATACAAAGTAATGAACAAGAATGCACCTCGATATAAAGTCGGTCTTTTTTAATGGTTTTGAAAACTAAATTATCTAGAGCGACATGTATACCATAATCTATTTCATCTATTTTATTGCTGATTACTTAACATTGTAGATGTTTAAGTACCCTTGTTTTTCTACATTTTTCGAACCTATAAAATATTAGTCACCTACGTAAGCAGCTCGACCTTTTCATTATCATATTATTCATAATGTCATCTTACAGTCATAACTGGTGATCATAACCTTTTTATGATACTTAATTAATCGGTTAATCTTACATTATAATAATCTTCTAAATGTTTCAACGAGATCCACGTAATTTTTTTCACCAATATTAGAATGAAGTAAAGTTGATATGTTTGAAGAAGGTAAACTCGGAAACACTCATCTTTCACCAATATTTATAATTTACTTAAGATGAACATTGACTATTAATATGCCGTACGTATACTTTAATTCATGACTCTGATAGTTAAAGCCGTGTTGTGTTGACCGAGTGAAGTCACTACTTCACTCGGTCAACACTAAGGGACTTTATATTTGAAAAGTAAAGACACTTCTCTACTTTTGAAACATACAAGTCTTTAGTATTATAATATAGTCTTTAGTATTTTATTTTACTTGTTTGAAAGTAGAGACACTTCTCTACTTTTCAAATATAAAGTATTATAAACCTAGCCCTATGGTGCAGGCGCGGTCTCAGCTTGAAATTTTGGGGGGGACAGTGGCGTAGCTACCGGAGTGGTAGGTGGTGCTGTGCACCAGGGCCCCCAAGCTCAAGGGGCCCTCGGACTCTTGAGTCATAGCCCGAGGGCCTGGAAGGTTTATTTCGAAACTCTAAGTATACCTAGTTATTACATAGAAAGTGGTATTTTAATATTTTCGTTTATTAAGTCATAGGTACTTACTTATAATTTTTAAGGCGATAGGTTAATACCTTATTTAATCGAATTCGCTAGTGCGCAATTGAAGCTCCATTTCTTTTCTGACCTTTTTCTATTATGAAAAAATATAACGCGAACCACTTAGGCTGCTCGTATATCATAAAGATCGTATCCCAAGTTCTGTGGCAATAAAAACGTTTGTAATTTGTCATTGTGTTCTTTCAAATCGACTTCTCATTTATCAACGGAAGGCTTGTTCGGACTACTTTAGTGATTCAGTCGAGTGGTAAGTAATTTAGTAGCTGAACTGCTTGCATTACAAGTGCAGTACAAAAGAGAGTGGTAATTTATAAGATGAACGATGAAGGTACAAAAAAGAAATAAATAAGTAACACAGGATTTTTTATTGCGTTATAAGTTCCGGATATTTCGGCTGTTGCAAGAAATAATTAGTAAATAGCACGTTAGCACCTATTTCAAGATAAATATTACGTTTTTCAGTACGTATCAAAGATTTGGATCTTACTTCAGACAATATATATATATATATATATAGCAACTCATGGTAATGCCGTCAGACTTTTATTTAGGCAATTTACTTGCTAAGCTTTGGTTAACATTTACATGTTTAAAGTGCTATTGTAAGTGTCGATGAACGTTCGAATATATTTCTTCTACTTCCCAATCGAATTTGTATGTAAACAGCGTTTCAAGATGTTTCAATATAATGCGATACAACTTTGAAATATATTTTCCCAAGTATGTTTGGAAGAATGAAAACATTTGTGCTTTGAAGAAAAATTTTTTCATTAGGAAAAATACTTACGTTGCCTGTGAAAAATTCTTATGGTTCTTAAGATTTTCTTTCGCAGAAACAAGAATGAATTATTTAAAATCAAACCAGGTGGGTCATGTACATTTCTCTGCTTTAGCTAAAAACATTGAAAAAAACAGTGCAAAAATCCAGCCACAAACTCGAAAATCGTTTTATATTGACATTCGGCAGTATTGTTTTTTTTTTTAGAGGAATACTAATTTAAATACTGAACGAAGTATCTTTTGTACTTACTCAAATATTATCAACAGCGCTGTTTCAAAAATAATTGAAGTGATCTTTAATAAAGTGATTTTCGAATACGTTCGCTGCTCTATCATAATAAATGCCAAACTAGATTTTTAGATAAAATATTTTCTTTACTCGCAATAAAATGAGTGAAATATAATATAGCCAATACATGAGTCGTATTATATTTATAGTAATAAAATGATTATGCTAAATGATTTTGAAATAGATAAGACGCTGTTAAGATTTTTGTATGAAATAATAAATATGTATTACAAAAGCGTGGGTGATTAAACTCATAAAAGTATGCATTTCGAATTTGTAAAAAGATATTGTGTTGAATAGGATATTTTTTTTACCTATACTTTTTTTTAATGTATATTAAGTAAGTATTTTTATTTACAGAAACTAAGCTACTACATATATTTACAAAATCCAAGAGGATTAGTCAAACTATTTAAGGATCGTTAGAAACGATCTATAGATAGCTCAACTGATCCAGGTCACTGTCAGTCGGAAGCGTGCCCAAAACACTGGTGGCATTACCACGTATTTGAGTTTGAACTACATAAATGTGATCACCAACAGACACCGAGAGCCCGTTTAATTTTTTTCTGGTAAGTAATTAAAAAATAAGGGCGTACAAGATTATTTATACAGCGTCTGGACGCATCCTTAGCCTACATCCAAAGGTTTAAAAGCTTGGCCAGCACCTAAACCATCCTCAGCTGATATCTTACCTATAACAGGGGAAAAGATCACATTGACAAGTCCAGCAGTCAGCATGAACAGAGAATAGGCTCCAGGGAAGTCCTCGTGGGAGACATGGTTTGAGATCACAAGTGGGCTAGTGACGTGAAGACATCCCCTTAGTACTCCAAGTGCTGCAGTCGTGGCCGCTACCCAGATGAAGCTCTGGATTTGAAGTATCACTAAAAAAACTTATTCAAGTTAGATCTAATATTCTTCTTTTGAGTTAGGGGATCGTCCTTGTCAGCATAACTGATGCATCCTTTTCCATGTAATTATTTAGTTAATATATACAGGGTGTAAAAAGACGTCTACCGAAGCCGAAAGGGGTAGGTACAGCATCCCAAAACATAACCAAATCCAAAAGGATTTTCCGAAAAAAACATTATATCCGGAGAAAACAGCGTTTGAAGATCACTGTTTGCGTATGTACTGGGCGCGTTTTTATACGTAGATTGCTGGATTTTGAGTTTTAATTGTTTTTTTCTTTTATAAATGAAATGATTAGGTAGGTATGGTCTTATTATGTTGTACTAGTAGCAAAAAACTAGAAAATAAAATAAAATGACGTAGCTAAGTAAAAAAAAAAATTGAGTTTTTTTTCGATAAATATGTTCAGAATCATGGTCTGATTGCAATCCCTCAGTTTTCGGTAGCAGTCTTTTTACACCCTGTATAGTTAATACGAGTATAACCTCACCTTGGGGATACAGTCGTGAACCTGTTTACGTTATAACTTTAATATTTCGATAAAAATCATTATCTTCGGCTCATCAGCTCCCATGTTGCCACATCTTTATACTCTTAGCTTGTTTTGAGGGAGGAGGTTTATGTCAAGCAGTGGGCTATTATTTGAGCTGCTAATGATGATGATGATGACCTAGTTATTGTAACTTTCTTAATGTTGTATTTTGATGCTGCTTATAATTTACCAGACGATAAGATAATAAAACAAATATCAGCAATAACTTCGTGACTAGCAATAATAATACAATGTGGAAAATTACCTATTCTGAAGACGAAAGTCAATAAAGTGGCTGTGAAAAATAATACTCTTGTGTTGATATGTATAATACTGCTGATAAGAGCTAAAACGGCTCGTCCTGCTACGTCTGCGCCGGCACATATTGAAATACATGTTGCGACATCACTCTGAAATGCAAAAACACATTCAAATATTAGCTTAGTAAATACATATGACTTAAAAGCCAAATAGCTCATACCGTGGCTAATATTCAAAGATAAAGCATAAAGATTAAAAAAATTGTTTACGACATACCTAGATAAAAACGACGAAAGTAAAATGAAACTACTTGTAACAAAAATCAAGAATGTCAATGACAAAAGATAAGCAAATGAACTCGCTGGTTAAGGTATTTAAAATACCTATAGTAGAGGAAGTACCTAAAATATAAATATCCAAATAAAAGATAAAAATAACCTTCTAAGAAGATGACGCAAGCTAATGCTAATTTGAGATCATGATCAACTATAGCGTTAAATATACATTAATAAGAGAGGCTTGTCTCAAATGGTAGGATATACATAGTACGATAGAAATATTACAATTTCTTACAGTATTGTATCCATACTGGAACAGAAGCATAGGTTGTAATACGAAGAATGTGATATCGGAAAAGTTCACAAAACTCTGTCCAAAGCATATATTTCGATATATCGGATCATTCAATGTCTTCAAGTTTAGTATCTCCATCAATTTAACTCTGAAATAGAAAATAACGGTACCCAGTATTTCAAAATAATTATCACAAATTGACATGTCTTTGAAACCATTTTGAAGCTTTTATTATATCACTTACCTTAAACTTCTATTCGTTGCATCAGTTATACTTTCTCTAGCAGCTACATCTTCTTTACCACGCAGAAGATCATCATCTTCATTGATACTTTTAGTTGCACCATTTTTTACATATCCTGTAAATTGTATGATTGCTTTGTATAATATTGCCATTTTTCACATGCATATTTGAATAGTTCGAAAAAAATACTTGCTGTTCTTTTTTTAGATTTATCCTGCATTAGAAGCATCCCAGGTATCGTGTGTAGTGATATGGCAGAAATAATTAGTAGGGTCCCTCTGAACCCATAGTTAAATATTACTTGTTTCAATAATTGAGGGTACCACATTAGAATAACGCCTTGAAAAGTTTTCAATGCACTCATTACCGTTGTTCTCTTTTTCACAAAGTAAAGATTTATCATTGAGTAGCTCACTGGCACCATCATCCCAAATCCAATGCCTTGTATCACTCCGAATGTCAGAGGCAACTGATTTGTGCTAGTTATAGGAATAGTCAAGAATGCTCCAAGTGTAAACAGCAATGCTCCAATGAGTCCTCCATATTGAAGTGATTTATTTTTAGTAATACAATTTAGTATTATTCCTGTAACAATAATTGAATAGTTAGCTGATGCGACGTCTACATTCATTAATATCTACCTTTTTTTATGTACTCGTAGGTAAAGACATTACGAGCGAAAAACACTGAAAACACTGAAAAACACTGAAGACTGTATCTTTAGAACCAATTAAAAAAATCCACTTGAGAATCATATTTTGTACATGTAATAGGTATCCATTCGATTTCCTAAGCTTATAAAGTTTATAATATAAAACAAAAAACCACAACGAGACAACACCAACTTATTTTAGGTGAAAAATTTTGTAACCAATGATAAAATTACAAAAAATATAAAATATTTAAAGATCTAAGAATGTTAGTTGAATTTTCGTCTGCGGCTGCATGTCAATTAAAAAATAATAAGATTTTCAAAAATGAATTTCAGTCAATTTCATTTCATAATCATACCTCCTATTGCTAGCATTATAGCAAAGACTCCGTGTGCTGTTGTCAACCATTTGGCTGAAGACTGTGTCTTGATAATAAAGTCATTGTATATCAACCCAAAGGAATTAACGTGTCCAATTCCAGCAATCTAAAAATAATATTAAATGATTAACAAAATGCAACCAATAGATACTTAATTAAAACCACAAGATATGATAAAAATTTTTGAAAAAAAAAATTGAACCGACTTCACAGAACACAAACAGAAGAACCTTCTACACACTAAAAAGAGAAAAATAAGAATATAATTTGAAGTCGGTGCCAACTATTCATTTACATCTAAGAAATTCAAAAGAACTTGGGTGCAAAATTGTATCCTGGTACGCTATCGCTCGATTTATTTTTTTGATAGGTACCTAATCGTATTCACTTGGCACCGACTTCAAATTATATTCTTATTTTTCTCTTTTTAGTGTGTAGAAGGTTCTTCTGTTTGTGTTCTGTGAAGTCGGTTCAATTTTTTTTTTCAAAAATTTTTATTTTTCACTTTTTAGTGTAAGTAAATAAATACTGTGTAAATAAAAGTGTATGTGTAAATAATATAGTAAGCTACGAGTACATTAAGATTTTGCTTATCGTAGCTTAAGTAGGAAAGGATAAGAGAAGTCATGGGCAGACCTACTAAAGGACAGACCGGAGTTTAGCAAGGGGGAAAACTATCAATCCATAAGGAAAAGAAATATTTTGTACTACCTCGGGTGTAATACCCTTTCAAACTATTTAATGTTTGACTCAGATTGTGAGTCAGGGTGTGTTGTGTAGTGAGAATGAGGTTTTTTTAATGTTACGGGAAAACTGTCAATCCCTCAGGAAAAAAAAATATATGGCGCCACCTTGAGAGTATACCTCTTTTTAACAAAAAAAAAATTTTGGAAATCGGTCCACAATTTTCTTAAAGTTCAGTGATTGTTTTAGTTTTACGGGAAAACTATTAATCCCTCAGGGAAAAAAAATATGTGGCGCCACCATGAGAGTATACCTCTTTCTAACAAAAAAAAAATTTTGGAAATCGGGCCACAATTTTCTTAAAGTTCAGTGATTGTTTTAGTTTTACGGGAAAACTATTAATCCCTCAGGAATAAAATTTATATGGGACCACTATAAGAGTATACCCTTTCAAACAAAAAAAAAATTTTGGAAATCGGTCCACAACTGACGGAAATATCGTTTTCTTAAAGTTCAGTGATTGTTTTAGTTTTACGGGAAAACTATTAATCCCTCAGGAAAAAAAAATATGTGGCGTCACGTTGAGAGTATACCTCTTTGTAACAAAAAAAAAATTTTGGAAATCGGGCCACAATTTTCTTAAAGTTCAGTGATTGTTTTAGTTTTACGGGAAAACTATTAATCCCTCAGGAATAAAATTTATATGGGACCACTATAAGAGTATACCCTTTCAAACAAAAAAAAAATTTTGGAAATCGGTCCACAACTGACGGAAATATCGGTGAACATACATAAAAAAAAAAAAAAAAAAAAAAAAAAAAAAAAAAAAAAAAAACATACATACAGCCGAACATATAACCTCCTCCTTTTTTTGAAGTCGGTTAAAAAACCAAAATTATACAGAACAATTAAAGTTGATCTTTAATTTATGCACAACATCTAAATCGCAAACTAATTGGAGTCATTAAAAACGTTTTTTTTTTAATACTAACCAATCAATTAAAAGACAGGTGTCTTTTTTGGTGCTAGAAATAAAATTTAATAACTATAATTATAATGGTACCTTACAAAACAAATTCTTGAATAAATTTACATTTTTTTGTTTTGTTTAATTTATCATAAACATAATGAATTTTTGTGCGTAAGTAAATCAGAACGACATAGGTACACTTCGCCCAACGGATCTAGGCATTCGTGAAGTCAGCCGTTTGGCTGCGCAGCGAAAGCTTTTTTATACAAAATTGTGTTCCACGCAGACAAACGGCTAACTTCACGAATGCCTAGATCCGTTGGAAGAACTGTACCTACCTATTCGTTGATTAGATGTACCTGACGGATATTATTTCAGTAACCTTCTATATCTGACCACAATGTTGTTAAACCACTACACTTTAGTAACACCACATTATGTAAATTGATCAGATACACATACGTTCCACAAACTCATTTATTTGTTTCGCTTTATGTACGTATTTACGTTTCCATTAACTACATATTCTAAGTCTTAAATACCTACTTCTTTGAGTAAATCAGGGAGGTTAATATGGACTTTTATTTCTAGACAAAAATAGTACCTGGCCTAGTAGGCCTAATAGTACCTGGAAATAAAAGTTAAAAACTACTGGGCCGTCTGGGGGGGTTCATTGAAGTATTTATTAACCCCCTCGTTTTAACGCTGTTCTATCATGGGTTATAAATTTACAAAATAAGTATCTATATATTTTAACAGTTTTCCATTAAATTATACGAATTATACAAGCTTTGCTTCGTTTAGGGCTAGACGATGCTATTTGAAATGTCCAGCATTATTTATTTATTCAAACAGAATCTGGAAAAACAGTTGCAAGTTAGAAAAATTTGGTCCAAAAACTTTACAACCTAAACAAATAAACATGTTTTGAGAACATAGTAAAATTCCACCATAAAACCAATAATTTAACTTTACAGCCGTCCCGAAGCTTGGCACTCGTAAATATAAATATTGTTTATTTCCTAAACAAGTATTTCGTATCAAGGTTTATCATTTTTGTCTTCCGCAGCTCATTTTGTACCTTAATCATCGAAATTAAAGCATAGACTCTACATGCTTGCAACTGCATCTCCAAGAACGAAATATAGTGTTCAGACCCAAAACAAATTAGGTTTCTGCTGATCATGCAAAAATTTCACGCTACGTCACCTAGATCATCATTATCGCATAACATAAGTCATCACAATATGCTTCATTATCATCGTATTATAGCATAGTCAACAATTTACCACATTGTAGGTAATTATTATTACTAACCATGAGTAGGCAAGTACTGATAGTTATATATACTACTTACAAAAGTGATAGCGGATCCAAAACAAACAGCATAGCCCCAGCAGTTACTTTCATTTTCCTTTATTTTTATTTGTCCGTTTTCGCTCATTCTCACACACACGCGGCGGTGTCCCCGATACTACTACGGATGTTCCTGATAAAGTAATAACAGTATGATTGAACGTGCTTACCTACTATTACCTACTGATAATGTTCTTTGTCCTCTATTTGCTAAGCAGTGACGAATTAAATGTAAATCTCAATGCCCTTAATAAGAATTGGTGCTTGTAAGAGATGCTAGAGGGGCAAGGTTCGATTCTCGCGTGGACAAAATGTTTGCATGCTCTGAAGATATTTTGTTTCGGGTCTCTTTTGGTACCATAGTATTAGCCGTTTCTCATAACCAAGCCATAGGAAATCATAGATCAGGATAAATATATAATGTGACTGTTTTTATTACGGATATTGTAATTGTATTTTTTTATTTAGTGCATCCAACAAATAGATCCCACAGAATGCCTAGGCCACAACTAAGGTACCTACTACCACGCAAACTAACAGGATACGATAACTCCCTCAAGTTTTTGCAGTAGGTTTATGTCAAAATGTTCAAGGTGATGTTAATAATAAAATGTCTAGTGCCTATTACTGCATTTATTTATAAAATTGATCAAAGATTTTTTGCTATACTTTTTTATTAGGTACTCATTATCTTTATTAAATTCAAACAAAACTGGCTCATCACGCACGCCTGCACTAGTGTAAACTAGTTTTGTAATTTTTTTTGCACCAGTTACACATTCTTCATTGTTGTTCTATACTCACGGAGGTTTGTCTTTAGATTTGTTTCTGTGTGCGGAAGCGATACTGAGCGCTCATTAGTCCATGGAGCGTTCCCGAGCTATACTTATTTTATATGAAAACATTTTCGACTGGGTGAAAAGGGGAGAAAAGATTGCGGCGATGGGCTTGTTGCCTGTCACGTGGAATGTGAATTGCGAGTTGTGGGTTAGTGCCAAAATTGCTGTGTTTATTTTGACTTAAATCTTTAAAAAATTAAAGGAATTTTGGCTGGGAAAATAAATTTCAATTTTATTTTCAATCAAAATTACTTATACGAGTATAAACTAATGAATAAGTACATAAGTAGGTACTTACCTATGTGTAATTGACTTTACTAAGCATATAATTATTCCGTATTATTAAAATTTAGATATTTTTAAGCAGTCAAGTCGTTTAAACAAGCCTATAAATGTTTTATGGAAAAGTATCAACTAATATGCTACCTGTAGGTATCAAATTACAATGAATAAATTAGAAAAAAATATATGCGTTCATTAATATAATCTTGTATACTAATCAATTATCTCGGAAGAAACTGTATTAATCGTTATATCAGCCAGGATTTTTTGTTCTACAAATATAAATTATGTACTTTAGAGATCACTTTAGCAATAATTTAATCATTAGAACAGCGTTACTTATAACATCGTCTTTCCTGAGGACCAGGCTGATTAAGCTGAGAGGATGGTTTAGGTGCTGGGCAAGCCTATTCCATCTCAAACAATGTCCCAGGCACTACAGCGTAAGTGTAGGCATGGATTGCCTCCTGACGCTGTATAAATCATCAGATCAATCAGATGTAAAGGCCTAAGTTTAGAACAGCGTTCATTTTTTAACCGACTTCAAAAAAAGGAGGAGGTTATATGTTCGGCTGTATGTATGTTTTTTTTTTATGTATGTTCACCGATATTTCCGTCAGTTGTGGACCGATTTCCAAAATTTTTTTTTTGTTTGAAAGGGTATACTCTTATAGTGGTCCCATATAAATTTTATTCCTGAGGGATTAATAGTTTTCCCGTAAAACTAAAACAATCACTGAACTTTAAGAAAATTGTGGCCCGATTTCCAAAATTTTTTTTTTGTTAGAAAGAGGTATACTCTCAAGGTGGCGCCATATATTTTTTTTTCCTGAGGGATTAATAGTTTTCCCGTAAAACTAAAACAATCACTGAACTTTAAGAAAATTGTGGACCGATTTCCAAATTTTTTTTTGTTAGAAAGTGTAAAGGACACACTCTCAAGGTGGCGCCATATATTTTTTTTCCTGAGGGATTGACAGTTTTCCCGTAACATTCAAAAAACCTCATTCTCACTACACAACACATCCTGACTCACAATCTGAGTCAAACATTAAATAGTTTGAAAGGGTATTACACCCGAGGTAGTCCAAAATATTTTCTTTTCCTTATGGATTGATAGTTTTCCCCCTTGCTGAACTCCGGTGTGTCCTTTAGTAGGTCTGCCCATGACTTCTCTTATCCTTTCCTACTTAAGCTACGATAAGCAAAGTCTTAATGTACTCGTAGCTTACTATATTATTTACACATACACTTTTATTTACACAGTATTTATTTACTTACACTAAAAAGTGAAAAATAAATTGTATCCTGGTACGCTACCAGGATACAATTTTGCACCCAAGTTCTTTTGAATTTCTTAGATGTAAATGAATAGTTGGCACCGACTTCAAATTATATTCTTATTTTTCTCTTTTTAGTGTGTAGAAGGTTCTTCTGTTTGTGTTCTGTGAAGTCGGTTCAATTTTTTTTTTCAAAAATGTTTTATATTGTTTGCTTATTATTTTATATAATAAAAAATAGATAGAGTTAATCTATTTAATCCACTTTTGCTGGTACGTGGCTGTGCTCATTTGAGCAAAGATTTATGATTGTCTTAGTTGTAATGTCGAAAATTACTTCAGACGCTCTAGAATTCTAAATGATGGTCAATGAATATCCTAAATGTATCACCAATACCAAATAATTATACTAATATTCGGAGTGTACCTACACTAATATCTAATATATAAAATTCTCGTGTCACAGTTTTCGTTGCCATACTCCTCCGAAACGGCTAGACCGATTTTGATGAAATTTTTTGTGCTTATCCGGTATCTATGAGAATCGGCCAACATCTATTTTTCATCCCCGTAAATGTTAGGGGTAGTCCACCCCTAAATTTTATTTTTTATTTTTTAGACAAAATTTTTAATTTCTATTTTTTTATGATACAACATACAAAAATACATACAATCCTCAATTTTCACCCTTATTTTTTAATAGCGATATAATGGAAAAACAACGTTTGCCGCGGGTCAGCTAGTTTTAAGTATAAAATAAACATACCATAGCTTTTTTAATTTATTTTATTCGCAAAATTAAATATTAAGTATACGCTTTACATAATCATACACATTGACTACTAGGTACAGTCAGCAACGAAAGTCGATTAACAGTCTGATTTCTTAAAACGCCATTAGTTTTCGATTTATAAGAAAACATAAACTTTTCCTGGGAAATTAACATGAACTGACACTTATTCTTCAAATATTTGTCAAAATATTGGTCATAATGGTACAGACTTTGGAAATATTGTGATTTGTGAAACATCAAATGTTAAGCGACTTACGTTGCTGACTGTACTAATAAGTATCTTATCTGTATGTAGCATGCTATTTTACTCCTTATATTTTCAAAAAAATCTCAGTCTTACTATAATTTAATGCAGGTCTTAACTAAGCTTATTAATGGCCAGATTACATGGTTAGTTAATTTTATTAAACAATACAACCGATAGGTTCTTTATCACATAAACTTTTTCAAGATTATTGGTATACATTACTAGCCTATTTATGTATTAAGGCACCCATTCACGATACGTCCACCAATCCAAATGGAGTGGTCGTCTTCCAAGATCGTTCCGTGAATGGTAAAAACAACGTCCATTCCAAACGGATTTCCAAACAAATTGAAATCCATGCGTCCAGTTCAAAAAGACGTCTGCCAAATGGACGTCTCGTGAATGGGTAACTTTAGTCAGCCAGTTTGGCAGTGGCAAGCTTCATCTTTATTCTAATATCACAGTTATCAACCTCAAGCACAGGGTAAGGGTGCAAGGCACAGGGTAGCATTTCCAGTGGTTCAAGTCTGTAGTTTCCTCTCCTTCTTTCCCTTCATGTATTTGATGACTCCTTCGATAGTCCACGGAATGACGCAACAGAAGTTGCAGATGGACAGCATTAAAAACGCGATGACGTAGCTACCGGTATAGTCACGGATGAACCCTGTGAAAGTTTAAGAAGTAAGTTATCTTTAATGTTTCATGATGTATTGATACTAGGAAATTAGAAGCATTTCTTGCGACTTAAACCAATATAAAATAAACTAATCGTTTTCAACCGACTTCAAAAAAGGAGGTTCATAATTCGTCTAAGTATGTTTTTTTATCTTGTTACGCGATTGCTCCACCATTTATTGACTGATTTGCAAAAATTTTTTTTTTTTTTGAAAGGGTATACTCCCATATAAATTTTATTCCTGAGGGATTGATAGTTTCCCGGTTAAACTCTAAAAACCTTCGCTCCAGCCATATTACATATTTGTACTGACAATTTACTATTTTGAATCGTCAGTTGGACATAAATAATGCCAGAGGGGTTATTCCCGTTCATAGTATTTTCGTTCGTTTGATGAATATTCGGATGTTTTTTACTTCGAGCACTATTCGTCGTCGATAAGAAGATCCACATTAAAACACGGTCCTAACCTAGGACCAAATGTTCCAAACCGAAAAATTAGTCCTTGAAGTCAGAAATCATAGTAAGGAACATCCGAATATTCATCAAATGAACGAAAAAAGAACGGGAATACGGCCCCAGGAAATAATATATATATAGAAAAAAAAAGTATGTAAGTACTTAAATTTAGTAAATGATGCCATTGGACGTAGGCAGCCATTATCTGTCGATTCGAATTATATTCTATTTCGATATAAAAGGTGTCCTATATCCTATATCCTCACTTGACACGCTGAGTTACGCCGCGTCCTGAGTCAAATATTGAAGACGGGTTTCTTTTTAGTTTATAAAACGTAACTATTGTTATTAGAATTGGTGCTTGATGTACAATGACTAAGTGGCAGAGCAGATCAACCGCTGTGCAGACGGAATAACCAAGCATAACATAAATTATACAGGTTGTAAAAAGACGTCTACCGAAGCCGAAAGGGGTAGGTACAGCATCCCAAAACACAGCCAAATCCAAAAGGATTTTCCAATTTTTTTTTCGGATTATATCCGGAGAAAACCGACCTCGCACAGCTGGTCGAGCGTATGTACTAGGCGCGTTTTTATACGTAGATTGCTGAATTTTGAGTTTTAATTGTTTTTTTCATTTATAAATGAAATGATTAGGTAGGTATGGTCTTATTATGTTGTACTAGTAGCAAAAAAACAGAAAATATTAAAATGACGGAGCTTAGTCAAAATTTATTTTGCGTTTTTTTTTTCGATAAATATTTTCAAAATCATGGTCTGATTGCAATCCCTCAGTTTTCGGTAGCAGTCTTTTTACACCCTGTATAAAATAATGTTCTGTTTGAAATTACTTTGACTTTTCGTCCATCCATAGCACCTAAATTATTAAAACAAACGGAATCGATAGAATGGCATTTTTCTGTTTTAACGGGTTATGCCTAATGTGAAAAATATCTACTTTTATTATTCTCAGAATATATCGATAAAAATCAAAAACCGGTTTCGCATAATCTTGTGTGTATAACTGCAAATAATTAATTCATCCTAAAAATATCTACAAATGGCCTTGGATTAGAAAGATTCAGATTTGAATCACGTTTGAAGTTCGCCAACCAAGGTTTTTTTCACTGTAGACTTTGAGGTCAGTGCTTTTTATTGGGTTATGTCTCAATCTTAATCGCCAGTCATCACTATAGATAACTGTTATGTGGTTTTGGTTGTAAATAAGTAAAAGTGCCTTAATTTTTTTTTATAGTGTTAAACCACACTAGGTATTTCATTGAGAAATGAAACTGATAAAATATAAGCTTATCAAAAATTTCGACTCGCACTCCGGCTTTAGGTGGATCGTGTGATCGTTGCGGGTTCGAATCCCGTCGGAATCGAACATTTTGATAAGACTTTTCATTTCTCAATAAAAGTGCCTTAAAAAGTACCTACTAACACAGACAATATACTACTACTAATAAGTAAGGTTATTGTATTAAATGTTGACTTCTATCAATTTAATAAATAATCGAAAGCATCATCTCCCTGACCTTATCCCACGCTATGTGGGGTCGGCACACAATAGCCGAATAGCCGATAATCGTAAGCACGAAACAAAAAGTTTTTTAAAGGTTGGAGCAAAATTTTACCGTAATGAAGGTGATAAATTTTATTTGTACGAGTTGTGAAAAGCTTTAAACATCATACAAAATGTAGTTTGTTTGCTTCAAAATAATTCTGAAGTTATCTCTACCAAAAAGAAAACTGTTTCCAAAATAAACATTTTGTATTTGTACCATTTCCACAACTATTTCAACAGCTTTTCGTTGAAAAAACATAAATAGGTATCTTTTACAAAAAAAAAAAATTGGGGTATTTTCTTACCAATCAAAGGTCCCACGCTGAGACTAATCGCTCCAGCTAGCAGCATATACAGCCCATACGCAGGTGGGTATCTCTCGATGGGCACATGCTCAGCCATCACAATAGGCTGTGCGATGTGAACCAGCGATCTCAGTGCTCCAAGTATACCAGTCAGAATCAGAAGAGGCATATAGCTGGTGAACTGTATGAATACTGAAAAGAGGAGATAAATTTGTGAAATTTTTGAAAAAGTTACACCATAAATCAAATTCACCTAAAATTATGACCAGGAAATCTGTGCAAACACTTTGTTTTTTTTTTTTACTGACTACAAAAAAAGGTCCCTAACTTCGGTTTGACTTTTGAAATTCTTGTTTGGGGTGCTCCCATAAAAATGTTATTCCTGAGATATTGATACTTCTCCAGTAAATTTTAAAATACCTCATCTTCTATCATTGACGTAGTTTTTCTTTTTAATTATGTAAGGTTCATTGATTTCATCGTTTTAGTTTTTCTTTATCCCATCGAAAGAAAACTTCGACGTTTACTTGCTATTGCTCAACATACACATAAATTATATCATGGTTATTAAATGTAGATTTTCTTCAACGTGATTTTTATAATCGACCTTTTCTGTCAGGTTGAATTATAAAAATTTATTAAACCTGTTTAATAATACCCATTTTATGTTTCCATTGTAATATTACTTGATATACATACAGGCTCTCTTTAAATTTTAGTTTTATACATTATATTGATAAATATATTATATAAAACTAACATTATATACAATATGTAGCAGCTTAGTTTCTGCAAATCAACAATCATTTGGTATAAAAAAAAACTAACATTTATACAGGATGTAAAAAGACTGCTACCGAAAACTGAGGGGTTTCAATCAGACCATGATTCTGAACATATTTAGCGAAAAAAAAAACGGAAAAAAAAATGTTTGACTTAGCTACGTCATTTTATTTTATTTTCAAGTTATTTACTACTAGTACAACATAATAAGACCATACCTACTATGGTAGCAATGTATGGATCTAGCAATCTACGGATAAAAACACGCCCAGTACATACGCCGACCGATAATCGACCAGCTGTGCGAGGTCCGTTTTCTCCGGATATAATGATTTTTTGGGAAAATCCTTTTGGATTTGGTTGTGTGTTGGGATGCTGTACCTACCCCTTTCGGCTTCGGTAGACGTCTTTTTACACCCAGTATATTTTAATTTTAAAAGCTAATGAACCTTGATAATGTAATTTGCTTAAACCAACTTTACTCCAATTACTGGAAGATTGGTGTTCGATTTGATCGCAGAATTGATAATACCAATCAATCAATGTAGGCAATTAATAAGCGTTTGAATTTAATTTTTGACTTTTTTTTGTAAGTGTTGAATGTAGAATTAATGCTATTTTAATGTTTTTTAAGGTACAAAATGATTTCATCGTCATCAAGACTCCAGGGGCCGTATTCCCGTTCTTATTTTCGTTCGTTTGATGGATATTCGGATGTTTCTTACTACGGTTTCAGACTTCAAGGGCAAATTTTTCGGTTTGGAATATTTGGTTCTAGGTTATGACTGTGTTTTAACGTTGATTTTTTTTTTTTAATGGAAGAGGGGGCAAACGAGCATGTGGCACACCTGATGGTAAGTGATTACCACCGCCCACAGACAACTGCAGCATCAAGAAGCACTGCAGATGCGTTGCCGGCCTTTGAGTCTTTTTGTTGATATTATAGACTGAATACAATGTAGCTCATTATAAGAAGCATCCGAATATTCATCAACCGAACGAAAAAACGAACGCGAATAACCCCTTGTATGGTATTTCTAACAGTCTGTATTGATCAAACGATCTTGTCAAATTAAACTCTCATGTGTTTATAACTTATTTCATTAATATTAATTAGAAACATGCGGTTTTTACTACTCGTTGGTTATATTAACATTGACACATATCCAATAATATATAAATATGCATGTTCTGAGCTAAATTTGTATAGACGTTTGGTTGCTCCATATTCAAAAGATACTTATCATTAACCTGAGAAATAAGGTCAGTTTTTACTTAACAAGTTCATACATACCAATACCATTTAAAGTATGTCAGGTACAGTCAAGTATAAAAAAGATTTTTGACGTGACTGTGACTACGTCTTATAATTCGATAGAGCCGGCTGCACGCACGAAAAAACATGACGTCATGCGGCGTTACCTCGCTCTGAGGCGTTCCATGTAAGGCTTGAAGTGCAAGCGAGAGCGCGGAACGAGCGACAAAGAAGCACAATCGGCCTTTGCGTTCGGCAGCGTTCGACATCCGTCTCTCTCCTACTTGAGTGAGCGATGCGTAGACGTTGTCACGTTCAACTATCGTCAGTAAACCGACTTTACAGACAACCAATTTTTTGATCTTTTGTAATTTAGTACCTTATTACAAATTCAGCGTTCAAAATTCAAAAATTTTGACAGACAACCTCTAAAAAATGTGTAAAATGATTGATGCTTAAAAAAAAAGTGTTGCCGTTAGTTGTTTTTACCTATTGCTTCTAATCTTAGTGCATCTGTACTTAAGTTTATTTTTGTTCTTGTTTTTAGAACAAAGCGCAAAAAGTACATTACTATCGAATATTTTAATGTCGTTCATTATGTCAATCTAAGTCTAGGCAGAACGCAAATCGTTTTCAACGATCCGTGATGGTTCGAATGGTCTAGTATTATGTAATGTAAATATGCCTTTATTTTTTGTAAATGATTTGCTATCTCATCGTCAGCCTATAACAGTCCACTGATGGACATAGGCCTCCCCTAATGAACGCCATTGCGCCCGGTCCTCAGCTCGGCGCATCCAGCTTCTGCCGGCAGCCTTTCGCAGATCGTCACTCCACCTGGCCGGAGGGCGTTCTACACTACGTTTGCCGAGTCGCGGTCTCCACTCAAGAACTCGTTTACCCCAACGGTTATCGGTTCTTCGGCAGATATGGCCAGCCCACTGCCACTTCAGCTTGCTGATTCTCTGAGCTATGTCGACAACTTTGGTTCTATGTCGGATAGTCTCGTTGCGGATTCTATCCTTCAGAGAAACCCCGAGCATAGCTCGTTCCATAGCTCGCTGAGCGACTTTCAACTGGTGGACTAGCCGTACTGTGAGTGTATCTCTGATCCGCACTGATTGAAAACGTTCTTTTTCAAACATTGCCTTAGGGGTCACGAAAACTCGACGTAGTTTTCCGAATGCTGCCCATTCCAGCGGAATACTCCTCTTGACCTCTTTCTCAAAGTTGCTTCTAGCTTACTGCAAAATCTGCCCGAGGTATGTATTACTACTAAGTAGTAATCCACAATAGTAATTTATAAAAAGGGTTTCATACAAAAAAAACAAAACCAGTTAAATATACAATGACGGAGCAGATCGGGGTTTCTTACTATTAGGTAGAGATACGGGTTGGAAATTCACACTGACACACATATCCTTCATTTCTATTCTTCATACAAGTTCGTTGGCTCAGGACTATTTTTCCCTGATTCTTTTCCATTTTGGATGAAAATAAATCAAGTTTTATAACTTCCTACTGTAGAGATTGTGACTGCCTTAAAGTATTTTTTGAAAAAACTCCTTAACTTACCAAGTCTGAAGATGGCAGCGAAGAAGGCGCCTGCATAGAACATATACCGGCTGTTCATGATGAAGAACTGACCAGCCACGCCGAGGAAAAGTCTGGCGCACATGTCTGTCGCGCCGCCTAGCGCAATTATGTTAGCAATTTCAGACTGGAACAAGAAAAATTGCTGCTATACTGCTTTGAAATTGATGTTCGTTGCTTTGAGTTGTAGCTCAGTAAACAACTGTTCAGAGGTTATGGTATGTATCATGTTATTTTTGAGAGCCGTGTTGGCCTAGTAGTATACTTTATTAATAAATATCATCAAAAACATTGATATGTTGAACTGTTGTGATACAACAAAACAAGTTTTTTTTTAATTTATATGAATACAATTTTTATTTAAAGCTATAATTGAAAAATTGCCATCGATGTAACAAAAATAACTATTTGGGAGTTCCTAACCAAAATATTCTTTACTTTTTAGGATTATCACAAAAACTTTACAAGAACATATTCCTTCGAAGTTAACTCAACCCCTTACTGGGACTGCGTTCAAAGCCCGAAGAATTTGCTAATGTAAGTTTGTCTCAAAAGTAAAGGGTTGATCATGATGGATATCAGATCGGATTAACCAAGTTTCGTACTTACTCGACTCAAGTTAGCTTTATCCAGGAACAAAGGCTCCAATGTAAAGAATGTCAGGTCCGAAAAAAATGATAGTGACATTCCTAAAATTATGTTCACGTATACCCAATCCTTTAGCAGTGTTAGGTCAAGGAATTCTGCCACCGTTTGCCTGCAAATAGAGACAAAATAAGCTACAGAATTTTGTAAAAATGTTTAAGATATTTAGAGCAATATAAAATCAATATTCTAAAATGAAGAACAAAGTAAGTTTACTTATTTAATTTACTGTCTATACGCCACAAAAAATCGTTTGCATAAACTTAAGATAAGAGCCATTCAAATCTCGTCTAGAAGTTATCATTACAACTGAAATAATCTGTAATTTATTCTGAATGGTAAAAGATATCGCAGATTGGTATTAAGGCTAGCGTTTCCTTTCTCTTTAGCCTCAAAGATTTCTTCAAGACGTTATTTGAATGTAAATCACTAAGAGGATTCAAATTCTTTACCATTTTCCGTCTTTGTTCTTTATAATGGGCATGGGTTCAGCTGCTATGTTCCCGAAATTGCCTAAGCTCGTCACGGAGGCAGCTTTATATATATTTTCTATGTACACGTTGTCACTTGAATTGAAATTGCTGTCTGACCTCGCGTTTCCAGGGATTAAAACCACAGGAATGCTCAGTCGCCGGGAATCGGCTAATTTCGGCACAAATAGCAAATCGGATCGAGGGTTTTCCTTGCGAGTGATTTGGTACAAGTTTTCAGCCGATTTGGCATTATTATCGACTATGTTGAGTCCGTCTGTGATATTGAAATTGAATTTGCTTTTCTCTTGGTCCGCCGCCGGTGTGGGAGGAATCACTGTGAATGAAATATGCATAAGCAGGAATTCCTATTTACTTGAAAATGTTGCGATCATGAGGCTTCACCTCATACTCACATATAATTTTTTCACATGGCTTCATTCGTTTCACCATGTGCCACTTGACAGGATGCATGACTAGAGCCCCGAATATACTATGTGCTGATATTGCGCAGAGAATTGCCAAAGTGCCTCGGAATCCATACTCTGAGATCGTAAACTTTATGAATAGCGGGTACAACATCGTCGTCAAGCCAATTGAGGCCTTACATAGACTTAGATAGAGTACTTTTTTCTTTGTAAAGTAACTGTTAAAGCTAGTGTACGATACCGGTATTAGTAACCCCATCCCAAGGCCTTGTAGGAATCCATTTGTTATTATTAGTTGTGTGGTGGACACAACAAATATGGCTAAGAACGATGCTAGTGTATAAATAAATGCTCCTATGAGGCCCACTTGTCGCAACGACATCCTTTTAAGCGCAATATTTGCTGAAAATCCTGAAAAACAAAACAAAACGATTAAATTAAATAAATTCCGAAGATCAGATCAATGATGAGATTGTAAATTCTGATAAATGGAAGCTTGAATATTCCTATCAGGCTTTCTAGATTTGCTCTTAGCACGAAGATATCATTAATTTGAACTATGTATATCAATTTGTAGTTTTGTATCATTATATATTTTAGCACTACACATTTATTTATTTATAATTAAAAAAAAACATTAATACAGTAAAATTACTGCCGACCTTGGACGAGGTATTCAATTATCGACTGGGACGCAAATAGTAGAGTTCTTTGCAAATAGTGTGAATTCTATTCTCGTGGGGGTTTGTTGTATAATAATACAAAATCCAATTAATTTGGAATACGTCTGAAGTGCTGAACACTAAATTGAGCATGTCATGTGTATGTAAATGTAGGAATGTATAATAGTAGTTTGTAATTGATTCTATGCAAGTTTCTTTAACATTAAAGTGATATAGGTACCTAGGTAGCGATAATTTACTGCATAGCTAGCTAAATGATCCTTTTAATAATCCACATGTTAATATGCCTATCAACTTTATAATAATAACTATATACCGTACTAGTACATTGTATGGATGGGGGGTTAGTGCAATGTATTCCACGTCTTTCCACCAACCGTTTTATCCAAAACTTGTAAATACTAATTCCGGTCAGATGTTTAAGATGTTTAGTTTCCTTGATAAATCAAGGAGTTGATAACTACATAATATTAGTAAAAAAAAAAACAAATCTACAAGAATTGATGATGATAATGATACCAGTGTGGGTTTTAAAATATCATTGCGCTTAGTCGTCGTAATTATAGAGATCTGATAATTGCAGAAAATCAGCTTTTGCCAAAACCAAAAAAATGTCCCCGCGGTCGCTCACCTACCCGTTAGACAGACACAGTCAAGAAACTCACTGGCCGGCCTACCAATACCTAAAGCTCGATGGGTTGCCAAAGACAGGGAGCAAATGGAAAGGCATGATGCATCAAGTAATCAACCAAGAAGAAGCTTTTGCAAAAACAAAACATTGAATGGGTAGTAAAATTACTAGTTCACCAAGCGGACAGACGCCTTTTCTGTTAGGAAACTATATAAAATAAGTTAGCACTCCAGTTGACAAGTTACAATATCATTGACTAACTGGTTTTATTTTTATGTTTTAGTTCACCGTTTAAAGCTCATGTAATTTGATTTTAAATGCGAATATTTGTCTATCAAAAAACAATTGAGGCAGGAATTAAAATAAACTTATAACGTTCGCATTCAAAGCACACGGCGAACTCTATTTTTAGGCTTTAAGTTGTTTGCATCAATAAACCTACATTTTATTATCTAAATTTGCATAAGCAAAAGCTACTTAAAATGAGCTTGAAACTCAAATTTTCCACTTCGAAATTTCTTACAAAACAACTTTATCTTTACCAACATCATATTATCATATCGGCTGATTTTCGAATAAAACACGAACCTACACACCTACACATTTTATGCGTGAAAGTTGCTGTTTTGATATCTTACAAATATTCTGAAAAAACATGCTAGGTTTTCTAATAAAATTTAGTTCAAAAATGATACGGATGAGATGGCGCGTTGAACTTTTCGGTAACTAATAGAAATCAAGATAAAATGCTTCCCTTTACCCACCCGTGGGACACGATAAGCTATTACAATATATCTGACCTTATCTTGATCCTCCATTGTACTTCGCTTTAATATTTTCTTGTATCTTTGTTTGTATTTTGTACCTATGTCCATGTGGTGTAAAATAAAGTATTTTCTATATATCTATCCTATAAAACTATCTGGGCGGTAGTCAGAAGATTATTTACCTACAAGCATTTTTTCTCTTAGACATATGATGCAAAATATGTACCTACCTAGGTATGTTAAGATCTAAGCAATGGAAATTGAAAAGCCATGATTTATGGATTAGAAGTAACTTACCAGCTATTGCTAATGTGACTTGAAACACTCCGTAGACTAGTGTGACCGCTGCGGTCCCAACTCCTAGATCATCCAGAAAGTCATTGTATATGAACCCAAACACTGGTTGGTGTGCCGTACCAGCTATCTGGGAAGAAGAAACACTTACTTATTATCCGTTAGATCGAAGATACCTGGTAAGTTTGTAAGGACCTTTCATAGAAGTAGGTACTAAGTATGTAATTTATCAATTAGACTTTAAAGTATCGAAGTAATTTAAAACATAATGATAGCCATTATTGGATATCTAAGGTCACGCCGTATTTAGTACATTATGTTATACAATGGAGTGCAAACAAAGTGGAATCGAATAATAACACGTTCTGGGGCCTGCATAGATAACCCCTCAATTATTAAGAATTAATTCATCCAAGACTAGACGATATTTTAGTCTGGAATAACAAGATAATTCCGACCAAGGAATGTGGTGGAGAAGGCAAATCATTAGACTTGTGATTAACAAGACTTATCCATACTTCCATACTAATATTATAAATGTGAAAGTAACTCTGTCTGTTTGTTACGCTTTCACGCCCGAACCGCTGAACAGATTAAGCTGAAATTTGGCATAGTTAAAAGTTGTATCCCAGGGAAGGACATAGGCTACTTTTTATCCAGAAAAAATGAAAAAATCCCGAGGGACCGCGGGTCACACCGCGGGAGCGCAGCTAGTGTGCTATAATATCAATTGCAATCCAACTCAGTTTTTAACCGACTCACGAGGTTCGAGATGTGGCTAAATTTATTTTTTGATTAACGTGTGTACATCAAATCTCCGCCAACAGAAGAATATGTTTTCATTATTATTATGGTTTCAAATAGTTTAACTGAAGGTCCCATATTTTTTCACTATGCGAAAAATATTTTGTCGGCGGTTTTCATTTTTTTTTTTTTTTTTTTTTTTTTTTAACCTACATTATCCCATTAAGTTTTTAAAACTCAATCAATGTTAATGAGTTTGCTTGTTAAGTTGCACTAGCATATTGAGTCAAATGATTTGGATCTTAATCAATTCTTCATGCATTTTCCTTAGCCTAGGAATATTAATTTAAACTTATGCTGGTCGCATTATCATAATCACCCATATTGCTAATCGCCCTACATTTAACTGGTTGAATGTAACTGCAGAAAATCCCCTATGCACTGTTGATTTTCCTTGAAGCCTATGGGCTTCAAATCAGATGTCCCAATATGTTGGGACATCTGATTTAGAAATTTGCTTTCGAAAGTGGAAGTGGTAGTCGGTTACTCATTGATATTTTTAATATTTCATACATACATACATACATACATACATAAAATCACGCCTCTTTCCTGAAGGGGTAGGTAGAGACCACGGATCTCCACTTGCTACGATCCTGACACACAACTTTTGCCTCATTCACTCTCATTACATTCTTCATACATGCTCGCCGGTCTAGGTCACTTTTGACCTGGCCCTGCTCCAAAATGTCGCCAATTTGATCCAAGAAGGTTCGCCTAGGCCTTCCCCTTCCAGCTGTCCCATACACACTCGCCTCATACACTTGCTTTTTCAAACGACTGTCATCCATCCTCTCAACAATAATATTTCAATGAGAAGTATTATTTTAATTATCCTTTGAAGGTATCTAGAAGGGTAGTCAGTGCCATGTATTTAATACACGCTCAGCTTAGCATTCCATACGTGACAGGTTGTAGACCCATCGCCGCCTATAAGAATAACTATCTTTCATACTTATAACCTATATATCTAAAATATACCTACACAAGATAAAACCCATTTCATTGCTAGCAATGACCGACAATCTAGACCTCTGGTCAATTATGAAGTGCATATAAATGTTATTGTTGCTGTCACTTTAGAATCATTAAGATTTGAATAAACTGTTTGTTTTTATTCTGCATTTGTTTTCTGTTCACTGACCTAGTATTTTAACCTTTACTTATTTTAGTTACGATAAGTTTGCAATATTTTCTTCAATATTTGCTTATAGATAATTATAAGCTAAGATACGTAGTTATAATAATAACACTATAAAGTTCTTCATTTCAGGTAAATATTGACAAAGCATACAAAAACATCGACTAACAGACGAATAAAATTATATTCCAGTTTACCATTTAAACATAGTCCGTCTTATTACAATATAACTGTCTCTAGAAAAACGATCTTTAAATACTCGTAGGTACATCGAACGCTTTTTTGTGGTTACAGTTTTGTTTTGACATGTGTCAACATGGTGTTCAACTAAGGTTTAACTTTTTTGTAAAAAGGCCATGTGAAAACATCAAACCTGGATTCCTGGTCGTGCTTATTTAGTCGTTCTTGATAGATCTTCGAAGTTAAGCAACGATCTAAACGGCCGGTAAGAAGATGGGTGACCGCCAGTGGCATTTTCATCTGAGCGCTTCCGTGCTTCGGAAGGTACATTAAATTGTCGGTCCCGGCTATTTAAGTTTTCCACTGACTCATACGAACTTACCTGGGCTCCTAATTCTTTAGGCAGTGGATGTTTAAAGGTAAATTGATTGATTGACGACCTCTGTGGCGCAGTGGGCGAAGGTCCGCCTGCGACGCAGAAGGTTGCGGGTTCGATCCCCGCCGCGGGACAAATGTTTGTATGACCTACAGATATTTGTCTCGGTCTGGGTGTTTCTATGTATAATATGTATGTATTTACAAACAAAAAGTATATAAGTAGTATATCAGTTATCTGGTTCCCATAGTACAAGCTTTGCTTAGTTTTGGGCTAGATGATGCTGTGTGAAAAATGTCCTGCATTATTTTTATTTTTTTTAATTACTTTATGCGTTTCAATAACTTCATTGCTTCACTTTAGAACTTTTTTATTTAGTAATTAATGTAGGTATTTATTGTTTACTTAATATTTGTATTTCTATTTCTTTTTTTTGAAGAGAAATAAATAAAATATAATATTATTATTAGATATTTTTAACAAAGATAAAAAAAAACATCGCACCAATGATCGGAGAGCGGACCCTTTGATCATTGGTCTCGTCGTTCAACCTCTTTGATTGATTGATTCATTGAGTCATATTGATCTATAAGTGCCACATAGCGGACGATAGCAATTAAAGTAAAATTCCATAAGCTAATTAGAAAAACACAAACATACCAATGCTATGTTCATGGTTAATAACATTATCCGCATTCTGATGTCAGTTAAAATTAAGTTAAATTTGTAATAATGACCTCGGAGGATAGCTTAACAGCTATGGATCTTGTTTTATTAAAACAGCTCTGTCTACTGATAAGTAAACTAAGTTCCATTTATAATATTGGTCACATTTTGCAGAGAAGCGAAAAATAATTTCACAAACTTAACATTATTTTATTTATACTTACTCAATATTGTCGTCATGCAAATATTTGACCCTGATAATATTATATGGCTTATTCAAAAATAGTATTATATACATTTCTGTACGCGCAACTATTGAAAACAATGACGTATTGCTTAATATATAGGAAGGTAATATAGGGTACATTGCGTAAAAATTACGTCTGAAAAATACCTAAATATCTGGTGTAATTATTGAATACCAATACAGAAATTGTACCAAAACTGTCAAAAATCTTTAAATTTCCTAATAAATCTGAGAGAACGTCTATCATACTTTGTAGATACATGATACTGATTCTTAATTACAGAAAACCACAAAATAGTTTAATAATCCCAATTCCAATATACAATGTTACTCTATTTTTGACCGACTTCAAAAAAGGAGGAGGTTAAATTATGAAAATTGAATTTACTAAAACAAACAATCACTCAGTACAATCAATCATTTCTTAATTTAGTTTCTCTTAGAACTCTATCCTATCTACCAAAAAAATATTTTTCGGTTTAACTTATCAACAACTAAGAACAATTTTTCTAATGTTAAATTTTTTGGGGATATTTATGTATATTTACAATTCGTGTAATACTTACGAATATAACAGAAAGGCCGACGCACACGGCATAACCCCACCCGCCTTCAGGTGGTACCATCTCATACTCATCACTGCAAACACTATCTTTATTAGACGAACTCATTTTCACAAAATTTCCGAACCTTTTGTTCTATCTGCACAAACAACCACCTTATATACTATAACTCAGTTGGTGGTCCATAAATCCTTTGTTATCATGTACTGCACAGTTGTTGTTTATTTTAAGGCTTACACACCTTAATTGAGGATACAGCGATTTATTAAACTGTAAATACCACCCTCGGATTTCCCACAAAAGACAAACAAAACAAGATAACACTTCACTAGGAACAATACGCGCTACATTTTTCTTCATACAATTTAGAATTAGAATTTCTAATTAAGCTGTTTTTTTCTGTAGACACGTCATTAAACATGGACAGTCCGAAAGAGGATGACTGTAAGAGCAATCAGCACGTCGTTGTCTACGTCTGTAGGTGTAGGTACTAGGCGATCAACCTATCAACGTCAGGTTTGATTTCTGTGATTCAAATGCATCGGCTTGTTTTTAAAGTTCCATGGCAAGTCCATTTAACTTCTTTGTGTGCTTTTATTTTTGTATGTTCAACGATATCTTCGTCAATTGAGGACTGATTTTCAAAATTCTTCTTTTGTTTTAAAATTCCTGATTTTTATTTTTCCCGTGAAATTCAAAAGACCTCATATTCTTTTGTAATTTTCTACACAAGTCCAACATGAAGTCGGCTTCTTTTAACCCAATTAAAATTATATAATTGGAACGAACTTCCTTTTCGGACGGTATCGAAGATGGAGGCTAGAAATAAAACGGTCGAAATTACCGTCACGACACATACATAGGTCAAAACGTCAGAGTGCGAAGTACGCAGACGGAAAACAGTCCATAGATTGTTACACTGTTAGTACTAGGATTTTAATATTTGACAATAATTTATTTGACAGATGCCAAATTTCAAAGTTGGAACTTCGTTCTAACCATGTGATTACTAAACTAGAAAGTACAGATTGAAACTGATTACATAGTACAGAGTAGAGTTCTGAAAGTCAAAAGTAAATTGCGAGTGAAGACATTCAGTAAAAACTATACATACAGCCGAACATAATTATAACCTCCTCCTTTTTTTGAAGTCGGTTAAAAATGCCATCAATTAATTTTATTACATAATTACAAGAAATAAAAATGTTAATTGGTGTCGTTTGAATAAGGCTTCAAATAGATTTTTATATAATTTACATCTCATGCCACGAACTCGCCGGCACCACAGAAAACCAGCATTGCAGCACCTTCAAGTTGCTGCAGCACACGCTGATTGGTGGCCAATTTCGTGTGTAATTATAATAAGTATACTTAGTTCTTAAAAATGTAAGCTTTTTTTATCACAAAATAAACGTTTATATATTCTATTCTAATAAATGTTTCATTTACTTCCGAACATTTTCATAATAACAAATGATTGATACTGAATGGATTTGGAGGAAATTACCACAGAGATATTATAGTTTGAGATAAGTTTAGGATACTTTTTATCTTAAAGTGTGAAGTGTTCCCCAGGGACCGCAGGTAACGATGCAGAGCGCATCTACAATACAATTTCAAACCCAAACTTCGAACTATGTGTTGTAACTTTTATAAAGTTATACTTATCATAAAAACCAGCTTTTAAGGCATTTTTTTCCATTTTGAAATAATAGTCTACTCCATCAGTTTTACAATACTGAAATCCAAATTTAAACAATTGGATCATACAAAAATTACTACCTAAGCTACAAATAAAGCTAAAAAATGAAATATTTATGTTTTATAAGTAGGTTTTATAAGAGTAGGCTTAGTAGAGTAGTAATAAGAGGATTTTAGTCAACATTATAGAAGTTTGGTGAAGAATAAAATAAAGATTAATGATTGTTTGTTTGTGCTTATACTGCGACGATTAGTTTTAGCACTCTCGATCGGTAGTATTGCTTGGTGTTGAGTACAGCCTTATTCTTCTCAGTCGTCTCACTCTTGACAGAGTGGTCGTGGTCGTCAGGTCGGGAGTTGTGTGGCTCGCTTTACAATTTTGCGCCACTCGTCTCTGATGGTGGTCTTTCTGGTGCACTCATTTAGGGGTCTATCCAGCGCCTCTTTGACTTGGTCCGTCCATCTCATTGGAGATCTTCCTCGTGGCCTTGTACCCTCAATCTTTCCCTGAACCTTATAGGTGATGTTTTTCCCCTGTAATATAATTTATCTAGATAGATGCGTAAGGCTTAAGTTTATCTGTGCTTCATTGATAAAAACATGTTTTACGGAACTTTGCTAATCATAAAACAATACTCAAATAGTTTAGTGATTTTCCTAAGATTAAGAAAATTAAGCATTATTTGAAACGGAAGATATTATATTATAATAAATTAGTATACATGAGATAGTCGGTAACAGTGGAACGTTTTTAGTAATGCATTATTTAAAGTCATAAAATAGTGAATAAATAAAATCATTATATCATAACCTTTATAAAAGTGATGGAAATGAGAGGAATTTGTATATTATAAATGTCAGTTAATAGCTAAAATTATGTATTATTTAAAATAGAGTGAAAAAAGTGATTTAATTTATTGATTTATTTTAATTTTTGTGTTTTATATCAGTGATATTATTATATACAAATACCACTTCTCTCTTACTTTTATTGCCATATCACCTACTATTCATATCTTTTCACTGACTTATCACACAACCTCAACATTTTTTTTTAGTAAGCCGTGGATAACGTAGTGGGTTGTACATTTACTCATCCATTAAAACTTCACATTATTCATAAGTAACATTTAATGTATCAACTGTTTGTTGTCCCCAATAAAGTAAAATAGAAATTAATTGTATAAAACAATGGGCACAAATCGTACCTACAAGGTGTAAAAAGTGCACGTGGTAATCTAGGTATATCCTGTTATTACGAAGCCTTCTCAAATGCGCATTCCTTTTAGTACCTATCCTTTCAACATTATCATTATCTAAAAATAACATAAAACCATTTTATATAATAATATAAAATACTCAATGCGTATCTCAGGTACCTTTAGCAAATCACATATCTACTCATAAATTACTTACGTTTTTCACTACTTATACTTACTCAGTTTATGTTATCCTAAAATTCTATGTATAATTCTGATAATTTGCGAGTACCTACGTATAAATATGTGGATGTTTGTGTCTATGTTTCAATCAACTCATAAAGTTACGTAAACTTACGGTATAGATACCCATAAATAGTTGTTTTTAAAGGCATTAATATGAATCGTTTTTACACCTAGTATTATTTAAACTTCTGAATGTTTAATAAGTCATAAATATATGAATGTACTTAAATACAATTCAAATATGACATTAATTAATTAATTTTCTGGAATTCTCTCAATGATTTTAAAATTAGCATTAATAAAATTTTATTATTAACAAGCTTTCTCCACGAATTCCACGACCAACTAGGTATTATTATTATTATATGTATGTATTTACAAAACAATAAGTATATAAGTAGTATATCAGTTATCTGGTTCCCATAGTTCAAGCTTTTCTTAGTTTGGTGCTAGATGATGCTGTGTGAAAATGTATAGCATTATTTATTTATTTATTATTTATTCAAATTCGAATCCTAATATTAATTTTAACTAAGATAAGAATAGCTGCAACGCTTTAAAAATAACTTTGGACTCAGGTACTTCTAATTAGTTCCTTCAGAGAACCAGTTGCTTTTTTGTTTAAATAAATGTTAAGAAAAAGAGCTGTATCATAATTGAGTAGTAACATGTAACAATGACTACTAGCTCACGATTTGGTTTTGGAGAACAAACTTTGGTCCGGATGACTGTCTGTTTTAGCCTACAGGTCACATTTTTCAACTGATTTTGACGAAAATTGGCACACAGATTCCTTAATTTTAGATTAGGGGGGAAAAGGGGGGAAGGGAGGAAGTTTGCTGTAGCGTTTTATCGACGGATTTCTATAAAATTTGAGAGGTACAGGAACTTCATTCTACACAAGATGTTGTGAAAAAAAAAGGCCAAAAAATGCTTTGGTCCGGATGACTGTCTGTCCTAGTCTACAGGTCACATTTTCCAACTGATTTTGACAAATATTAGCACACAGGTTCCTTGATTTTGGATTAGGGGGAAAAAGGGGGGAAGATGTTGTGAAAAAAAAACAAAAGGGGAGATGGAGGTGGGGATAGTGTTTTCTTGAAGCGTTATACTAAGAGGACGTTTAGTCGAAAAATTGCAGTCATCTCTACTTTTACAAGACAATCATGCAGACACCAGATTCGACCCCCTAGGACCAAAGGAACGCGAGTAATCACTAAAACTTACACCTCTTATTATGTTTAAAAGTTTAGATAAGCATATGTAGGTAAGTTACTATTGGAAAATTCAAGCACTTGAAATTCAATTTTAAATTGGACTTTCTTTTAGTTTTGTTCGCGAGGTCTAGTAATAGTTAATTCATTATATTGGTTCAGACTTTATTTGACCATAGAACTGCGACTCAGGATGCTGGCGTGACAGTGAAAAAACAAAAGAATTTTGAAAATCGGTGCACGATTGGCGGAGATATCGAACCGAAACATACATAAAAAAAACATACAGCTGAACATAGAACCTCCTCCTATTTTTGTAGTCGGTTAAAAAGGGAAGTCGAAGTTATAATTATTTATCTTAATCTAGTTAAAACGTATTCGTGGTTTTTTTGGTGGAAAATAACAACTATCGGAAGTTTTATTGCATCTCATTTAGAAATCTATTAATACTCGAAAACAACATTATTTTATCAACATAAAAAAATATTGATTTGTTTGTAATACGTACCTCGTTTATAATTTTATTTTCAATTCAGTGAAATAGTTTAACACTGCAAAGGAAAATGCAGCTCTTATTGAAGATAAAAAAAAAATAATAAAAAAAAAAAAACAAAGACTAAGATAGTCTATGCTCTACGTTGTACTTGTAAGACCAAACTGACTACAAATTGAGATTAAGTAGTTATAAACTCAGGTCAGTTTTGATTCACTCAAGCAACGCTACAATTTGAAATGCAATGGAGAGTCGATATTGCACTAAAATCTATCATCGTAACGCAGATATATTTCCAAATATTAATTTTGATAGGTAGATATTATGTATGAGGTAGCCAGTATGTTAATATAATGTTATGTTAATTTTAGTACCAAATTCCTCTATTTATTGAATTTTCCTTAGATGAATATCGCTTTCATATCGTAAGAATAAAGGATATGAAAATTAAATATAACATTGGATTACAAGGTCATCTAGAAAACATAGTTGATCAATTCAAACTTAACGTGCACAAACGACTTGTAGGACATCTATATTAGATGATTTATACAGCGCCAGGAGGCAATCTATGCCTACACTTAACGGGACGCTGTAGTGCCTGGGACATTGTTTTTGAGATGGAATAGGCTTGCCCAGCACCTAAACCACCCTCTCAGCTTAATCAGCCTGGCCAACAGGAAAGACGACGTCAATACGTGTGGAGCTGACTAAGCTGCGGGATTTCTCACGATGTTTTCCTTCGCCGTTAAGTAGCTCTAGTAGGACAATATTACAATATTCTTTACAAAAATAAACTCCATTAAAATGACATAATTTAGATCCTTTATGGTAGAATTTAGTCTTTGCTGACTATGAATTCTCTATGTGTATATGTAGATATTAATAATGGTTGCTATATCAACATACGAATAAAAATATTAAATAAATAAAAATAAATATTGCTGGACTTTTCACACAGCATCGTTTAGCCCCAAAGTAAGCAGAGCTTGTGTTAGGGGTACTAGATGACTGATATACTACTTACTTATATACTTTTTTTGTTTGTAAATACATTATTATTATTATTATTATTATTATTATGTTTGTCAAAGTTTAACATCACGGAACTATAGAGTCCCGGACCTTTGATAGGCATGCATGGGGCCGAAGCCAACACACAGAGGCCTTTTTGACACTGTTGATCTTGTGTGATGGAGACACATACCGGCTACATTATTATTATAAGCCCGATGTTTTCCACTGCAGGGCAAAGGCCTCCCTTCCCTCCCTCCACGTCTTCCGGTCCTGGGCCATAACAGGCCAATCTTTTTTGTAGGAGTTCAGCTCATCCCGCCATCGTCGCTTGGGCCTTCCACGAGGTCGCCGCATCATCGGATTCCATAAAGTGGTTGCTTTAGCCCAGTATTCTTCGGGCATGCGGCTAACGTGTCCGGCCCAGTCCCACTTTAGGTTTCCCGCTTTGAGAGCTACATCGGCTATTTGCGTTTGGGAGCGTAGTATCGAGTTTCTAACGCGGTCGATAAGTTTCACTCCCAAGATACTACGCTCCATAGCCCGCTGGCATACCCCGAGGCTTAACTTCTGGCTATTGGTGAGTGACCAAGTTTGTGCACCGTATGTGAGGATAGGAAGAAAATACATAAAACACAAATACATATTATACATAGAAACACCCAGACCCAAGACAAATATTTGTAGATCATGCAAACATTGGTCTCGCGGCGGGGATCGAACCCGCAACCTTTTGCGTCGCAGGTGGGCCTTCGCCCAATGCTCCACAGAGGTCGTCGTATTAGTTTGAGAATTACGTTTTTTTGCATAATTTTTGAACGTATTGGTTGCATAGTGACAATAATCAAGAGTTGTGTAGAATATTGTAGGCAACTGCACAATCTGCACATGTATACAAACAAAATATAAGATTATACATCGTTTTCATCTATATATAGCTCAACTGATTCTAGTGAATAAGTAAAGTTATGTAAATATATACTTAGATTAATTCTATAAATAAATATATCTACTCACATATCACCTTGATCAAAGATAAGAGAAATTTATTAAAAAAGTCCAACCTCCGACGCGGAGAAATACCAACTTTGGTATGGCGGACGTTCCGTTGATCTGTCGAAACCCAATATTGGTATGGGAATTTTACCAACAAAAAAAAACAAACTAGAGCAATATGGCGGTTCGATGCTTTATTATCTGTCATTGTCAACGTAGTGTGAACGCACACCTTTCGAATGATATACGACACTCTATGGTCCTAAAAGATATTTTCACTCAAAATTTATTTTTTATTGCGACGCCATTTTCTAGTTTTCGGCTGCTGTTGTGAATGTAGTAATTTTGGATAAAAATTAGTAAAAAGCTGTTTCGTGACCGAAAATGTAAGTAATTCTTTACTATAACATATAATTCATTGATTTTACGTAAAGGTTACGTAATGCAAGCATTGTAAATGTAATTTTACTCGAGTTCAAGTTATTGACTAATGCATCGTGAGATTTTCGTTAGCTATTTTTAGTGTTTTTTATCATTTGGAGGCATGAAATGTTGATTATCCTTCCGTGCAATCAATATTACTCGTTATCTAAGTGAAATCTGTGATGTCAATGTTGATTTTAGTTGAAAATGTGCAAAACAAAATAAACGTCAGCCACGCATCATTTGAAAAATACCGCGAAATGCGAAAGAATGCCAAGTTTGCAGTGGTATATCGATAAACCACTATCGATGTTTTGTCGATGATGAGTAATATTGAATTGCAATACGTATGGTCGTTTCAATGTATTTCACATCCTGGTTTCAAGTGCTGGGAAGCCAAATAAAAAATAATCTTTGGTCATTTTCAAAATATTTGTGTTACATATTGTAGATGTCATGGAATGCTCAAAAATCTCCCCCTCAAGGCTGCTGCCCCACTGCCCCACTGCTCGATGAGGATGAGGATGAGGGGAGTGAAATTGAGTGCTACGACTCGGATGAAGGGGAGATGGTGGTGGATGCAGATATAGCATCAGACTATGAGGACATGAATATCGAGGACATGCCGATATTCAGTCAGAATCCAAGCGGGGCTTTATATCCACTGTGAGTATATAATGACTAAAATTAAATAATTAGTTTGATTGTCAAAGTTTAACAAAACGTCCGTAGTACGGACCTTGCCTACAAAAGTAGCCTCGGTTAAACCGGGTAATGATGATTTTTGTGTCCGTTGTACAGTGAATGGTCACAACTCAGCTGTTGTAGGGCTCCTTTCACATTGATTTGTTACCGTTGTGGGGATTAGCATCCCGGACCCTTGATAGGCATGCTTGGGGCCGAAGCCAACATACGGAGGCCTTTTTGACAATTTTGATCTTGTGTGATGGAGACCGGCATCCCTTATCACTAGAAATGCAATCAAGAAAAGTCTCCGGTTCGTGCAGAACTATTGAGGATATGGAAAATTAATTACCGGGCTATGGGGTGGGGTGGTAGTGTACTTATTAATATTGTATTGTATTGTCTTGATTGTACAAGTTAGTTATTTTATTTTCTAAATTTCAGGCAAGGCGTTCCTGAGGTTGGCCCCCTTCGCGTCGGTGCTGCACGCGGTTCCAGTTTGCCAAACCTCTGCCCGCTGCGGCCGGTAGAACCGGTATTGTAGGGCTGGCCTGGCATAAATTTTGTGTACATAACTCTTCTATCAATTCAGAATTTACCTATTTATTATTAAAAATACCTTGAATATACAATACAATAAATTTTCTATAAATTCAGAATTCACCTATTGTAATTAGGTATAATTTGTGTTTAAATTGACATTGTGTGTGTGTGTAAACTGGGTCATGTTTTCTGAATAAATAATAATAATTTGTAATTTTTTTGATTGTTGTTTCATGTAGTGTAATAAATTCTGAACATGGTAATGTTTCTGTTTTTCATTTCTTAATTATTATTATTATGATAAATTAATTTTATGAATAATAATTGTAATATAATTATTATTTATAAAATTAATTAATCATATGTTACATGTCCAGCAGTGGACTGTCATAGGCTGATGATAAATAATAATAGTACTATTAGGTATTATTTTATTAAAATAATATAAAAATAGTACAAAATTATGGAACTAGGTAGGTATTCCATACTATATAGGTAAGGTAGGTACCTACCTGCAAATAAGTACCTTATTTCATAATTAGGTAGATATTCCATATTAGGTAGTATAGGTAGTTAGCCTACAAATAGCTAGCCTCATAGATAGGTAGATAGAATGGCTCCTCGCCGTGTGAGAGTGCAGATAAACGAACGTTTAAATTAATACTTTAAGCTTGCGTTTAATTAACCAGCTTAGTAAGTAGGTATACAAATCATTATACGAAGCTAGCGCGACAAGAAATACCGAGAGGCAAGAAAGCAAAAGTAAAGCGTGTGATCGCAAGCGAGCGGAGTGTCGAGAAGCTTCCGTCGACCGGCCTGCCGTGCGGGCCGCTCCGGGGACGGTGCGGTGCGCGGGGTCAGGCGCGTAGGCATCGTGGGTGGTCGCAGAGCGCTCGACGCTCGAACCGCAAAAGGGATACTCTTCACTTTCTGTAGAAATAAAAATTGTGCGAGCAAAAGAGTGGAGACAATATTGGTTCTCCACAGGTAGTAATAATAAATAAACAAAAACTTTTATTCAGATCAAGCTTACTAGGTAGGTACAATCTACAAAATTATGGAACTAGGTAGGTATTCCATACTATATAGGTAAGGTAGGTACCTACCTGCAAATAAGTACCTTATTTCATAATTAGGTAGATATTCCATATTAGGTAGTAATAATAAATAAACAAAAACTTTTATTCAGATCAAGCTTACTAGGTAGGTACAATCTTATGGAACTAGGTAGGTATTCCATACTATATAGGTAAGGTAGGTACCTACCTGCAAATAAGTACCTTATTTATCATCAGGTATTCATCAGGTATTTATCATCTTGAAAGATGTTTTTATTTGCGTACATAAATATAGTTTTACTTCGTAGAAAGACGAATATTTTAGATTAGGTGCTACAACAATTACTACTTCATAAAACACAACCATAAAAATATTGTTGCTCTATCACCCATCTTATTTCAAGCGGTCCCCACCCCAATCTATCGATAGCGGCTCTACACCTAGTCCCGTCACTAGTTCAGTGCCGAGTTTGTATGACAATGTTGTGCTTTGTTATTTATGTTATGCTCGGTTTGTTTATGTGATAATGGTGCTTGAGTGTTTTGTTAGTGTTATTGAGGATATAAACATGAGTGTTGTGATAAGAACTAATGTGAAGTGCTTTCTGTTTCGTGGGAAAAAGACCTGAAAGTTGGGGCTTCGTTTTGAGGTTGGTGTTTCATATTTTGTAGTATTTAGCTAAATATTCAACAACGATGGTGTGTCCTACTTATTGAATAAGGGAGTTAGATAAATTACCTATCATCTTATCTACAAATTTGATCTAATACATTATCAAAAGTGTTCAATAATTTCATATGAAAATATTTGCGGCGAGCAAAATGTCATTGAACTTTGCCGTACTTTTAGTTTCGAATTAGCCAAAAATATTGGTCTGGGTAAATAAAACGAGTTATTTATTTAGGTAAATAATATATTTTATCATATAAGTACGTTTGTTCTATAAGCCTGTTATGCCTGTATCTAAAATAAACAATGAATTTCTTCGACTTGGTCCGCTTTTCTCTGTAGCGCGTGTTTGTTACTGGATTCTCGTAAAACTGTTGAAGAAAGAATCTTATTAGAATATGATTCCAATTGGAAATTTCAGTGTCATTATTGAGGTAGAATCCAAAAAATCATGCATTTATTATTTTACTCAAAATACATCATTTTCTAAAGTGCAAGAAAAAACTGTCATTTTTTTCTTGGCGCCATGTTTTTTTTTGAAATCTCCCATCAGCTTGAAGGGAGTTTATCTATTTCTAGATTCGAATCCAGATTAGAATAACCATAATTTTGACTAAGCGTAACGGTCAATTTGTCTGAGGCAATGTTATAATATTAAACATATATTTAATATTATAACATTGCCTAAAATAAAATTGCGGGTCGTTGTAATTTTAGGTCTACCTAAAAATGACTTTATTTGATAAAGTAAGTAAGTAAGTTCGTATGAGCCAGTGGCCAACTCTGGTGACGGAGTTTATAGGCCGTTTTAAGGCCTCCATCATTAATTTGATGGGAATACCTATACAGTGTCCCGTTATGAGTAGGCAAATTAGGTTTCCTTTTGTAAATACATACATACTATACATAGAAACACCCAGACCCGAGATAAATATTTGCAGATCATACAAACATTTATCCCGCGACGGGGATCGAACCCGCAACCTACTGCGTCTAAAGCGGGCTTTCACCCACTGCGTCACAGAGGTATTCCCGAAAGACCGTGTCCAACCCCACGAAAACAGTTAGTGTGTTAAAATACTAAAAATTCTAACTTAGAACTGGTGCTATAGAGACAAGCGTAATTAATGAGGTCGTTAAAAAATAACTAGTTGGCGTAGTAACGTCATTGAATTATTACGCAATTTTAGAGTGGAATTGTGCAAGCTATAGGAAAAGTCCCATTCATGTTCGGTAGAAAACAAGTTTTAAATAGGCTTTTGTTCTAATCAATGAATGAACTCTAGAAATTCCTCGAAAATTTGGTCAATTAACTCAATAATAATAATAATAATTTATATAGTGTTGAGTGGATAGTAGCCGGTAGGTACCTATGTGTTCTACTGTCACTAAGGCTTCTGTGTGTTGGCTTCGGCCCCATGCATGCCTGTCCAAGGTCCGGGACTCCATAGTCCCGAGATGTTGAACATTGATAAACAAAATTTAAAAAAAAAACTTTTTTTTTTGCGCACAACTATGCGCACCATTTTACACAATTTGTTAAGTTATTAACCAAAACATGTTTTTTGCTTCTCCTGTAAAGTTGTGTTCTTGCAGTTTTCCTTTAATAATAATGGTAGACATTTGACAATAATAGGTACAAGCACTGCTATGCTGTTTTTCTTCTTCACGTAAGTCTGTTCAGAATTTGTTTGCATACTGTTCTTCTTACAAGTTCTTTCGAACCATACGTGCTGTGGTGTCCTATTAGTAAATAAATACGTGGATTTCAGATACCATTACTTGCTATAAGAATTCTTCTTGTAAGAAGAAAAGCATAACGGCTCCGTGTGATAATATTTCTCCACTTGTCGCGGTCCTATGCCATTTGAACAATCCCTTATTGCGGCAGTCAAGATGACGTCTCGTCATTGCTTTCTATGGCTACGTTCTATGTAATATCAAACAAAATCGGCCAAGTGCGAGTCCGAGTCCCTCGCTAGGGGTTCCGTACTAAGCAAAAGTACCCAAAATACACGAGTTATTTTTATGGCTTTGTCTTCATTTTATGTGAAAAAATACCGAAACCGGTTCTATGATTACTGTATTTGATGAGGTCATTTATAACAGAATATTAATTTCTGCAAAAAATTAGGCATACCGTTATAAGCTTGTTATCGTCTATGAACGAGTCCCTTGCTAGTTACTCATAGGCCAACAACCGTTGTTGGTACAGACAAATGAATAATATGAAGCTTATCTAATTATTTAAAGATTAAGGGTCGGTTCACATCTAACGGAAGATGCGTCGCGTATTATCGGTCGCGTAACGCCAGAACAGACAATTCTATGAGAAAACATTTTACCTTTCACACTTGACTGATGATACGCGATTATGATAACGAAGACCGCTGAATACGCTCGACGCATCTTCCGTCAGATCCAGATGTGAATCGACCCTAAAAATGAGATGGTTTTGGAACAACTTTGAGTAGGTACCTACATAAGTAAAGTAGTTTTATCCTAGATTTATTTTTAACTAGCTGCGCTCCCGCGGTGTGACCCGCGTTCCCTCGGGATTTTTTAATTTTTTCGGGATAAAAAGTAGCCTATGTCCTTCCCTGGGATACAACCTTTAACTATGCCAAATTTCAGCTTAATCTGTTCAGTGGTTTGGGCGTGAAAGCGTAACAAACAGACAGACAGACAGACAGATAGACAGACAGATAGACAGACAGATAGACAGACAGACAGACAGAGTTACTTTCACATTTATAATATTAGTATGGATGGATTTTCAAGAATTTAAAAAGTATTAGGTAGGTAGATAAGTAATAACTATTAAATAAAAGTTTAATTTATATCGTTGAGTAAAGCAGCAAGAGTGTTCGGCCACAAACAGGGCAGAGTTCCGTACGTAAGTTTATATTTAATACCTGTTTATCACAACTAATTAATGTATAATAAGTTCTTCGACTATTTCTTGTTATCTTGTAATAATATATCACAGCTACCAGACAGATTGACAGACGGACGGGTAATGAAGAGATAGCGAAAACATAAGTAATTTGTTTACGTTTTTCTAAGTATAGTGAAAGGTTTATGGTGCGCATCAGAGGCTCATTTCGTGCACTAAAGCTTACGATGGCTTACTACGGACCCCTAAAGTTTGCGAACTCAATACATTACTACATTATTTTTATTCAATTATAGGAAAAAACTATTACCCCCTTACTAATAAACTTGACATAAAGTTATGTCATGCATAACCTATGAATAACCATACAAATTTTTAGTTTATGCATGACATAACTTTATGTAAAGTTTTATTAGTAAGGGCCTTAGAATTTAAAAAATATAATATAGGCTATTAAATTCCTCAAATCTATTACAACTATGTTTAATGATTCTGTTACTAAGCAAAGCTGGTGCCTGGCTTCATAGGTTGCATAATATTTGTTAATATTTTTGAGGTATGTAACATTTTGTCAGTTAGTGGGGTATGCCTATACGTTACCGAATCCAGTCGAGCTAGTTTAAAACCGGACTAAACTAGTGATTTAATTTTATAAAATGTTTAGGGTTCCCTAAAACTTAATGAATAAAGAATGCTGGACATTTTTCACACAGCATCTAACCCCAAACTAAGCAAAGCTTGTACTATGGGAACCAGATAACTGATATACTGCTTATATACTTTTAGTTTGTAAATACGTACCTACATATTATACTTAGAAACACCTAGACCCGAGACAAATATTTGCAGATCATACCAACATTTATCCCGCGGCGGGGATCGAACCCGCAACCCTCTGCGTCCCCACTGCGCCACAGAGGTCGTCTTAACTTGATTTAAAAAAAGGCCAATCGGCGCGTGTTTTAGTTATTTATAATCTTTGCACCACGATAAGAAGAAGTCTAGATCAATGGGTATTTTTTTGTTAGATTTATTTGCTATTGGTAAACACCAAAACAACTGAACCGATTTTAATCATGTTTCCTTAAAACGTAAGGAAAGTTTTTTTTTATGTTTATGCTTAATACTATGTGTTTTTGTGCCAAAAAAAATTTTGCAGCTTAAATTTTTTTGAAAATTTATACGGCCTTATTAATTAGATTACCCTAATTCTAGCTTAATACGAGACTACTCTCAGACTTGTTACTTCTTTAGTAACGAGGGAGCAAGTTGAATATTTTGATGTTATTAATAAACTGGTAGTAGTCTCGAATGAGTAATACATTTCTTACATCGGGATTAGTAGAAAAAGAGGGAATGAACGAATGATATTATCATTCAAAATATTGTCTATCTCTGTCATTCATAGAATGAATGACAGAGATAGACAATAATTTGTATTTGACAATCTGTTTTATTCATAAAGGTTTTATTCTTCTAAAACTTTTTGGTGTTCTTTGTTGACCAAAAAATTTTTAATCATATAAAAGTATTTAGTCATTTTAACTGTTTTATTGTTTCTTGCTAATCCGAATGGTTTTTCACCACAAAATCTATACCTATGCAGTGTTACTTGGATTTTAAGTTCAGTTTTTCGAGATCGTCCAATAGATTCTTGTAAATTTTCACTCGCCACATTTTTGAAACTGGTATCCATCCTCATTCAATTCTTCCTCAAATCATCAACATAATCCATCCTATTTGCACAACCTTTTTTTTTGACGTAAAAATTACAAAATTCATGATACGTCTGCCTACTCCATCTCTATATTGACGACCTCTGTGGCGCAGTGGGTGAAAGCCCGCTTGGGACGCAGAAGGTTGCGGGTTCGATCCCCGCCGCGAGATAAATGTTTGTATGATCTGCAGATATTTATCTCGGGTCTGGGTGTTTTTATGTATAATATGTATATATTTACAAAATTATATAAGTAGTACTTATACTTATAAGTTATCTGGTTCCCATAGTACAAGCTTTGCTTAGTTTGGGGCTAGATGATGCTGTGTGAAATGTCTAGCATTATAATATTATAATAATAATACTAGGTGGCGCCTAGGAGTAACTCTTACTCCGAGAGTAGAGTCGAATTAGCTTAGTTCCTCCTTGGTCTTTATTTATTAATACTGTATTGACCTACTACAGCCTTATGCTTTGGATTAGCGCTAATACCACCTTAGTTCGTGTTTATTAATGACAGCCATAGTGTATACATTTTTTGAGAATTTCGCGTGTACCTATATACATCTTATTGGCCGTGACTGTACCTAAATATTTGTGATTTTAAATGATACATTTATCTAGAAACACATGAGAAAAACTTACTGGATAAATACTCGTACTTATTCAAATGAAAAACGCAAACAATTAGTTGCTTAGGGAATATCCTTCCTTAGGGAAGGATAGAGGATAGTCTCATTTAAATATATCTAGGTAAACTATCTTGGAACGCTTTGTTGTGGCTAAGATGGCTAGTAAGTATTTTGTTTAGTTTTTCCGTGAAAAAGTAGTTATTCTTTACCTATTTGATCCAGAACTATAATAAATAAAAATAAAATAAACACACGACCTACTTTTTTTTATAGATTCCACACTTTACATCCCAATCAAAGTGAAAAACAAAAGTACAACAATTTTATTTCATTTTCCTTTATTTCATTTTGTTGATTTCGTCGAAAGCTTCAGTTGGCTGTCGTTTTTCCCAACGTTTCTTTTATAGAGCAATTCTATTGACCAGAATAAAGCCACGATAGCATTACATGACGTCAGAAGGTAGAACACTGTAGAGTAGCTGTTTGTGAGATCCCGTATAGCGCCTGAAAAAAATAAATAGTATTTTATTAGATTGCTCTTAATATATAACAGGGAGTTAATCTTATTAAAGACATAACATACATAGCCGAATTTTAAAAAAGCATTATGATGTTCTACATAAATCATGCACCGTTTTCTTACTGTTAAATTTCTGACTCCATTTTCACCTATGAATTCTTTTTTTCACCATAGTCAAAAATATAGAGAACTAACCTAAAGCTGGTCCAAGCACCAGTAGGGATCCTCCAGACATTAGCATCATGATGCCCATGGCCGAGGTGAACTTATCCGACGGCACTGCGTCGGATATCACCACTGTGATCAGGACGAATATGAAACATCGCGCCATACCCATTATCGTGATGTAGATGAGGATCGGCAATGATTTTTCGGACAATATCATACCTAAAATGCAAGTCAACATAATACTTAGAGGGATTAAAAAAAACCGACCAAGTGCGAGTCGGACTCGCGCACGAAGGGTTCCGTACTAAAATTTAAAAAAGGGCAAAAAAACACGTTTGTTGTATGGGAGCCACCATAAATATTTATTTATTTCTGTTTTTTAATATTTTTTGTTATAACGGCAACACAAATTTAACATTATCTGTGAAAATTTCAACTGTTTAACTATCACGGTTCATACATACAGATACAGCCTGGTGAAAGACAAACAGACAGCAAAGTCTTTGTAATAAGTTAAGTTGGAACTTGATCCCTCTCTTGCCTGGAGGAGAGCGCTGACTCTGCTACTCAGTTTCCTAACTTTTGCAGTAGTCAACGTTTCCCTATTGTATTTTTACTCGCATGTGTTTTTGTTTTAAGTAAATCAAAATATATTTGATTTGATTTGATAATGATCGAAGTAAAAATAAAAAAAAGGGTCCTGCTTTACACTTTGGGTACGGAACCCTAAAAACATTCACCAAATACTTTTAAAAACTTATTGGACATCCAAATTACGGTAAAAGAATTATAAACTTTTTAGTTCGGCTAGTTACAAAAGCGTGATTATATAAATCACGCAATTGAAATACAAACAAATACTTACCAAGTCTTGAAATAGTGACAACAAGAATAGCTATAATATAAATCTGTTGACTGCCAACTTTTAGCAACCACTTGCTGGTGAAAATCAACACCGTTCGCATCGCCAGGTCCCCGAAACAGATAAGAGCGAGTGCCAATGCAACCATGTCCTGAAAAGAACAACACATTGCTCAATATGCTTCTACATGCATTATGTTGGCATTTGATTGGCATAGTTTACAATGATTGTTGTACAGAAAACCGGATCAAACGCACAACCTTTCTACCGCTAGCTCATTGCATGTTTTTATATCATGCGTTTATAATTCTTGCGCATTTTATGTTTGACCTGACGCGGTGGTTAATGGTCTTAATGTATGTTAGGTACCTGACTCCATCCCGTAGTGTACAAGGCTTGTGGTAAAATCATTGTGAATGTGGCTTCCGAAAAATTTGTCAGTGCTGGTCCAAGGCAAACACATGATATTATGAACTTCTTGAATAGCGGTATATCGATGAAGGATTTTACAAATCTCCTGAAAATAAACAGTATCATCGTGTTATCGCTTTTATTGATGGTTTTATTGATGGAGAGCTAAGCACAGAAGGCTTCATTTTTCTAGTCATCTAGTCCAATCAGTCTTTTTTAAAAGCTGGCTGCCTTAACTGCATTAAATTAGAACATTTTAAGAGCCGTGTTAGCCGGATGGGGTTATTCCTCGACTTTCAATCTTAAGGTCGTGGGTTCGAATCTTGGCTGTGCACGACTTTTCATTTCGGAAAATTGTTAGGCACCTATTTCTATTTATATTTTTCTCTTTAACTCGAGCTCATAACGATGAATGAAAACATCATGAGGAATCCCGCAGCATAGTCAGCTCCACGCGTAGTGACGTTGGGCTTTCCTGTGGGCAAGGCCGATTAGGCTGAGCCTTCCATTTCAAACAATGTCCCAGGCACATACAGCGACCTGTCAAGTGTAGGCATAGGTTGCCTCCTGACGCTGTCATAACGTCATGACGCTGTTTTCAATTTGAGCCAAATAAGCCAGCCTTTAAAAAATACGAGGCTAATTTCAAGTAGTTACCTGAATTTACAAGGTTTCTCAATTTCAAAAATCTTCTCATCTATTTTTTCTATAGTAGCTTCAGTTTCAATGTTGGCATCGGTTACTTTAATTACAACTGCTTTGGTTTTTTCATCTATGAATAGTGGCTGCATTTCTAAAAAGAAAAACAAAACAATAACGGCCTTAATAAACGGTTTATTCCATCTAGTCCTACCAGTAGTTCGATTAATTGGATAAAAACATCCAAACAGTTCGACTATCAAACTACTGGTAGGACTGGATGGAATAAACCTAATAAAGGTTTATTCCATAAAGGTTCGTGGGGTATAAAGTTATTCCTAAGTGTAAACTGTCAAAAATACGTTAACATCAGAACCCTGTGCTCGTAGAGACCTGGATGATATCCTAATGTTTAGTGACTTGGAGGTGACGCAGCCTGGTGTTCTTTTTATTTGTGACGATCTAGTTGCAGAGATATTCACTAAAATATATGGTCAAAGGCAAAAAAGTATTTGCAAATTACTCGGTAACGAATATACCAAAACGGAAGAATCTTTTTTATTTGGTAATAGCATGTCTGAACTTATTTCTGCCAAATTTGGACAATTTCAAATATGTATAATGACATGCTTTTGACTTGGTACTCTATGTAAATTACCTGCTGTGGGTATAACCTCAACCCGCTTCATATGCCACTCCACGGGCTGCATGAGTAATACTCCCAAAAGATTATTTATCGTGAGCCCTGCTATCAGAATGAGAGTTCCACGAAATCCATACTCTTCTAAAGACCACCTAACGAATATTGGACCACATACAGTCAGCACACCTGTAAATTAACAAAATGTTACTAGCTGCGCCCGTCGGTGCTACCAACCAACGGCTTCTTGGAAACATTTTAATTTTGTATCATAAAAATAGCTTAGACTTTCAATTATTCAAAGTTGGACGTCCCTATCCCTTCATAGTTGAGCCATTTCAGCAACAAATGACTATCAATCCATCCATCTTATCTAGTAATTTAGGCGTAGTATGCGTGACTATTTATTTATGTTAATCACCAAGATCCTGTGACAAACTAATCTTGATTCTACCAAACGATCCATCTTACCACTTATTTATTTAATCGTATGATAGGCATATCCTAATGAATAAAGACTACAGAAAAGATTAAAGGACAGATGTTTCAAAAAACAAGATGAGTGAGAAAGAGTTCTTCAAGCAGCCTAAATCTCCGGCTCTGAGTTATTTAGAGATTAAAAGAAGTTTAACTAAGGCCACGATTCCACTTGCAAAAAAACTTCAGTCCCTGCAGTTAGCATGTGTTAACTCCCTGCCTCTATATGTTAGATAGACTGTCTGCATTTCTTGTGGTTTTTTGCAGGTGGAAAGGTAGCCATAACACCTTACCTATAACACACTGAACAAAACTGAAGGCAAACATTCTCTTTTTGACAAAGTAGTCATTCAATGAAGAACAGCTCAAGTTAAATGTGGCTCCCAAGGCGATACCCTGAAATTAGAAGCACTTCATAAATGTTTTATATTTTAAGTTGAGACAGCATATTCGCACTAAACATTCTCTAGGAAAATTGGGATGATATTATATGGATGAGTGCAAGACATGGCAAATAAAGTTTTTAATATGAAGTGCATAAAATGTATTAATTATAAACTTAACTAGTTCATATTTTTCCTCTTCGTATTGTTTGTTTCTTTCTGTAAATAGACTGTTTGAGTAGAAACTTGAGATATTCGGCAAATTATGGTGGCTGCGAGCTGACCCGATGATCAAGTCGGCTAATCATTGGAACTCTATTGACTAACCTAATATCCGTGTTTGGAGTCATTTAAATTTGCTCACCCTTATCCAATAAAATTTGCGTTGAAAAACCTTTATATTTATTTCAAATAATTACATAATTATAATAGTTTTAAATTAAATTTTTTTTTTTATATAATACCCACGGGCAGAACTCCTTGAAAAAATATGAAAGTTGCGGCAGATTTAGCGAAAATCATTCCAATCACACCCACGTCTAGCACCAATGCGGATAGCAGTGCCAGTTTCCGTCGGCTCATTAGTTTTAACAATGAGTTCGTGAAAAAACCTGGAAAAAAACCGCAGTAGGTATAGAAAAATATATCATGAAATTGTAGGAGGTTGCATGTGCTTCGATCTATCTGCAATAAGGGTAATATGATATTGATTTACTTATTTACTCTGATTTTTTCCATTGGGCGAACTGTAGGTAAGTTTAGGTAATTGAAATTACTAAAAACAATGTGAAAACTGACCAGACATAGCAAAGCAGAACGAGTTGATCCCCGTCAGCAACGTGACGCCGGTCGAACTCATGCCAATTTCAATCATGAAGTCATTGTACAGCATTCCAAAGCAACCATTAAATACTGTGGCTGTGGACTGAATAAAAACCACTGATAAGTAAAAGAAAAGATTACCCAGGCACTGACACCACGGCACTGTTAGTGCAGTGCCCCTAGTGCTGTTAGTAATGTAGGCATAGGTTGCCTACCGACGATCTAAAATAATCTATTCTCCAAGGGTCTTCGTGAAAGGTAAACGAGAACCTCAGAATTTATGACCGCTTTACTGTTGGTACCCCAAAATGAATTAGTACAAAAATTCAAGCGAAACATGTATTGACCATTTACACTGCATCTTAGAACACGGTAGATATTTGATCATACACATATAACAACATGTCTTTGACTGACTCAAACAAAATCTTGGAATTCTGAGTAGGTAATTAGGTACATAATGCAAAAGTAGTGCAATCAGAAATAATAAATCAGGTGAACATCAGATCCTGTAGATACAAAAAAATACAAAAAATATATAAATATTTTATTTCTTTAACTTTTAATTGCCCAGCAGTGGGACTCAGCAATGGCTCATAAAAAAAATTAAACTAAAATACATTTCATGGGTTTGGGACCCTCTTTTAAATAAGAAAATACCTTTATTAGAGGATCTCGCTCTTCTGTTAATGTGTAAAATTATTACTTTTAAGTACAACACACACAGTTGTGACAATAAATATTTTGTGAGTCTAATAGAAAATAGAAAGTATACCTTATTAGTTTTTATAATAAAAGAAAAAAACGAGTAGAAAATATTGTTATGTTGGTGTTTGAGTTGAGTTCTGTAAGAGTTTACCTTCCTTGTGTGGTGTTTTGTGTGGGTATGTGTGTATGAGTATGTGTGTGTGTTTGCTTGTGTGGGTGTGCTTGTGTGAGAGTGAAACTTATCATGTGATAATTTCTAGCAGTTTTTCAGCAGCAGATGGCTTTAGGAAGCTCACTAATGCGTCCTGTTTTTGTAATCGCATTAGATTTAAAAATATCTGTAATGATAATTTATTGTGAATAAATAACTGAGTAAATAAATAACTGAGTAATGTTTTGTTTCACAACGTTTCTACACATTTTATATGAAAATTCAAGGAATGCCACATCCGCAACGTCTCTTACATTTTTTATATTTTGCACCATATAGGTACTTGTACCGTTTGTAGTGTAGCCGTAATGTTCGACGCTTATCTAGATAATCTAAACAATGCGTATTGCATCAATATTTACGATTGACATGTGATTCTGCCTATTATTATAGAACCCGGAATTAAAATAAAGATCTTGTATGATGTTTGCACTCATCGTTTTTATTGATGTACCTACTTTGTGATGAATCTCTTTCTCTTTTACACGAAACAATAATCATAAAAATACATAAGTAAGTACATAATTAAAAAAAAAAAAAACTTTAAATCTTAAAAAAAAAAACGAAAGATAAAAAACAGTGTTCAAATCACCGACCGCAGGTAATGTGCCCAAAAGGCTGGCGGCATTACCTCGTTGGATGGCTATACTTATCCTCTGTCCGAGGTAAACACCAGCCCTTTGGTTATTGGTCTCGTCAATCAACCTTTTGGATAATTATCTGAAAAGGAGCCACGCCTCTGGACCCCATGGACCTAAAGTTTTCACACCAAAAGGCAGAAATATATACCCATCCATCATATTTTTATCATTATATTTTTTACGTAATTAATTTGATATTTATGATTCCGGTACTTCAGAATGCAAAATTATCGATGCCCGCTAAATTATCTCGCTAGGACATGTTGGAGGCCTTTTAGTCAGCCTCAAACTTCATCACCAGATTTTGCCACTAATTCCCAAATATTTAAGAAGCAGCAGAAGTTATTAAATGTTTGTAAAAATTTGAGAACAAAATTATAACACGTTCTATGCCCGTCTCTGCAGTGCTGCCAAAAGGGCTAGTACCACCTCCATGAAGTACGCGAGGACGTGCGTTGGTGCCACTGAACTTATTGGATACCATGTATTTCACATTGAAATTGGATCTATCTTGAAACTCTGGGTTTGAATAAAGGGTTAGTAAATTAAGGGCTATAGATTTAATATACTCCCCGCCGTGGGACAAAGACGACCTCTGTGGCGCAGTGGGCGAAGGTCCGCCTGCGACGCAGAAGGTTGCGGGTTCGATCCCCGCCGTGGGACAAATGTTTGTATGACCTACAGATATTTGTCTCGGGTCTGGGTGATTCTATGTATAATATGTATGTGGGCGGATCAACTTTTTTCTGTCATGAATCAACTTTTCGTGTAAAAAAATAAATGTTGAAATTTTGCTATAATTTCACCTAATATTGTTAAATAAATTTCTGCAGTTTACAAATCTACTACGAGCACCAAAAAATTTTGCCGTTTTCATGGATTTTTATGCCTTTATTCCAAAAGTGGCTCCCAAAAATGTCACCTAACTAACAATGACGTATTATGGTAAAAAGTTCATAAAAAACAATATTTTAAAAAGTAAATCTGTTTCAATGTGAACTATTACTCAATTAAATCAATCTGGCATAATCAAAATTTAAATAAAGTGTCTAATTTTTTTGAAAATATACCTCATTGTGTCTCTGGGGTCACTAAATGAAAGAAATTTTATTTACTTTTCTTGTAATTCTGTTTCTAGAAGCGCCAGAAAGATGCACTTTTTACATGACTATTGTTGTTTATTCTTCAAACTTTGGTCATACAACATTTTGTAAAATAACCTTTACTTTTTTAATAATCCTGCTATCAGTGTCCAAATTTTTGGGGACAACTACGTGAGCCCGGAGACATAATGGTGACCCTAGAGACATATACGGTACTATGCCATAGGCAAGTCACAGTACAAAAAACCATACAAGGTACAAAAAATATTTTAAATGTGACAACCAGTTTACTTTTTATAGTTAACACAGAAAATAAACCCTAACCTAACAAATATCACATTTTTCTCTAAAATTAGAGATAACATTTTATGAAAATGGGGGTTTTAGTTTATTTAAACAGTCATCTGCGTAGTAAACCAGTCCCCTATCGCATTTTTTCACAAAATAACATAAATCTCGCTTAATGAAGAAGACCAAAAAAGCTTTTTGTGGATGAAATATAAATTCTTTTCTCACTAAGTTACCGACTGAAGATATCTTTCGGAACAAATGGCCACAAAAAATAATTTTACTACCTGTAGATTCATCAAAATAATCAGCCTTTCATCCCATGGGATGAGAAAGGCTGGGTCAGCTGTGGTCATTCTGGCCAGCCATGCCTGGGGGTAAGGCCTTTCTTTACTTCTGTCATTCGTCTCTGTCCTGTGGTATCTTGCCCTTGTATTATATTCTACAGACTTAACCATTCCATCGATCCATTCGTTCTGTGATGACGAACACCACTCTATTTACCACCAGGTCACTACTCATTTACAACTTTGATCCTGTCATCACCACACCTGGCCACTTGTCCTGCCCAAACAACTCCATTTGAGCTCCAATAACCACTTGTGTGTGTTTCAGCATCGAGGACTGGGTATATTTAAAAGTGTAATACCGAGCATTGCTTATTCCATGGCTCCCTGTCATGGGACTCTGATCTTGTGCAGTCTCCTTCGTGAGCGCCCATGTCTCGGCACAATAATTTCATAGTTAGTGGACTCAATTACTACTTTGCTACTGCTGTCATCACCGCGCCTGGCTAGTCCTTCCCAACCAATACCATTTGAGCCCCAATAACCGCTTGTTCATCTTGAAATTTTGGCTTGTTCATAATGTTCATTCGGGAATTTCGACAATCTTATAAGTTTGATACCGAGCTTGCTTTATAGCTCTCAGTGCAACTCTGATCTTGAGCACAGTCTCCTTCGTGAGCGTCAATGCACCATGATGGTAGTTAGCATAAACTGCTACATGGGATGGCAGTTGGCAGAACACATTGGCAGATCTTATTTCCAATGGCAATGTTTGGAACCGAGGACCTGGAGATATTCGATATAATTTTAGGTGACCATGGTGGCCAGGCCTACTTTAAGATAAAAAGTAAACTACTTTAAGATGAGTGATCAGGATCACGCATCTCTAAAAACCACCGGAAAAGGATGAGGTTGAGGTCGTCTACAAACCTAAGGTGCTACAGGAAGACACCTACCTGCAGGCAGACTTTTATTCCCGAGCTGTCTAATTCAAGAGTTTTTACGACGTTTCCTAGGACAGCCGTAAAAAGCTTGGGTGATAAGATGTTTCCCTGTCAACATACTAATAGTTTTCCTCTTTAAACGAGGATTTGGAGAATTTTGCTATGTAGCCGCACTTTTATGGTGGTATACATCATCCGCAGTATATCCATATAGTTAAAATGGATCTGACAGCGATGGAGAAAGATTTCTTGCTTCAAAGGTTTTTTTCGTAATCTACGAAGGCCATGCATATTCAAGCCAGTTGACCTCTTGACTCTTCTCGGTCGTTGACATCGAGTGTGGGTACAAATAGACTAAATAGAATGCGTAAAAGCAGAATCGAATGAAGTATGGTGTATTGTATCGACCTCACAAACGACTTGTATTCTTAGTTCATACTTAAAGCAATTTTAAACATAAATCTGAGTGTTTTCTATTAGAAACTAAAAATGTGCAATGAATCTTTATGTATTAAACCCGTCTATCACTCACCAGATTGTTTATTGTATAAATTATGGTAATTTTTATGCAGAATGTCTCTTGGCTCACTAAAAATTGTCTCTTGGGTCACAGTTTTTGTGAGCCAGTGGAACGGTGACTCAGGATACAAACTAAGGTTTTTAACTCTTTTTCTTCAACGAATTTGATGAAAGTAAAAAAACACGTGGATGCAAAGCATTTCAGAATCAAATGTCAAAACATAATAACCAAATTACTTTAAAGAGTAGTTTACTTGTAGGAAATTTCGTCGTGAGTCAGCGGATAAAAAACAATGACACCCAGTCCCGCTGCGAACTACACACGTAATGGCAGAGTCCACATAATGGCCAAGGGTCAGCAATCTTTATTTTACGACATGCAGATGAGTTTTCTATTAGCCTAGCCAATAACTATCTATATTACTTACACTTTGTTGAACTTTTTTGTCGTTACCCAGTTGACAACGCGATTTGGGTAAATGTCGGGGACAACATTTCAAACCGTGTTTTTTCATTGAAAAATGCAATATTTTGTTTCGCAAATCAGTATTTTAGAATGCTGGTACATCAAGGAACAATGTAGATAAAAAATATAAAGACAAGTCAAGGAAAAATTTTACACAGCAGCGTTGCATATGTGCGTGATTTGCGCTGGGGACAAGTGAAATTTGTATGAAAACCAATTTTCGTCCACTGGGTCACGATAATTTTATATATAATTGACTAAATATTTTGAAAATATTGATAAACAAGCGTAATGGTAAAGGATCTGATTTTATTAATTAATGTTAAAACCAACAATTAATATAACTCAGCACCTTTTACGATTTTTTTTACGTCGGGGACAAGGTTTTACACTAAAAAGTTGATCCACCCATGTATTTACAAACATAAGGTATATAAGTAGTATATCAGTTATCTGGTTCCCATAGTACAAGCTTTGCTTAGTTTGGGGCTAGATGATGCTGTGTGAAAATGTCCAGCATTATTTATTTATTTATTTATTTATACTTCTTACAACGTTGATGATGAACGACACGAATATAACATAGCCGTAACCACCATCTGGTGCCACCAACTCATATTTCTTTGTCACTTTGTCACTGCTCATGTTGACTAGTTAAAGAATACTGGAGACTTGCAATCGTCTAAAGTATCTTCACGTGTAACAATCGTAGTGTGTTTCAATCTATCATTGTTTAAACAAAAGTTAAACTATTCATATTTGTCGTAAAAATTAGATGTAGAGTAGATAATGACTGCTGACGCGTCTCATTCTCATGTTGTATCTTCTTCTTCATATTTAAGGATTTACTCCTTGTCGGTACAACTGATGAATCCCTCTCCATGTATCTCTTTCCAGGGCTGCTTCCTTGACCTCTTTATACGACATGACAGCTACCTTCTTTACTTGGCTCATGTAACTTATCCTCGGTCTTCCTCTTCCTCTTCTTCCTTCCACTTTCCCTTCTATAATGTTCTTAATGAAACTGTCATGTCGTATAAGATGGCCGATCATCTTTCCCCTTCTGTTCTCGACAACTTGCAATAGCGATGTTGTATAATCATCTCATGTTGTATAAATTGACATAATAATTATGTAGCTTCTGCAAGTACCTTAACACGTTCAGTGCCAACGCCCATGCTCGTGACTGTAATTTTGTAAAAAGTAACGCCATTTTCTGGTGTACTAAAATAACGCAAAAATAGAGGCACGGCATGGCCAAGACAAGACAAGCTAAAACAACGAGGCCCCTACTACCTTAGATCATAAAGACGATGAGCTTTTACCTTGTATTTATTTCCCCTCTGCCAAAATGTACACGATTCCGAATCGATCTTGTAGTATTATGAACGTCATAAAGAAAATTTGCAAGAATGTGTCATTTTTTATGCATAAGCGTGTGTAAAATGCGTTCGTGTGCTGCCTCGTCCCCCGCAAAAACTGGCATAAAATGTTGAAAAAGGAATTCTGTCAATAACTCGTCCAGTTATAGTTTGTCTGAGACTACCACCCTTTTCTCGAAGCGTTGTCATCTATCTATCTAATCAGCCCACATCCACCCACTGCTGAGTATAGGCCTCCTCATTTTCACGCCATATATATTTTGAAACGTCATAGCTTCGGTGCGGATGATGCTAAAAAGCTGTTATACTCTTTGGTAGCAAAATAATGAGCCAAGTTTGATTAGAACTTGATTAGAACAAGCTATATTCTGAATACCTATGTCTCTGAGGATATAGAGACTGCTCTAAGAAAATTAAATAATAAATCGCACCAACAACATTTCCTTGTAAAATTTATTGTCAAGACTCTACAATTCCATTAAAGTATGCTTTTACGTAAAAAGTTATGAGATCTCTATTTGTAGAGCCAAACCTCTAGCTAAGCTTCGTTTTGTGCTGCAACAGTAAAAAGTACTTACAATCGAATTGAGAACCCTCTCCTTTTTTGGAGTTGGTTAAAACATAACATTTTTTTTCGGTACGCTTGAAATTTATGGACATAAGAGAAAATGTCCACTAATCATGAAAAAATAAATTATCATTCTCAAAATAAAATCTTACGTATTTCAGGTTTCTTAAAATTATTAGCTAAGGATCAGTTTCTTGTGTTTTATTTAAATGTTTGCGCAGAGAATACTAATGTTTACTTTATGAAACGAATAAAAAACGTGGTATCAAGTTATTCCTGAGTGTAAACTGTCAAAATGTATGGTAACTTATTCCCTGTCTTTGATTAATGTAATTGGTCCTACCGTGTTAGTTAAAGTAAAATAAATAAATAAATAAATAAATACCTATTTTATTCTGAGGAATAACTTGACACCACGTTTATTAGCTTACTACGAGTAGTAAACGTGGTATTATTTTTAGGTACTATAGTTACCATACTAAACATACAATGAAAGAGGATCAGAACCGGATCCCCAGGTAGTACTCGTACCTCCATATCTTCGGACATTCAAAAATTTTTAGAAGATGTCTCATGTCTTAGTTCCGTGATCACGTTATCAGATTTCATTCATTTCATTCGACCCTGTTTTCATTTGGCATAATATGCCCTTTACCATTAATAGATCGTGTACCTATGCATTTTTTTAAATATGCAATGCACAGCCGAAACTCGATCTTACAAAAATATCGCGCATTCCACTTCATTATGTTGTTGTTGTTGTTGTTGTTGTTGTTTTAAGCCCCCACTATCTCACTGCTGGGCAAAGGCCTCCCCTCTAGCTTTCCGGTCTAACGCCATTGTCTGCCATTGATAGTCGCTCGAAGGTGTCCAGCTCGTCGCGCCATCGCTTGCGTGGTCTGCCGCGCCGTCTCACTGTCTCAGGGCTCCAATCAGTGGTTATTTTAGCCCACAGTTCGTCCGGCATGCGGCAGACGTGCCCCGCCCAGTACCACTTGAGTTTCCCGGCTTTTTGAGCTACATCGGCGACTTGCGTTCGAGAGCGAATGGTGGCATTTTTAATTCGATCGATTCGATTATATTTATAAACTAGCTGGTACCCGCGACTTCGTCAGCGAAATAACATACTTATTAGCAACGCCTTTAACTGGAACTACCAACTCCCCATACAAACTTTCAACCCTTATTTCACGCCCTCCATGATTATTAATATAGATTTTTTCTACTTCTTCTCAAAAAAAAAATTAATGAAATCGGTCCAGGCGTTGTTGAGTTATGCGCTTACCAACACATTTTGCGATTCATTTTTATATTATAGATTACAAGTGACCCGCCACTGCTTCGCACGGGTGCAATGCTGATACCAATATTGTATTATACATATAAACATTCATCTTGAATCACTCTATCCATTAAAAAAATTAGTAGTTTTAAAGATCTAAGCATACATAGGGACAGACAGACATTGTTTGAGCCGCTCTTATCATTATGAGAAGTTTATTAGACGAATCTTAATTTGTGTAAGAACTCTTATCATTCGTGAAAATTGCGTTTTTGTCTGTTAAAAAGATATTGTACGTACCTACTTAGTTTTGTGATTACCTCACACATTTACCTACGAATGAAACCTTGACCGATTGTTGGCGTAGTAGGTACCTATATCGTAGAAATTATCGTTTTTACTATTTAGATGGAATATAATGTATGGTTTTTACTATCTACCTTTTAGGAGATTAGAAAACCCCCCACCAAAATGAAACCAATGCTTCAAACTATGTTTGTTGCTCTCGTTATTTATTGGTTGCGAAAAACAAGAGTAGAACATCTAGCTTTGATGGCGCAGTGGGCGAAGGTCCGCCTGCGACGCAGAAGGTTGCGGATTCGATCCTCGCCGCGGGCCAAATGTTTGTTCGACCTACAGATATTTGTCTCGGGTCTGTGTGTTTCTATGTATAATAAATGTATGTATTTACAAACAAAAAGTATGTAAGTAGTATATCAGTTATCTGGTTCCCATAGTACAAGCTTTGCTTAGTTTGGGGTGGTTTGGGGCTATTTGCTGTGTGAAAAATGTCCAGCATTATTTATTTATTTAGCTATGTGATCAAGGTGGTCTTAATAATACCTACCTAATGTTATATAAGTAGTACCTATACTATAATTATGAGTACGAGATAACGTCCTACTATAGGTACCAATTGAGGGTCCACCCTCAATTGGTACCTATAGTAGGACGTTATTATGGATACTAGATTTAGCATCCAGTATCTCTGAAATCAATTCATTAGTTTTTGCGTGAATGAGTAATATATATCATCACAAACTTTCAAATTTGTGATATATTCTAATATATTATATCTATTTTATCTATAGGTTTCATTCCTATCTGATATGCATTTCAATTTTCCGAGACAATCCCGTTCAATTTGCTCCCTGAAATAGGTCGTTCCCCGAGGACTGTTCAGTGATCGTTACCGCGCACTTCACATGCTATTCACAATACGCCTCGACAGTGCATTGTAAACGAAACCGTATCCCTATTACTAGTTTACAAAACCTATGTAATTGGATTATAGCAGTGCCCTTAGCGGTTACTACCTATATTGAGCTAAAATGTGCAATAGGTATAATTTATTTTGCTGTCTTAAGCGATTGTATAGCATAAACCTAAAGAGATACCGTGCAAAAAACAAGATTATGACAGTACTTAGCCCCAAGGCACGGTAGACATTCTCTCAGATCACGTTTCTCAACGCGAAAAAATAAGAATCAATTTCAGATCCAACTTTTATTTTTTTGAGAGAGACCTGACTGACTGAGACATAATATTTTACAGCCAGCGCCTAAGATACCAAGATAGTGTTGTTTTTAAACCTATGTCGTCCCACTGCTGGGCAAAGGTGTCCTCCAAACTCTTTCAACGGTCTCTATCCGCCACCACCAATCTGTCTCGAAGCCTCGATGTCAACTCGCCAACGTTTCCCAGGGCGACCTCTACGATTCCGCAACCGTTCTCCGATGACCAATTCGTCGATGGACTGTTCGTTGACAGGACGATTCATATGCCGCCGTCCTTCTGGCACCCACGGCGTGACTATGTTGGCCCATTTTTCCCGGTCCATCCGGCTCACGTGACCCGCCCAGTCCCACATGAGAAAGATAGTGATAAAAATACGAAAATCAAGATAAAGCGCCTATATTTCAATTCGAGGCAGCGGGTAATCTGCCCAGAACGATAAATAACCCAGCACCCTCCAGGTTAATTATTAACTTCGAAGCTTGGATAAGTTTTTTGTTTTACAGCTTAGATAAAACATATTGCTTGAGTATCAACCGTTCAACCTTAATATCATTAACAAATATGAGGTGAGTAATACTTAAATATTTACGATATATTACAAGGGCCTGTTTTACCAGCGCGAGGTAAAAAATGTAAATATAAAGGATTGTTTCCACCATTCCTGATTAATTTTAATACCTTTATCATGCGTGAGCGTCCTATTAGTTTGTGCCTTTATCAAAGACAAATACAAATCTGATGGCTATCACTATCCAACTAATTACATAGATAATAAAATTCTTTATGAGTAAACTAATCAACAATTACCTATTTGGAGATGGTGAAAAAGGCTCTATAAGCCGTGGGGGCTTATGGCCTCTCTGTATAGAATACTATTATGCAATATGATGTAATTTAGAGTCAACTTCCTAATTTGTTTTCATAAAAGAGTAGCAGTATCTTATCTACTTTATGGCATAGACATATAAAATAAATAAGAGAATATACAACGCCATTTACACGATACTATTCTGGCATACTTGCATCTTTCTTTCTCAAACTTAACAGAGCAATGATATCGTGTAAATGCATTTAACATATATTTTGATGTTTGCCTTCTATTTGTTATATGTACTACAAAGAGATTTAGGGTTCTCTTTTTAGGGTTAAGCTCGCCTCGGCCATTACTTCTCTTTAAGATTCTATATATGTAATTTCTTTGTGCTATAAAGAATAAAGAAAGAATAAAGATTTATTAATATGATACACTCCGATTGGAGTGGCGTTTGGTTTGAGGGGGCTTATCTAGCAACTGCCAATAATGATTAATGAGATGAAACTAAAATGCACTATGTAGCACGAACCCCTCAACCACATAGATATGTTGCAGGCAACTGAAACCAGTAAAACAACCAGCCATTCAATTAAGCGCCTAGCCATTGTTCAACCGTGGAACAAGCAAGAATCAAACTAGCGTCTTAGCCGAGCATTCACCAACCAGCTTGAAGTAAGTATTGTTATTTTATATTCCAATAGTTCCTCTGACATACATTACATTATCTCAAGAAGATACTTTTTTTTTTAAATTTCAGTGGATTTAAAACCCAATACTTTATATTAATTTTCCGATTTGGGTGGAAGAGCTATAAACCCGTCACACCCATACACATCAACTGCACCACGCCCATATTGATCCGTTTAGCACAGGCGTGCCTACGTGCAGGTGAGGCTAACTTTGCGAATTAGCATAGAAATACTGTATTCGAATGAGTGGTGTTACTCGGTCATACCCATACCTACTTACATTGAAAGTTGAGGTACTATTTTCGTGTGGCTATGAAAATAAAATACACACAATATCCTTAGGCCCTTATTAATAAACGTGGTGTAAAGTTACGCCGGGTGTAACTTAGAAGTATCCATACAATGTTTGGGATTTAAACCTGGCGTAACTTTACACCACGTTTATTAATAAGGGCCTTAGAGTTTTGGATCTAGGTACTAAGATCATCAGACATTTTAGAGTCTTCTCGTGACCACGGTGGCTATAATGCCAACCGAATCTTCGAGGTAAATAAGTATAAAAAACATCACAGTATTTAGATAAAATTATTTTACATAATGTTTCCCTAGTACCTAGTAGGCACGGAGTTCGTACCGTTCTAACACACCTTTCCAGCTTCGATTCCAAATGTATGTCAAGTGTGCGTTTGCCCCTCGGTTTTCACTGAATAACTGAAATGCCACTCGTATAAAGCCTCCATTTTTTCCACATAAAACATTACCTCCATTTTAAAATTTCCTAAAAATAAGGACTGCTCAAGTCACTAAAAAGAGTGGAAACAAAAAAGTGGTTGGGTTCAAGGAAATTTTAACAACATAAATATTGACTTTTACCTGGACATACAAATAAGTTTTCAAGGGTGACTTTAATACAAAAGTATGAAAGGAAATTATTTTTTATTCAGAAAGGTATTAAACTAAAGTAACAATCGTGAAATATGGGTTTCTCATTCAAGCATCGTGATCGAGTAACTGTCGTTAATCATTGTAGAAATAAAATTAAAGTTCGTTTGCGAAATTTTGTTTCGTTGAAGCAGGGCTAGAGCCGACTTTTAGCAGGGATAGGTACCTATTTATTATCTAAGGGTGTAAGGCCGACCGCACGTTGGATGCAATTTGTACGAATTCGAAAATTGTAGATTGTAGGTATCACATGAGGCACCGTGGAACTTGGAGAATCGAGATCGATAGTGCTTGCTCGTACGAGTAAAGTTCGAACAAAAACGCAACCAAACTGCGGCCGGCATAATAATACGAAAAGTTTTTTTGAAAAAAAATAATTATATCTTCAGTATTACAGTACTGACTAAGCATTATCATTAATCCAAATAATGTATCGGGGAATGCGAACATTAATACTGGGGTAGTAATAATCACCACATTTAGGGCTCCACGAATAGATTCCAACAATGATGTCGTTGTGATAAAGTGGGCTACCTTCATCGCCCTGGCATTGACCCCGACCGCTGTTGTCGATCCAGCCGGAACACAACATATTGTCATTAATATTTGCATTGACGTTGCGGAGACGTTCTTCGCACAAGTTTTGGTTGACGATAGGGACTTCTAGCTCGCGGAGCTGCTCGGAAATAAGGCCTCCACCCTGTGGATATCAAAACATCATACCTGTGGTATAGCCTGCCGACCAACACAACAATAGACAAGGCTCTGATACCCCGTCCACCACCCGCACTAGACCAGAGTGGTGGGTCTTAACCCCCCCAAACAAAAAAAAAACAAAGACGTGTTCTTGGCAACCCCAGCGGCTACACTGGTGTTGACTCAAACCAAGCCAAGTCAAATCAGGGTACGTGGAATGTCGGAGTAAGATCCAACTAAACGACCGAAGCAAATGTTACTATACGCCTAATCTTCTCATAATACTATGATAAATAAAACGTTGATAAACTTGTTTTGATTGGGCTACTACAAGCTTTAGTAAAATGTTGGTTACTTACGTAATTAACTACTCCCCATCCAGGGATCTTCACGACTACATTGTCAGGATCGATTAAATCTTGATTAGCAAAGGCACCGGGCATGACGTCTTGATATAAGGATATGGGATACACGGTGCGTAATATACCAAGGTCATTTGCGTTGTTCCTGTCGTTGTAATCTGGGTGGATAGTCATAAAGGACACGGCACTTATAGTACCACCACTGTTTGAAAAGGTGGAGCCCATTCGCACGCGCCATTTATTTACGGCGTCACCACTGAAACAACAATACTCGTAATCATCATCATTCTCCTTAAGAGAAAAACCTAATATATAGTTGTAGTTCTCAGATCTTGAAACATCAGTCGTGAATGAACTTACGCAATACAGAAAGCAGTAGTTAAGACTGATCTCCTATTGAGAATGGTCCCGGTGCATGTGTGCCAGAAGGCGATCGAGTTCCATGAGTAGCTCAGAGAGACGATGCTAGGGTACTGACTGATGGTGGTCAAACTACCACCATTGATTTTTGCTACTTTCCCTTGCAAGTTGCTGGGTAATGCTGAAAACAGAAGAAAAATTAAACAAACATACTTTAGAGAATAATGGTGCAAATGCAGACATTTGCTTATCTTAAAAACCGCGCTATCATGAAATAATTAATTACTAATTTCAATGATTATATTTTGATGGCTAAATTTATGAGTAAGTAAATAAAATTATTAATAATAGATAATTTCAAAAGAACATCTAGGAAGACTGTTGAATAGTCCACGTGTTTTTTTTATTTTTTTCTTGCTATTTTGAGCATTTTAATAATTTTTAATCTTCACAAATTGGGCATGCGAGAGATGATACGCTGTTGAAGCGTGATCACTGATCAGTAATTGAACCAATTAAAAGTATACCTATTCAGAGATGGAGTTTGACCGATGGGTCAAATTTTGTGGTAGGTACATTATTGGATCTCTTCAATGCTACCTACATCAGTGAATGCTGTCTGTAATAAGCTAGTACAACTTTTGTCATGATTTGTTTTTTGAATGTTATTTTTATAATTCCTAAGAAACTTATGGAAATAAGATTACGAATGTAGAAGGCAACGTACCAGCAACTGCACAAACGCATAGTGCTAGAACTAAAATGGCACGCATGATACGTTCCATGGAGGAAAACTGTTTTTTTTTACAGAATTGTCAGATTATTTATACCCTCTGAACTGATTATGAAAAATCTGATAATTTTTTATCTCTGCGATTAGTATTTTGATAATTATTGATTTGAATAAACACGTAGCCAGGTTAGAACGTAGGTATGCCCTCCGAGTTAAATCATAGCTATTTCTATAAAGACTTTATTATTTCGTAAATGAAAATTTAATATTCTTAAAAAAAAAACCCTAAAATGATTGTTTTGAGTAAAAGCATAATATACAGGTGAGCTTTTTTCAGGGCCACTGAGAGAAACTCTGTAACGTTGAAGACAAAGCATCCAAAAATGCAAAAAAAAAAGAAAAAGTACGTAAGTGTCGTGGAACACTCGGATGGAACGAAGCAAAGAGTACTTTTCTATACGGGGAATTTCAAATTCGAATTCAAATTATAATCAAACGCTCTTCCGTACTAACAATGTAACAATCTATGGACTGTTCGTGGCTGCACTCTTCGCATTGTGACGATTTCGTGACGTGACGGCCGTGACGGTAAAAAAAATTCTCCCAGCCCCAGCGGATACAGTCCGAAAAGGAACTTCGTTCCAAAAATATAAAACTTTTTTAGCATTTCCTAATTTTATTAAAATCGAGCGCGTAACACCTTTTCGATAATTCTCACGGTTTCAGAGTTTCCCTCAGTGGCCCTGAAAAAAAACATTTTTTAAATGCATCCAAAAAATTGCTCCTTTGTGGAATTTGAACCAATCCTATCAGATATCCTAATTTATGGTCGATTGGGAGAGCCTTGCACAGGATTAAGACGTCTAGAGGGAATGTGCTTTAAACCTACTAAATGATTTTCTCCACGAGTTCCAGCATGTCGACATTTTCAATGACAGTCTATGCTCCATATATAACAATTTAAGAGTATATTTAAGTTATGTTCATTTATGATAGTTAAGCGCTTTGGATTTTTCTGTAAGCTTTCTATCTATTTTTAACAGACTTCAAAAAAAGGAGGAGTATATGTTCGGCTGTATGTATGTTTTTTTTTTATGTATGTTCACCGATATTTCCGTCAGTTGTAAACCGATTTCCAAAATTTTTTTTGTTTGAAAGGGTATACTCTTAAGGTGGTCCCATATAATTTTTTTTCCTGAGGGATTGATAGTTTTCCCGTTAAACTAAAACAAACACTGAACTTTAAGAAAATTGTGGACCGATTTCCAAAATTTTCAAGGTGGCGCCATATATTTTTTTTCCTGAGGGATTGACAGTTTTCTCGTAACTTTCAAAAACCCCATTCTCACTACACAACACACCCTGACTCACAATCTGAGTCAAACATTAAATAGTTTGAAAGGTTAATATTAAATAAATAAATAATAAATAATGCTGGACATTTCACACAGCATCATCTAGCCCCAAACTAAGCAAAGCTTGTACTATGGGAACCAGATAACTGATATACTACTTATATACTTTTTGTTTGTATATACATACATATTATACATAGAAACACCCAGACCCGAGACAAATATCTGTAATTCATACAAACATTTGTCCCGCGGCGGGGATCGAACCCGCCACCTTCTGCGTCGCAGGCGGACCTTCGCCCACTGCGCCACAGAGGTCGTCAAAATTAGTCAATTACACCCGAGGTAGTCCAAAATATTTTCGATTGATAGTTTTCCCCCTTGCTGAACTCCGGTGTGTCCTTTAATAGGCCTGCCCATGACTTCTCTTATCCTTTCCTACTTAAGCTACGATAAGCAAAGTCTAAGGGCCTTACTAATAAACGTGGTGTAAAGTTATTCCTCGGAATAAACTAAAAATAACCATACATTTTGACAGTTTAAACTCAGGAATAACCTATATTTATACCACGTTTATTAGTATGGGGGTTAATGTACTCGTAGCTATATTATTTACTCATACACTTTTATTTACACAGTATTTATTTACTTACACTAAAAAGTGAAAAATAAAAATTTTTGAAAAAAAAATATTGAACCGACTTCACAGAACACAAACAGACGCACTTCTACACACTAAAAAGAGAAAAATAATAATATAATTTGAAGTCGGTGCCAAGTGAATACGATTAGGTACCTATAAAAAAAAGAAATCGAGCGATAGCGTACCAGGATACATTTTTGCACCCAAGTTCTTTTGAATTTCTTAGATGTAAATGAATAGTTGGCACCGACTTCAAATTATATTCTTATTTTCTGTTTTTAGTGTGTAGAAGTACTCACTATGGGCCTCATAAGAAGGCTCAAGGTCGCCCAACGAGCTATGGAAAGGGCTATGCTTGTTGTCTCTCTACGAGATCGAATCAAAAATGAAGAGATCCGTAGACGCACTAAAGTCACCGACATAGCCCACAGGATTAGGAAGTTGAAGTGGCAGTGGGCGGGGCACATAGCTCGTAGAGCTGACGGCCGTTGGTACAGAAAGGTTCTCGAGTGGAGGCCACGCACCGGAAACCGCAGTAGAGGACGGCCACTTGATGACTCCCACTAGATGGAAAGACGATCTGGTAAAGGCTGCTGGGAGCCGTTGGGTGCAGGCTGCACAAGATCGATCGCTGTGGAAATCGATGGGGGAGGCCTATGTTCAGCAGTGGACACTAGATGGCTGACATGATGATGATGATGAGTGTGTAGAAGTGCGTCTGTTTGTGTTCTGTGAAGTCGGTTCATTTTTTTTTTTCCATTTTTTTTATTAATAAATCATTTCATTTCATTTCATTTCATTAAGTGCGCCTAAAAGAAACTCCTTTTCCGCGTTAATTGTAGTGTAGTGTGGTAGTATTCATTTAATTATAGTGTTCAGTTCACCTCACACTTAAGAATAAATCACACTTAAAAAAGATATGCAATTTCTACTATAGGTATTTATAACTAGTATTTTACTTATATTTCATTATTTTATACCTTTATCGTCAAATATGTGAAAAAACTTCTAATTCATTGTCACGGAAAGAGTGATACGTCAATGAGAACAGTGAGTTTATAGCAAACCTTTCAGAACTTATAAATATCAGGATTATTTTGTTTACTTCATTCAATACGTCTAGGTTTTTTATATGATATTAAAAATTGTAAAGAACTAAAACAAGAAATTGTATGTAGAATTTATTTTTATCCAACAAGATTAAGTTTTTTAAAAGTGTTTATAAAGCAGAGTTAGTGTGGATCCAAGTAGCGTAGCGAGAAAGGCGAACATTAACACTAGGGAAGTAGTCATTCGCGCATCCATAGCCCCAAGAATAAAGACCAACGACGACGCCTTGGTGGAAGAGAGGACCTCCATCATCACCCGTGCAGCGATCCCGGCCTCCTTCATCGTGGAACTTGGTACATAGCATGTTGTCTGTGACAGCCAATTGGAGTGAATTTGAATACCGCTCTATACACGATTCTTGATTGTATGTTTGGATCTCCACGTGGCGAATTTGCTCGGAAGCGTTCCCAATGTCCTGGAATAAAGAAGCATTTTTAATTGACTATTGAAACTGGTTTGCAATATTAGGCTTAGACTATACTTTTATAGTGTTCTCATTTCCCAAATCATCCCTGTGGAAATCGAAGTGAAGTTTCGGAGAAGAGGTTGAAGAAGATCCAAGTCCAGTGATGGGTCAGTATGGGAAAGTCTGAATTAAAACAATGGTTTTATTAATTTTAGACATCATTTACTGCTGAAGACCTACACAATTGATATCTAAATAGAAATAGTGCTATTTTGCGAAACGTCCTGGTTGGGAATAGGAGCTGAGTACAAGTATTTTTTAGATGTGTGAATGCAGTTTTCCTTGTTACTAAAATCGATAACATAGTTCCTAAGAATAGATCTTCGTATGTCTTATAGTTTCAGACTTTTCCACACTGACCGTTCTAAATGTTACACCTGTATATTCATATTTGATGATATCTTACACAAAGTAATCCAAATACCTACCAAAGTATATCCCCATCCAGCAGCCCAAACTGGTTCACCATCTTGAAGGTTATAATTTGCGGGAGCAAAGGCTGCAGGCAATGTATTCCCATTTTGTACAATAGCAGTGGCAGAACGAACTATGCCAATGTCATTCTCAAAGGTCTTGGCATCGTATAGAACATGGGCAGTGATACGATTGACATCGTGGACGATTCCATCGCTGTTCGCGTACGAAGAACCAACACGGATCTTCCATCTTCCTTCGGCGTCTCCGCTGCAAATTAAAAAATCTTGTAAAAACAACCTTGGTAGCGGGTGATTTATGAACTGTTACTTGTTTACATTAGTCGTATTAAAACATCTTCATCTGATTGTAAACTTACGCAACGCAGTGTGCAGCGGTCAAGACGCATCTGGTGTTAACAATGGTCGCTACGCACGTCTGCCAATAGTCGACAGAGTTCCAAGAGTAAAGCAGTGATGCGATGGAAGGATATTGGTCAATAGAAGTAAGATCCCCACCAATAATCCTTTGCTGTTTCTTTGGAGCAGCTGAAATCAAAGACTTTATGTTGTAGCCACGGCTTAAGGTTTTTTAGACCATAAAGTAGGTCTTTACTTATTTATTATTAAGCATAAATTGCCACAAAACTTGTGCGCAACATGTTATTCATCATCTTATATAAAACCTGGAACCTGTCCAGTTAACTAAAACGGTACTAAATGTGTGTTTTACTGACACGATTGCTTTGACAATTTGTAGTTTTTTAAGTAGCTCAGTGTAAACGAATGGGTACGAAAAATTGTTGCTCTTATTAGCCTGATCTAATATAGGCAATTATTTCTAAATTATATAAGACACACTAGTATCAGTTGAGCCCCTACAAGATCATTAGATACTATTACTGATCCAGACTAATCCAGATCATCGCTAGTCAAAAGCGTGCTCAAGATGCTGGCGGCACCACCTGATGGAAATTCTGTGATCCGTTTAAAAATGTATACGAGTTCAGTAAATAATGTATGAAGAAGACATACCCGCCACCACTGCTAGGCAAAAGGCGAAAGCTAAAAGAGCACGCATTTTGGATACGACTGATAAAAATATATTGTAAATGCCGCAAATCAGTGTATTTATACCAATGCGTGATTATATAAACAGTAGATTATATAAAACTTGTGTTAGCCCGCGGCTTTGCTCCCGTGGTACCAGCATAATCGAGCGTCATAGGTTCGCTCGAGGACTTTAGCTCTTCATGAGTTGCAAGATATAGTCATCAAGAGGACTTATGGCTGGGCCTTAGATTATCTAGGGCTGGGCGTTGGTTGATATTATGTCAGTCAATTAGTTAGTCAGTAACGTAATAGTTTTTTTTGAGCATACATATAAAGTTTGAAGCAAATCCGAGAAACCATTAAAAAGTAATTATTATAGCTATCATTATTTAACCCTATTATTATTATTATTTAAAACAATTTTACTGTATTTTTTTATTTCAACTGCAAAACATTTGTACTGAGTTACAAGCAAATTACATCACGCATTAAAAAACCAATAAGTACTTCTTGTTAAAATTGAATACGATTCTTCATACAAACGAGTCTTGTCAACCCTTTTTCATCCCCATTTCTGAAATTGCTTTCATAGAGTTCCCTCTTAAGTTTAGTGTTTTAGCACTTAGGTTATCCGATCCGATATCGGTATCGGACGCTGATACGATGGCGGGGAAAGTAAAATGTATGAAATTGATAGCTCCGATATCCGATATCGAATCGGATAGTGTGAAAGACAAGTATACTTAGCACAACGAATCTTTAGCTCTCTGAAGTCAGGTGCAATAGACGATTGCGCAGGTTTGGTAGAGTAAGCGAGATAGCTGGATTTTAGGCGTCATCAAACATGGGTTCTGCGCAGCTACTTTAGAGAGCTAATGAACGATTGTGCATATTTGATACATTTAACTTGCCTCCGATATCGGATCGGATAGTGTGAAAACGCTCTTAGGCTATGCAACAACCTGACAGTCGGTCACAAAAGTCTAAAATTATATATGAGTAATAGATTAGAATTTTAATGAGAGATATGTGATAATTAATTCCTAAGCCTCATTATTGGTGATTTTCCGCAAGATATCATTATATTATTTGAGTAAATAACTCAAAATTATTATCTTAATATTATCGAATCTTTCGGATTTTTATATTTTAATGCTCTATTTACAGATATACATACTAGGTACTTGATTATGAAAAAAAAGTATCAACGGAACAATTTTTCTAAACACAGTTTTATTTATATACTATACGGTACTAACAGGGATTTATAAAAATCAATCGTGGATTATTTTCCTAGCTAATGCTAGGTAATTTATAAATGATAAATAATTCTTTCACTGAGGATACATTTTTATTTCTATAAAATTGCTAGCTAAAGAACATTGGAACATTGTAGCTGATATTTTAAGATGAGAGGAAAAATATAATTTAATACAAAAAAAAATACGATGCACCTACCCAGACGCGGATCCACTATAATGGGTACTAAGGGCATGCCCACAACTCTAAATTGACCAAGCGAATGAGCGAAGCGTCTCAGTTTAGAGACTGGCTAAAAAATGCATTTGTCCGTCTGTCTGTTCTCTCCTACATATCGCATTTTTCAATCGATTTGACCATAATTGGCACACGAGTTCCTTGATATATTAAAAAAAAACATTATAGGTAAATGTTATAGATCATGAGCGAGTTCATGTTCTTACTCGCACTTGGCCGATTTTCGGGTGTGCCCACAACCTTTTTTGAGTGCTGGATCCGCGCCTGCACCTACCTAGCTTATAGCTGATAAATATAATACTTAGGTAGGTTTTTTTTTTTTTTTTTATTATGAATGGGTCGGCTCTTGACCTCAAACTTACACAGGTAAGAGTGAGGTCTACGATGGAGCGAGCTTACCCAGAAGGTGCCCATTAACTCTCTTCTTAAAAACAATAGGGCCGTAGCTCAGCGGAAATACGGACGCTGGAAGCTGATTCCAAATTTTTGCGGTGCGCATAATAAAAGAACTTTCGAAGCGCTTAGTTCTAATAAGTGGAATATCAACCAGGTGAGGATGATAATTAGCTGTGCGTCTGAGGTACTATATCATACTAGAAAAATCATCCAAATCGCTTCGACTATCGAGAAATACAATGCTAACAGCCAAATTTAATAACCTTACCATTTTGTAGATATGACTAGAAGCATTACAAAGGTCACCTGACATACCTAGTTAGTATTTATCATATTATTGTGATTTTATCTAAGCTATCATAGAAAATCCTTTTAAGTATCAATCCAATGAGCTTCTTTTATCTAAGTTATCATAAAACAAATCTTTGTAAATATCGGACAAATGAGCCTCGATAATGCCTAATTCTAATCCGCTAACAATGATAATTATATGTCCAATGTACTACTGATAGATTTTTTGTCTGGGTATGTAAGGCACCGTGAAAAACACAGTAAATACTTTATGTAAGGTAATAAGCACCGTAAATATTTATGTTACAAACAATGTCTCAGGCACTACAGCGTCCCGTTAAGTGTAGGCATAGGTTGCCTCCTGACGCTGTTTAAATGATCTAATATACAGGGTGTAAAAAGACGTCTACCGAAGCCGAAAGGGGTAGGTATAGCATTCCAACAAACAACCAAATCCAAAAGGATTTTCCGAAAAAATCATTATATCCGGGGAAAACAGCGTTTGAAGATTACTGTTTGCATATGTACTGGGCGCGTTGTTTTACGTAGATTGCTGGATTTTGAGTTTAAATTGTTTTTTTTTTCTTTTAAAAATGAAATAATTAGGTAGATATGGTCTTATTATGTTATACTAGTAGTCTCTTCTCTTCTTCTTCTTCTTATGTTATACCAAGCCAAGTTTTAAGTGTTAAGCCAAGTAAAAAAAATATTTGCGTTTTAGCAACCCCTCACTTTTCGGTAGTTGTCTTTTTACACCCTGTATAAGTGTAAATGCCTAACGTAGGGTTAGGCAGATTGTATGATTTATTTTAATGAATTAATTGTCATTGCCCGAATATGGAACAAGTGCCGGAAGAGGATGTTTCCGATAAGGTTCTGATTAATAAAAGGAGGTTCTGATATATTTTTAAAATTATGATTGTGAAACTTGCTCCAAACTAAAACGAACTCTAAACCTTGAGGTTTACAATTCAAACTACAAACATTTATTTTACTAGCGGCTCGCCTGCGACTTCGCTCAATATAATATTCTGTATTACAGAGAGATATTGTAGCTTTTCTTCTAAAGAACTTGTATTTTTTTTAATTGGATTAGTAGTTTCGTGGGCTAAATTCTACAAATAAAACAACGTTATCTCTATAGAACTAATTAAGTAAGTATATTAGATTATAAACCTACGTCAATCCATCAGGGGTTGGCGACAATGATGAAATTGTAGGTAAATTGGTGTCTATCTCATCAAGATTAGAAGAACATTAATTTATAATTTCTAAGAAATGTACCTATTTGGTATCACGAATAACGATGATGTAAGGAATTTTGTTTTTCATACTATAATAGATAATCTTCACAGATATTCTCTATACAGATTTTCCGAAAAAATCATTATATCCGTCATCGATAAATATCGATGCGTTAAATAAAAAACCGACTCTATGCACGAACTTTCTTTGAATCAAAGCTCCTTCTACTCCTTTTCGGTAGAAAGTTTTTGCATGGCTTGGAACCTGGCAAAGATTGCTCTAAATAGAAATCTCTTTCTAAAGGTGCTGGGCAAGCCTATTCCATCTCAAACAATGTCCCAGACGATAATTACTACCTTAAAGTTCTTGATGTATTCGGAAATAGATAGAAATACGAAAAGTGCCCAAAAAAAAAGATAAAGTACCCAAAGTGCTTTATCTATCTAATTGACTGTACCTTGTAAATTGTACTTGAATGATTTGTAAAAGATATGTCAGCATTAACTTTTATTATTATTTATTACAGTATTCACACGTAGTCTAAATGGTGAAGAAAAACATCGTGAGGAAACCAGTTAGTGTTCTGATTAAAGGCAGAGGTGATGGTCTTACAATATGACACGTAACGAGTACTCTACATCTTAAATTTTTAAGCAATATTGTTAACTCGTTAAGCCATGACAGAGGCCTTAAGGCCGTCACTAGATTTGGCCACTGAACTAACTTATACGAACTTGCTCTTTTTAAGCGATATGTATTTAAATATGCTTATACTTCTCCAAAATATACACAAAAGATCTGAAGAAGCGTTTACCAGAATTCAGTCGAGATCATGTTTTTTAGTTTTGTTTTTCAATAACACTAGTATAATAGTATTTCTGAGCCAATTCTGACGACTATTTTAGAACCTACAAGTAGTGGGCACCGTGGCTAGATTGTGAAGCAGGAGAGAGTGAGGGAAGGAACGTAGAATGGCGTCGCCCGTCCGTGAGGTTTCGACGCCTGTTGGAGGAACCTCATGTTGGTGAGGTTTCCCCTCTCATGCCCTCGCGAGTTTTGCGTGATAGGAATAGAGTAGATTATAAGAAGTATTTTTAAGTTTCTTTTATGTTTTGTTTGTCACCAGGTTCTCCAAATTAAGTGTGTAGAAATGATGTATATCTATTGTGACATCTGCGCCTTACGTTCGCTGTGCGAACTTTATTTTAAGTTAGTAATTTAAGTTAGTAATAAACGAGCCTCCGTCCAAGAACCATATTTTTAGAGCAAGCGTGCACATCTGATGGTGAGCCTAGAAAAGTGGGGTATCAAAATCCCTGGAAGAAGAAGTAGTTGGATTGTGTGAGAGATGATATTATGAATGTAAAAGGAGTGGATGCAAAATTGACGAGTGATAGGAGTGAGTGGAAGAAGAAGACATGTTGTGTCGACCCCACTTAGCGTGGGATAAGGTCAGGGAGATGATGATGAAGTAGTGGGCATTAGTTGTAAAGTAAAGTAAGTAAAGTAAAGTAAAGTAAAGTAGAATTTATTGAAAGAAATACATGTTATATAGATGTTATTTTTCACAGTATGTTCATTGTATTCTGCCATGTTATGGCGTGCAATATTTAATTTAAATACATGGATTTATGATGCATTATATAAAATGACATGCCACTTTATTAATTAATTGTCGTTTAAGATTCTAATTACATTATTACCTATTAATTATATACCTAATTTAATTGTAGGAGATTTTATCTTCGAAAAAATCTTTTACCGAATAATAACATTTAGCTTCTAGTATAGATTTCAACTTCCTCTGAAACAGCGAACGTGGTAGCTCTTTTAATTGTTTAGGTAGCTTGTTGTAAATAGAAGGAGCCATGCAGAAGATACTTCTGCGCATCAACTCAGTCTTTGATTTTATAACACATACTCTACTTTGATCTCGTCTATTCCGAACGACTACTTCTGACACCTGACAAAACCAGCTCAGGGTTATTGTTGTATTTTATAATCATTGAAACTCCTTATTATGTACATATTAGTCTTTTTTAAACTTTCGCGATCACTATTCATAATTACGTACCTATTATTGAAATGGGATTTATCGCGTACAACACCTTATTTTATTGCCCGACGCTTCGCCTATGTTTCCTAGAGATAGAATTGTAAGAACAGGCAGTTTCGCTAGGTTTCGGCTTCTCCTCATGGTCGCGGGCGCACCATAATATTATTATTGACTAATCTATTAGTATGAATCACCCGCGACGTGCCCCGCGACGTGAATTTTAGTCAATAGGGATACAACATTTTTATTCTTAGGTATTTATTGACTAAAATTCAATTAAATAAGACATCTATGAGTTTTGTAATCTGTCAATCCCTAAATTTATTTTTTAAAACAGCTAATTATACCTACAATCCATCTGCATTATGTACTTATATTGTCTTACCAAAACTAAAAAAAAACTAAAAGCCGTGTTGGTCGAATGGGGTTGTGCCTCAACTTTCAATCTGTAGGTCGTGGGTTCGAATCCCGGCCGTGCATCAATGGATTTTTCGTTTCGTAAAATTTATATGCGCTATGGCACGAGCTCGTAACGGTGAAGGAAAAACATCGTGAGGAAACCCGCAGCTTAGTCAGCTCCACACGTATTGACGTTGTCTTTCCTGTGGGTCAGGCTGATTAAGCTGAGAGGATGGTTTAGGTGCTGGGCAAGTCTATTCCATCTCAAACAATGTCCCAGGCACTACAGCGTCCCGTTAGGTGTAGGCATTGATTGCCTCCTGACACTGTATAAATCATCTAATATATAAAGGCCTGAGTTTTTTTTCTTATCAAAACTGTTTTTATCGTTAAGATTGTTATGAACAGTCAATTAAAGGCTGATACAAGGTTAACAAGTAGAATGTTGAATATTCCAAGATAAACTTACTCAAAGTTACACCTGAATCAATTCATTATGTTCTATATTCTATGCTCCTAGGAGGATGCCTAGGGTAGTAAAACGCAAGTTTTTTTAAATAATTATATTTTCAGTACAGGTACACTAAGCATTGGCTTTAATCCATGCAACGTACTGGGGGAAACGAACATTAATGCTGGGGTAGTAATAATCACCACACTTAGGGCTCCAAGAGTAGATTCCAACAATGGTGTTGTTGTAATATAGGGGGCTACCTTCATCGCCCTTACATTGACCACGACCGCTGTCGTCTAACCAGCCGGTACACAACATGTTCTCAGTGATATTTTCGTTGAGGAGGCGGAGACGTTCTGCGCAGAACTCTTGGTTGACGACGGGGGTTTCTACCTCACGCAGCTGCTGGGAAGGTACGCCTCCATACTGTGGATATCAAAACATAGGTCACGCAATAGTCCATGTTAGGTACAACACTTCATTAGAAAACATCGTGAGTAAACCGGAATATGGTAGAAATTTAAACGTTCGTAAACAAATATCACAAACAAAATCCTTTTTCCAGAAGAATCGTAACCAGACTTGACGTTCTGGTAGGTACAGCTTTACAACCATTTTACTTCCACTCTGTATTTAAACATGATATAGCAGTTATTTTATCTCATGAAGGCGTTGGTCTTAATTGTGTGTGTAGATTTGTTTCTGTGTGCGTAAGCTATACTGAGCGCTCATTCGTCCATGGATCATTCCCAAACAACATGCATGTGCAGAGATGTACGTTGTGCACCAAACCACCTTCGTGGAAAAAACAACTGTGGGTACTGGGTGAATTGAATCAATGAAAGTATGGATGACTTTGCTTTAAATAACCAGAGCTCTTAAAAATAATTATAAGCGTTATTAACTTACGAGAGTGAATCCCCATCCAGGGATCTTGACGATTGCATTATCAGGAAGATCGGCAAATTCAGCGAAGGAAATTGGCTGGATGATCTCATCGAAAGCTGTGCGAATTTCGATGTTTACTATACCAACGTCATTTTCGTAGGTCCTGGCATTGAAGTTAGGGTGGACCAAGATCTTAGACAAGCCAACAGAAATACCACCACTATTGGCAAAGCTGGAGCCAATACGCACTTGCCATTTTTCTACATCGTCACCACTGAAACGGTTACAAACTGATTATCATAATTTATCTGCCTTATTATCATCTGAAATTGCTTTCTTATATATAGTTATAAAAACTAGCTAAACTTGACAGGATTTCATAATCCCTTAAAAAATAATGCATGAATAGGTCATTTTTTCCTATAAACGTGCTCGCTCATAACAGGTCAACTCAACCAACATTAAATAGAACCAAATTAATCAAGAGAAACTTTAGATCCCAAGGTAGTAGGGGAAATGAATAACACAGTAAATAAATAAATAATGCCGGACACTGCATCACCCATCCTCATAATTAACAGAGCTTAAAATAAACTATTGAACTGGAAGTATGAGCTTCAGGTAAGGAGTCAGGATTCTCTATGGAAAAATACTAAACAATCACAGCTGGTAGATCTAAATCTCAAAGAACATTTAAGGAGAGTTCTGTAAATGTTCTCTCAGATCTTAAAATGAACATCATTTGTGAAACTTACGCAACACACTGAGCAGCAGTTATAATTGATATCCTACTGATGATGGTCCCGACGCATGTGTGCCAGAAGGCGTTCGAGTTCCATGAATAGCTCAGAGAGACAGTATTAGGGTATTTAGAAATGGTGGTCAGAGTGCCACCACTAATTCTTCCTCCTAGCCCTTGTAAGTTGCTGGGTAAAGCTAAAACAAAAGGTAAATTAAACAAACTTTAAATAATTATTGTGCGAATACATCAGTCTTCTAAAGTCGTGCTGTCTCATGTTATTATGTTTAATGTCTGTCTATTCTGACAGGTCTAAGAGAACATCCAGGATACCCATGTTTGGAAGACTTTTTTAACATTCGGATTATCACTAACGCGCAAGTTTCGATTCTTTTTTTTATAGTTCTAAACAAATTTTAAATCACATTTGAAGGTTGAAAAAATTCGAATATTTTAGGGCTGTCGCCTTACCAGCAACTGCAGATAAGCATAGCGCTATAACTAAAAAGGTACGCATTTTTTTTGTGGAAGAAACGACTTTTTCTACAGAAATTTCAGAGTATTTATACATTCTGTGCTGTTATCTAAGTCAGATATCTTTTTATCGTCTGCGATAGTATTTTGATTAACATTTTTGATTTGTAAAAACAAGAAGCCAGATTTGAACGTAAGCCCCAAGAATTAAATAAAATTTGCTTTGAGTTATACAACAATATTTGTTTTTGCAAGAACCTATGCATTGCATGTCGTCTTTACTTTTTAGAGCACGCGTGCGCATCTGATGGTGAGCCTAGAAAAGTGGGGTATCTAATACACTGGAAGAAATCGCTTTCAGCGTTATGGCCGCCCATTGTTAACTAATTTCGAACGTGTTTTATTTATGTTGTGTTTTGTTATTAATTGGTGTACAATAAAGTGTTCATTCATTCAAAATCAAGGAAATCAAAAGGAGAATATATTTGTCATGTAAAATCAAAAGGCCAATCTAAAATTAAACAATCATTTGGGGCAGATGGAGCAAATTATAAGGAGATTACAAAAATGTTATAAGTCATATGTTTAAACTTAGTTTTGACTAACCAATTGGCAATAAATGCAGGAAAATTCCTGCAAAAAGCCTCCAGCCCAGTTCCGCGCTATTTTTACCAGGCTATTACAGGGATAAATCGAGTATCATGTTAAAATTAGATCACTTGGCGGCAATTTTCGGTGGGTGGTTCGAAAATGAGATGATGTTACAATTTCACGTCGACACCTGAAGGTTTATAAATAGCAACAATCTTCTGAACAGTTTTCAGGGAAATTTTAACCCACACGAATCTCATCATAGATTTTATTAAGGCTCTTTATTTTTTCATAGAAGGTTTCCCTCTTTGGTAAGTCAAGAAGCAAGTTCCCAGTTAACGGTGGCCAAGTCTCTGATTAATATTATAAATTGATTAAGTTAAAGCAGGTTATAACACGGAACGGAATTACTGGTTGGTTTATAGGAGGTGCCGTGTTGAGTCCATTTTTCATCAATAAATTAATTTATTATTATTTATTGCAGGTAAGCCGGCGGTTTTCGTCAATTGCGCGTAAAGGTAAGCTAATACCCAAAAATATCTTAATACCGAATAGATATTCTACAAAGATGCTACCTACTTGACCATAGCATTTTTTTTACTAAAGCCCACCAGGAAAAAGATAATAAGGTTGTAAATGCGTGGAATTATAGAGGTTTGCTCCTGAAACTCGACCGTAGTGCCATAAGAGCTGCATTAAAAATTCATGCGCCCTACACGCAAGGCACCAAGGGCACTGCCAAGCTTATACATATTTAGAGTAGGTACCTACTGAAGCCGAATTTAAAGAGTTATCATTTTTTTACATATTGTCGAAACATTTGCATAATATACAATACAGGTGGATTTTTGAGATGGGCCACGGAAGCCACCTTAACCGTTGTAGCTACAGGAAAACGCTCTTAAGAGACCTTCCCTAACTTTTTGAGATATTTTGAACTGCATTCACAGATTTTGACAAAATGTACAGTCGAAATACAATACAATATAGTCCAAAGTAAAAAAAAAAAATTATATACCAATCGATTCAGTTTTCGTTTCAGGATCAAATAGTCTATGGGGCCATTAAAGGTTGAGTACTAGAAAAGTCAGAAATCGTCAAAAACTTTCCCCATACTTTTTGTACTAAAAATCGATAAAATAACTCGAATATTATAGAGTGAAAAACCTGGCTTAGGCAAAAGTGAAAATTGGCCATCCCACTGCTGGGTCTAGGTACTAATTACCTAGTCCACCTTCTATTTATGCCATTCATTCTAACGCTACACATCAAAAATCTTGGTCCTTTTTTGATGCCGTCTAAAGCACTGAGAAAAGAAAACTGAAAAAAACACTACAGCACAGATAGAGAAAAATACAAAAAAACACTGTCCGAAGTCCTGTCTATAAATGCGAGCTTAAGAAAACATTTTACACGATACTTCAAATTGCATTTTTCGTACGCTTACTCGATTCGTAGTCCCATTTTCAAACCTTTATGATGTTGTCTTCTCTCCTGACTCTACCTGGACTTTACTTTGAAAAAACTTAGTAAGTATTCTACTTATTGGATATTCAAAATGGCACCCAGACAATATACAGACAATATTTTGGCTTTACGCTTTACCGATGAGATATGTAATGTTAAAACTTTTGCTTCATTTACAACCAAAACAAAAATTTCATAGGTGCAAGAACATAAACTCGCAACCTACGGATCAATAGTTCAAACCACTCCAACATAAAATAGAAATAAACTCACATTTTTCTATGCCAAGCTAATGTTAGTATCATTAAACATTCATTCGCTCCGTAAAGTCAAGGGCGATGTAGCCGTGAGCAGTCTGGGCCAAGGTGTAGGTGGATAGTGACCGTGAATGTACCATAATTATATCGTATGTTACGAGTACATGCTGAATAAATCAAAACATTTAATTTCTGTTCAACAAGGTTGTATAGCTATAGTACTCGTACGTACTGTTAGCGGCTTTCATGAAAATTTGAGGTCTTGTAATCTTCTCGCTTGTAGCATTCTTAAACTAGATGCTTTGCCTTGCACCAGTACTATTTTGTAAAATATACGTTTTACCTACAAAAAACATGAAAGCGTTTCTATTAAAAACATTTTGTAAAATATACGTTTTACCTACAAAAAACATGAAAGCGTTTCTATTAAAAACATAATAAATATCACAAGCAAAGACTATAAAATAATAAATGTACGAAGCTATGAATACCAACAAAATGCACGCTTTTACCATTAATATGCACAATACAGAATACCTACGAACCGTTTACCACAAATCAAATCATTCGTTTTTAGAGGTGTACCAAAACAAGGCTTGACCCATTTATGGAAGGGGCCGATATAGAGTGACTTTCCGAAACTGTTCATTGCTTCACTATTGAATAGCAAGATGATAATGCTAACATAACTTAGAGCGACATAATCACCCTAAGCACGAGTTTAAAAATGACCATTTTACGCTCGTGGCAAGTGCTCCAATGCTCGTCTGATGGCGGGATTACACACACATACTTACCGAGTAGATGGACAAGAAAGTGTTCTTTGCCAAGTGTTCGGCCAAGTGCTTGTGCTACATTTTATTATCTGTGGGACCTGCGTTTTGTCCCAGGTCTGGATTACAGTACCGTGATACCTATTCGTAGATTCTGAAGACGACATAGACTATGAGAACGCCGGGTGTAAATATATAGGTACCTACTCGTAACTTCAAAATTTGTCATCAATTGTTACATCAAAGCTGTGTACCTATTTGAGTTGCAAAACAGCCTGCCCAGCAGTGTCGTACGGTAGGGGGATTCCGGGAGAGTTGAACGCCCTCATTCAAACACGTACAAAATTGTAACAGTGTTAATTCTGTAATATCAGAAAACAAAAAAAAAAAAACATTTTTAGGATAAAGAAATAAAAATACACCGGAGGCATAGGTAAAATAGCATGATCATGTCTCCCTCCACAGCATGGATTATATTATCTCCCTATGGTCCGATTTTAATTTCGTCACTGGTTTGTAAAAAAATAGCACATTGCAGATAAAAAATTCAAAATCTTTGCACGGAACTTAATGCAAATGTCATAACATTAGAAACTCCTGCTAAAGATGTTGACCTGATTTGGTTCCTAAAGCTGCCAAATTCGCTTGTATCGGGTAGTTTGCTCACTGTGGTCGTCTGTGTTTATACCTCTAAGCTAGTTGATGGAGACGGTTCCTTTATTCACCTTGAATAAAACGTAGGCATATCCCAATACTAAATATTAAGTACTAGCATAAAGTGGCTACATGTGGGTAAACATTTGCTACCCAGATATTATTACGAATTTTATCTAGCTGAAGATTAAGCCTGTCGATGTTGCTTTGAATCTGCTAAAGTTTAAGAAAAATATACTATACAACTATCTAATTTAGTTGATTCCAGTTTTCAGAAGCGCCTGCAGTTTTCTGACATGCAACACTCCCTGAAAATTGATGTTTGAATACTACAGGAGAATGTTTCGTGCAAACCCACCATAAAGCTACAACAACCGTGGTACGATTGGGGTGGCAGTGGCGTTCCACCACCAAGGCGGTTTGACGTGCCATGGGGCACTACGCGATCGAATATAGAAAGACTGTTTGCGAGAATATTATTCGAAAAAGTGAAACCCTTATTAAAGTGTTGGAGCGAGTCATAAACTTTGCTCTTAAACATTTATGTTTTGTACAGTGATTAAGTGAATAGTTACTATAGGTACCTACGACGAAGATTTAAGTATTTATTTCAGAAATCAGTAGCTAGTTTACAGTAAAAACCAAAGCACTTACCAAAACCCTTTTATACGACAGAACAAACAGTCAAAAGTTAAATAAACTCTACACAATTGCAAGAGGCTGAGAAATGTGTTAGCAGTGAATTTAAAAGTGTTATTAATATAGGAACTTACAAGAAATACTCCTGTAACCTATTTAATATTATATTTTTATTTCTTAAGAAACAAGGTTTACCAAACACAACCAAACAAACATAGATAAAATCAAATACTTAGCTGTAGTAAAACTTCAAATATAATACATAAAATCCAGTGTTTCATAAGTGTGTGATTTTAATTGGATGTACATACCTACCTGATCAGCTGATCGTCATGTTTGGAAGCAGAGACGGAGACACGCCCTTGATGACTCCAGATGGGTACTGCAACATTTCACAAGGTAATTTTAGCTCAAAACCGCTAAAATTATTATAAAATGCTTCCTAAAAATTGCACCTCAACATAAATAAAAGAAAGTATATATACAAACACTGCAGATTTAATAACAATAAAGGATCCTTATCTAATTTACTCGAAGACGTCTTATTTTATTTGATCTGCCAACTCCTTTTATCAATTATCCGATGCATCGATTACCATTTTATTACTCTGTTCGCGAAACAAAAATCATAAAATACATAATTAGGGACATAATTTAACTAAACTAAGGATAAAAAACAGTGCTCAAATCACCGACCGCAGGTAATGTGCCCAAAAGACTGGTGGCATTACCTTGTTGGATGGCTATACTTATCCTCTGTCCGAGGTAAGCACCAGCCCTTTGGTCAGTGGTCTCGTCAATCAACCTCTTGGATAATTCTCTGAAAAGGAGCCGCGCCTCTGGACCCCATGGACCTGAAGTTTCCACACCAAAAGGCAGAAATATATACCCATACCCGATAGATATGTATTTCCGCCTTTTATGATTTTCTGCTGCTGTCGCCGCCACACCAGCTGTCATGGAGGTTGCCGACAGGTGAGAGGCCGCCAGCGTATCGACGCAGGTAGCATCATCCCACACTAGTGGCCTACCACGGCTCCAAGGAATCAAAGACATACCGTCGGGCCTTTTGTCATCATCTCGTGCAATAATACCGTTCGGCTCTAAAATGGCCGGCACGTTGACGGTGGCGAGTGCCCGACGAATATTGTCGTTGAGGCTGGCATGGCGGGAGAGGCGACCTGCGCACCGCCGACAGAAAAGGCCGTGATGGCCTTGGCGATCGACGGGGCTACCGCAATTACATTGATGGGGTTCATTGGTTGTAGCTCCAATTCTTTAGCTAACTGCCAATGAAAAGGTTATCCAAGAGGGTGACCAAGTTTGCGGATGGCAAAGCTTGAAGCCAGAAACTGGATTCCCGAGCGCCAGAGGCAATAAGACGCGCCTTCTCGGTTATACTCGTAGTATTTGCAGAGTCTATAAGACTCTGCTGTGTCTTTCTACAAATAGGCTCTTCCCAATGCCTCTGTAGGTGTAGTTTTTCGGGAACGGTTTCGGAAGGACAGACCAATGTCCAAGCATACTTAGCCTCGTCCATAGCATTAATTTCCTAAAGAAGCATTTATAATTTTTGAAAAGAGTGCCGATGTGCTATGTACAGATGATAAGAACGCCGGAAGAGAGACACTAGAAATTTTGCGTATGCCTAGACCACCAAACCATATAGGAAGAGTGGCCTGATTATTAATCATTGTTTTGTGATAAAAAGAGCTGAATAGTCCTGAGCGATGGTAACTGTGGAATAGCAATAAATACAGTCTAACAAAATATGCAGGGACTTCCCCGACACTCAACTCGATTCACACCGGTTTTCAGTTTTGACACTTGATATTGCTTGATTCTACGTGCTATACTGCGTTACTTGCCACCAGCGAGAAAACTTTCATTGTACCAGAAAAATTCTAGTCAGCCTGATAGCTTGGACTAAGAATAAGAATAAGAATATATTTATTTGACACACACAACACGATACAATGAAATTAAGAACATCAAACATTTAGACAACACGAGTAGGTACAATACAAAGTAACAGAATTAAAAATAAACAAAAATAAAAACAAATTACCTTTGTCCTACCTACTTTTATGTGGTGCCAAAAAGGTCCAGTCTCAGCTTTAGTGCTGCTCCCAGGAGAGGGAGACAGCGCTGATTTTCAGACTGGACCTTACAGGGTGACTCACGCGCGGTTAACATTATAACATTATAAAGTATAACAAGAAATACTTACTTAAATTAAAATAAAACAATTGAACAGTTAGCACTTTGTGGCACCAGCCCTTCCTTTGACTTGACTTTGTCAGTGTCACTTTTATTATTACTTGACGGTAATAATAAAAGCGACACTGACAGTGACAAACAGTAATAGAATAATAATTTGTTTTGTCGGATTGGTTGGCAGAATTGGGATTGTGAGTAGTGGGATGGTGGGAAAGATAAACGAAACAAGAAATAGCTATTTGAAATTACAATTTTACAAAGTAGAATACGTTTTATAGGACAAATACTGTATTTATCGATGATAAAATAAAATATAAATCTGATATTAGGGATGAGGCATTAATATTACACAAATTACATAAAATGGGTTTTAACAAGCTTGCATCACAAAATATGAAAATACAATACACTTATAAAAAGATAGCGTTGGCGTCGCTGTGGAAAAATGATGAGTGAGACAAATAAAGCCAAAAACTGATCAAAAACTTGTTACACAGTGCAGTGCGACTACTGTTACCGTACCAAGGAATAAACTACTAAGCTAACCTTCTTAACTACGTCACATTTGGGTATTCAGCACTGAAAAAGTTTGCCGCCCAAAGCTGAATAAAATTATCTGAAAGATAATATATTCTAATCCTAAGATAATTTGAAGTATAAGAGAGTTGTAGGAATTGCTCCAGTTTTATTTGTGTCGTAAAGATGGTATTGCTTGGCGAATAAATCAGCCGATGAACCAAAGGCCAGAAAATTAATGTTTTCGTGAATTCTGGAGAATTATTTAAGTTATTGTTCAAGCTTTATTTATTATCTGCCTGCGACAATCCCTGTTATGCGACCCATGTTAGGTACTTAGTATGCGCAATAGGTATAGGTTTGCTGGTGAGAGCCTATGGCTGAAAAAAAAACTGTTGAACCTAGTTAAATGGGATTTCCTCATGCAACCTACTTACAGATAGGGATTGCAATCCGGAAAACCGGATCCGGCATCATTTTACATCTACCGGATCCGGTGATGCATTATTTTGACAAAATAACCGCGCTATTGCATGAGTAGGTACTTTAAACGCGTAGTGCATTTACGTACGAGTCGTTTGACGCTATCTAGTTTATTATCAAAGTAGGATTTTCATGAAATAGGTACTTAAAGTGGAAATAACATTATTTAAAAGTAGAGACGTTCGAGGAAAATACTTGTCTAACAAGTGTAGAAGTTGAGAGAGCCTTTTCTTTTCGTTCGGCTACAATTGCAGCTCAATTAGACCGACTAAGATTGTACATAGTTTCAAATCAAAACTAAATTATATACGTTAGCATTTTGAGAAGTAATCAGTTACGATTAATTATTAGGTTACCTGCGTTTTATTATGTATTTTAAATAAATCATTACATTTAAACAAAATTTAAGTGGGAGATCCGGGAAAACGAATGATTATCGCCCACGCGAACGAAATCTCGGGCAGCTAGTAGGTAATATGTTGTTTTCTTTGGGAAAGACACAGAAATAAAAAGATGCAGTATTAAAGTAACAAAAAATCCAAATAAGCTTCCACTTGATTCCATTGATCTGTAACTACTTTATCAATATTGATCTTTACTTTATTCTTAAAATGTAATATAGAACAGCCTTCTTAGATAGACTACAAGTTACTTTACGTATACGATAGAGACACTGTTGTTTATACGATTTTGTTATTTGTTTGAAAATTTAACTGAACTGCACACAATACTGAAAATTTTATTGTTTTCTGTCTTTATTATTAGTCATTATAAAGTATATTTTGTCAAAGTATCATTTATTTAACTTTTATTAACGGTACGGTGTCAAAACGGGAAAAAAATGCATTATTATCCTGGTTAGATCCGGTAGAATCCGGCTTCGTTTTCAATCCGGCCGGATCCGGCCGGATTGAAAACGAAGCCGGATTGCAATCCCTACTTACAGACAGGCTGAAATGCAATATTTCAATTTATTGAAACTTATAATTTGCAGTACCTATCAAATACGCTGTATAATCAGAGCGAAAAACTGTTGACTTGTTTTTATTGAGGAAGTGATGATAAGAGGTGATTAAAATTAGCTTCTCTTTATATCAGTAGATAAGTTGATTTGTAAACAGATTATGACATACCTACCTACCTATTGTTTGCATGAATCTATTTGTACGTAATTTTGTTGTAGTCAAATAATTATAGTGACCTGTTTATTTTTGTTTTCCCAAGTTCTTTAAAATAGTTTGTAAAAAGTTTCAAATTAGTGAAAATAGTTGAAAAGGTTGTTTTTCCATGACCCTTTTGATAGTAAATCGTTCAAATTCACGTACATACAATAGGAATGTTTTTAGTAGATTTTTTTAGGCAACTAAGTTGTCATTATAAAGTTGATTTCAACATATTATGCACACAAAAAAAGGAGTAAGGGAACCTCTACGAAAGTTTCCATGATCGCTCGAAAAGTAATTGGAGTTTCCGAGTTCGTGCACCTCTACTGTTATCAAGGCAAGCGTAATAAGAATAAGAATAAGAATAAGAATATATTTATTTTAATGTAATATATTTATTGTAATGTATCACTTCACCGATAACGAGCACTTGATGAGCAGAGCTGAGTCGTGTGCTCAGAGTGGTATATTGTAAAACTGTTGAGTGTTCGAGACTTTATTTAGAATTTAAGACAAACAGATTAGGTACATCAGTTGTCAACTATTCCCAACGGTACATAACACTAGGAATATCTATGTAGGTACTTTATTTCAGTTATAATCTCTCTATATTCCTGGTTTTCTATTGAGCTGTTCAGCTTTTGATTCTTGGCGACATGCGTTTTTATGTTGACATCGCGCTTACCTTTAGATAAAGTTATATTAGTTTTTAAAAACAAAATTTAATGTAAGTATCAATTGACGCGCTTCAGCCCAGTCAGACGCAATAAACGATGATTAAGTAAAACAGAAGTTTATTATATCACCGAGTTGTAAATTTTATCGCTCAGTTTTTCCGGAATAATACTTATATAATGCAAAGGATTAGGTATGCACATTTAGCAACATTGATTATCAGCTTATGTAAGTTTGATTAAACAATAAAAACTAAAAAGAAAACCGACTTCAATGTTTGACTCAGGACGCGGCGTGACTCAGGGTGTCAAGTGAGGATAAACCACCCTATAAATCGAAATAGAAAATAAATCGAATCGAGAGTGATAGCGCTTATGGGGCATTTACACGACACGGTCTGAGCACTTACGATTTAGCATCGCATGCCAATTTTCAACCGACTTCAAAAAAGGAGGAGGTTCTCAAGTCGTCTGTATGGTTTTTTTTTTGTATCTTGTTACGCGATTGTTCCGCCATTTGTTGACCGATGTGCAAAATTCTTTTTATGTTTGAAAGCGTATACTCCAGAGGTGGTCCCATATAAATTTTATTCCTGAGGGATTGATAGTTTCCCCGTAAAACTCTAAACACCTTCCCTCCATGTCACAAATAGAAATCGAATCGACAGCTTGACGCCCTGAGTCACACCGCGTTTCGAGTCAAACATTGAAGTCGGTTTTCTTTTTCACGTGTAAACGCTCATCGTATGCGATTTGTTATAGATAGCGCGACGCTCGTCGGCACGGCTTAAGTAAATTGCATAGCAAATTGTACGAAAAATTGCATCGTGTAAATGCACCTTTAGACTCCACCTATGCACCTGCGACTAATGGCACTATATTGAAAATTATAGACTTTCTGATCGGAAGGAAACGCGGCACGACGATTTACTATTGTGACTCGTCAGTTTGACATAAGTAGATATAATGCTAGATTCCCGTTAGTTTTTTCGTTCGTTTGATGAATATTCGGATGTTCCTTACTACTATTTTGAACTTCAAGGGTCAATTTTTCAGCCTGTAATATTTGGTTCTTGGTTAGGACCGTGTTTTAACATTGATCTTCTTATCTACCGAATACATTTACCTACAATGGAGCTCGAAATAAGAACCATCCGAATATTCATCAAACGAACGAAAAAACTAACGGGAATAACCCCTCTTGCATTACTAATGTCAAACTGATGATTCACAATAGTAAATCGTCAGTACAAAATGTAACATGGCTAGGAGCGAAGGTTTTTAGAGTTTTACGGGGAAACTATCAATCCCTCAGGAATAACATTTGTATGAGACCACCTCGGGAGTATACTCTTTGAAACCAAAAAATAATTTTGCAAATCAGTCAATAAATGGCGGAGCAATTGTATAACAAGATACAAAAAAAAACATACAGACGAATTGAGAACCTCCTTTTTTGAAGCCGGTTGAAAGCAGATCACATGCATGTGGCTAAAACTCAAAAAAAAATTATAAACTCAAAAGGAGACTAGACGAATCAGACGTGGATTTATGAAAGCTATACCTACTGTGGTTATAATGACTGGGGATGGTACGAGAACATTGTTTGAATGAGAGTCCGTACGCGATTGTTGTCTGTGGTACTTATTTGTAAGTACAGTTTTCTTAAAATTTTGTTCGGTTTTGGTTAACTACTTACAATCCTCGATAACTTTGTGATAGTTAAATAAAATAAAATTCTGACCGCATGGTCATTATCATTTTCTGCATCTGCTGCAACTGCATTTTTTTTTCATAAAATCGCTGTATAAATCTTGATAGGGTTTATATATTTGAACAATTTGGGGTTGAGACCCAAGGTCCGTGGGTTCCAGAGCCCATCGGGTTTCCAGTGCGTCTGGTCGAAGCGACGCGTGATCTGAGAGTGAGAGCTGGCACATTTTTGGCTCAAAGGATCAGCATTGCTATCCAGCGTAGTAAGTGCCACCAGTGTTTTCGGCACGCTTCCGACTGACAGTGACCTGGATCAGTTGAGCTATCAGTTAGCTATATAGTTGATATAGATCGTTTCTAATGATCCTTAGATAGCTTGACTAATTCTATTGTATTTCGTAAATTTATGTAAATATGTAGTAGTTTAGTATCTGTAAATAAATAGTTTATAATACCTCTTCTATGTCTTTTTATTATGTTTGTTTTTTTACCCGACTGTCAAAGGAAGGGTTATGTTTTTCGCGCGTATCTAAGTCAAAGTCAAAAAGCATTATTCAGCAGGACCGCTGGGATCACTTTGAAACGTCTTCGACGATTCTACTCCTGTTCCTTTGCGACCGTATTTTCGTATCATACCTTTCAATGCAAAAAAAAATATCGTGTGGGTTATCAAAATCAAGAAAATTAAAAGGAGATTACAAAAATGTATATTTTGTTACATCTAAAACAAAATGGCGGATTTTAGGAGCGAAATAGAAAATATAATTGTTCATAAAAAAACCGGACAAGTGCGAGTCGGACTTGCCCACCGAGGGTTCCGTACAAATAACTATGTAGGTACGTAGGTACATATAACAGTAAAAACTGATATTGTTACACGTGAGAAGGGATTTTATTTTTAAAATTTTTCATCATAAATCGAATACTAAGCTTCATAAAAATAATTAAAAATATGTTTAAGCTTGTGCCAATGAAGCCCTTTCATACGACAACCCACATGACACGGTTAGCTCCCTTCAAAATTTCGCCCCAATTACTTGCATTAGGCTCTGTTTTTTCTGTGATTTAACAAAAAATATACGGTTTTCAGATTTATCCCTGTACTTGTAGTCTAAGACGATACTACTTGCCAAATTCCATAGTTCTAGGTCAACGGGAAGTACTCTATCAATTATGATTTCCATGAGTGACGAAATGTACGTTTTTTGCGGCTTAAACGGCCGTATCTTTTTTTTGCGTTAACTTAGAAGTTTGATTACCGTAGACTTGAGTATTCGGTTTCAATTTCAACAAGTCGATACCTCTATGCATTCCCGAGATAAAGGGACAAACAGACAGACGGACAACAAAGTGATCCTATAAGGGTTCCGTTTTTCCTTTTGAGGTACGGAACCCTAAAAATAACCAATCATATCCAGTGTGTATCAAATTGAAAGAAATTAAAAGGAGATTACAAAAATATATATTTGTTAATATGTACAGTCGCGGTATGAAAAGGTTCGTCATCTTAAAGTCGACTTTTGCTTGCACGAGTGCAAGAACCAGTACTGCCAACATTTTAATTAATAAATATTACGTTTTGTTATGTTTAGCGTTTACTATCGATTATAGGCAATGACATATCAAAAAGGTTTTGCATAATTTGTTTACTGTTTTACTCCATCCTGTCAATTTTACAAAAATAACAATTACCCATAACAACAAGATTTTGATATAGGTTATTTGTATTTAAACGTTATTTAGATTACTGTAATCTTTAATTATACTCTATTTTCCTGGACTGCCAAGATTTATTGACAGAGATATTACTGTCGGGGTAAACCGCTTTGTTGATAGGACCGAATATGAAAGAATAGTACGAATAAGTAATATAATAACTTTATTTTATTTAATAACGTATATAACCACCATTAGCATCAATCACACATTGTAACCTGTTTCTCATAGAACCAACAAGGCGAGAGCATAGGTCCGTCCCTCGTGTATCTTCCCAAATGATATGGCAGTGGTCTTCTATAGCCTTCTTGGTTCTTTCGTTTCTATTATCCCATCGCTGCACCATTAAACCCCATAGGTTCTCGATCGGGTTTAAATCTGCAGATCTTGCTGGCCACGGAATCACCGCTATATCACTGTGCCGATTGAACCATTCATTCACAATACGAGCAGTGTGCGTGCGAGCATTGTCTTGAACGTAGCTGACCTGAGGTAAGTCAGCAGCTGTATATACGGTACGGACACTTGGTAGCATACTGTCTTCCAGAACCGATAGATAGTGAGTTGCATTTGCCCTTGAAGGAAGAAGAACGAGCTCGCCCACTCCATCCGCTGACATCCACCCCCAAATATTGGCAGAGATACGTCCAGAACTAAAATTGGGCACTACATGGTCTTCTGTATATCTCGTGCCGTTATACCTCCACAAATGAAGCCTCCCATGTTGGCTTGACATAAAGGATTTTTCGTCGGTAAATATAGTGGTACTCCAATCAAAGTTCAAATAGGTCTCTGCAAATCTCAAGCGTGCTTCCTTATGGGTTGGTGTCAGAGCAACTTTTTTTGAGTGTCGTCTATAATGTAATCCCATTGAGTGTAATGCATTTCTTATTACTCTAGGACAAACTTCATACAGTTGAGCGAAATGATTGGTTGACACAAAGCCATTTTCTTCATATTGCCGTCTCATGTCGGCATTTTGTGCAGCACTAAGGATAGGACGGCGACCAGAATTGTTGTGACGATGATCTATGAGTTCACCTTCTTCACCATATCTCCGGATCCAAAATCTTACACTATCCCTGGTTACATTAAGACGACGCGATATCTCACTGATATTGTAGCCAGCTTCATGTTCAGCAATAATTGCTGCTCTTTCTACAACACTTAAAGGTCTCGGCATTTTATGTAAAATATAGAAACGTGAAAAAATAAAATTGCAATGTCAACAATGACAGACAACGAGATGTTGAAACCAATAAAAAGTTTTTACATTATATAATCTTCTTGGTCAAGACAGAAAATCAAACAAGTATAATCTGTAATTTTAAACTTTATTGTCAAACAGTTAAACATAATTTTCTGTGAACCAGTCTGTTCTGTGACTTAGTTTGAAAAGGTAATATGTGCTTGCGGAACGTTAAATGAATCAATTTGAAAACTGGCGAACCTTTTCATACCACTACTGTACAACAAAATGACGGATCTTAGGAGCGAAATAGAAATATGTTAATAAAAAAAATAATCAATCATATCGAGCGGGGTATCAAAACGAAGGAAATGAAAAGGAGATTACAAAAATATACAAGTCATATGTTTCAACTTTGTTTTGTATAACAAGTTGGCAATTAATGCGCATGGTTTTACACATTGCAAAATCTCAAAAGTTGACATTCTTGGCAAGAATCAAAATGTATGTTTCTGCAGTCGGGTTTTTTTATTTTTTTATTGTAATACTTGTTTATTTAGGACTGGAATGAATGGCGTAAACAGAGGGAAGCCTATACCCAGCTGTGGGATATTCTTGGCTGCGGATGATGATGATGATTTTTTAGGACGTGTGCTACGTCAAATTATGCGAAAGGTGGCCACATGTCTAGATTTCTTGATCAGTGCAGGCGGTGGATAATCTAAGATCAGTGCATCAACGAAAACACGACAGAGCGGGCGTGTCCTTCAATATACGAGTAATAAGCCTGAGCTGAGATTCCCTTTGCAATCTTTACCTTACTTTTGAAAAATAAATTATTAAAAAATAACGGTTATAACGGTTATAAGTACTTACTAGCTTCAAAAGTTCAGTTAGAATTTATGAAAATGTCATTGAAAAGTAAATTTAACAACCCTATCCCCAAAGGTTTCTTCTCAAGGGCGAAATGATATCGTAAATTACCATGACACAAACTCAATGTCAATATTGTTTATTTCTGTGGCAGTCAATGTTATGGTATTTGTTACTCACTAGCAAATAGATACGTTAGGTTTAAAGAGCTTTATTCTCATAGACACAATCAGTAGCGGCGTTAGGGTAGGGTGCACTTGGGCGACTGCCCAGGGCGCCAGATGTTGAGGGGCGCCGCGGGCGCCCCTTTTCACCTGGTGGCCACAGGCGCCCCTTAAGCAGGCAAAGAAAATGGTACTAAGCCAGGCGCCCCTTTACATCCGGCGGCCTCAGGCGCCCCTTCAGCAGGCATAGGCAATAGTGGTAAGCCGGGCGCCCCTTTACATCCCTCAATATCTTTTGAACATGAAAACAGTCGAAAATTGGTATTCAAAACAGAAGCAGGTACCTTATGCTATCGGCAAGAACTAGACGTATTGTGTCGATTTCTTCTAATAAATCGGCTCACTTCGCTCATCCATTAAAAAGCTCGCTACGCTACGCACATTATCTATCAAAACTTCAAACACTTGCCAGCTATCGTTTATTTCGCGGCATTGTAAGATCTGAGTTTGTCTAAGGTAAAATAAATATTAAAAAAATAAACAGAAGTAGGTACCTAATACTATCGTCAAGAACTAGATGCATCGTAATAAGAGCCTACCCAATCATCATAAAAAAAATTCGGCTCGCTTCGCTTGCTTAATATAATACTTATTATTAAGTATTATATTAATATACACTTAGAACTTTTAACTAACTTAATTAATTTGTAATACAAGTAGGTACTTAGGGAAGTTTAGTTTTTTTTTTTAATTTTTTTATTAAGTACTTTTATTTTTTTAATTTTCTTTTGTTTATATTCTAGATCATGATTGTATTCCAATCCATGATATTGGTACATTCTTTGACATTGTTAGGTAGATTGTTAAATAATTGACCTCCCTCTAGCAATATTGTTTTTAATACCATAGTTTGTTTTATTTATTTATTTATTTATTTATTTATTTACTTATGGAAAACTAACAGCACATAAAAACATAATAAACAAGAGAGTTGTTAGTAACAGAAGGCTAATAATAAGTTTTCACAGTTAGAACTAGTGTAAGCAAATATTGAGCACAAAGAAAAGTTGGTGCAAGCTAGCCAACAACAAAAAAAGAAAAACATTTGTTTTACAGCACACATTCCTTCTGACGAGGGTTAAGAACTAAGATAACAACTTAATTTAAGATTTAAGTATCAAACTAAGTACCTAACATAAAGTACTTACTTCATTAAAAAACTTGGAACTCATCAAGCGCCTCATTCCTGTAATGCTACAGTTGAATATGTCATACAAGCTAGCATAATCATATGTGTAGCTATCGCACACACGCCAAAGATAAGAATTGCAACGGTAATTAGTAGATGCTATTTCAAGACTGAAAGTAGGAATATTCCTGCGGTACCTGTTAGGGACATAGAACCGAAGCCTACCGAGCAACGCAGGACAATCAACCTGACCAGACACTATTTTATTCAGGTAAGTAATATCGGCAATCTCGCGATGAATAGCTAGGGGTAGGAGATGATATTTCCTACCTGCTGTCTCATAGCCATGTAGATCATTCCTCGCGCGATAGTTGAGAAAACGAATAAATTTCATTTGTATTCGTTCAATTTGATGTTCGTAAACAGCATAACGGGGGTTCCAAATCTGGCATGCATATACAAATTGCTTCTTACAAATGTACAAAATAATATTTTCAGAGTTTTGATGTTAGAGAAAAAATCCTTTGAAGTCCTAAAGATAAAACCTAGGGCTCTGTAGGCTTTTGAGACTATACAATTAATATGTTTATCGAACAATAGCTTGCTATCATGAATAACGCCTAAATCACGTACATAAGACTCCGTAGCGAGAGTATGTCCCTTAAGTGTATATTTAAATTTGAGAGTTTGAGTTTTAGGGGTAAAAGTAATACAAGAGCATTTAAGTGGTTTTAAGTCAAGTTTATTGCGCACACAATAGTCATCAAGGCGATGAAGATCGTCCTGAAGTAATCGAGCGTCCTCAATGCTATTAACTTCCCTAAAAATTTTCATGTCATTTGCAAAAATTAAAAGATTCGAGTTCAAAAAACATTTGTGTATGTCAGATAAAAAGATAATGAATAGTAAAGGACCTAAAAGGGAACCATGAGGTACTCCACTGGGAACCTGAACCCAGCTTGACATGTAGTTGCTGACCACGACAGCCTATGATCGATTGGTAATGTAGGAACTGAACCAACGAAGTAAGTCACCGCGAATTCCAGAAAGTTTTAGTTTATCTATAAGTATAGTGTGATCGATTCGATCAAAGGCTTTGCTATAATCGGTATAGATTACGTCCACCGGTAGACCGTTGTCCATGCCAATTGTTATATAGTCAATGAGCAATATGAGATTAGAGACCGTTGAGCGACCCTTGACAAACCCGTGTTGTGACGCATGGAAGGAATGTTTTAGAGCTGAGTAGACCTGATCATGACTATGCTTTCTAGGACCTTGGCAATAATGCACAGTTTAGAAATGGGTCGATAGTTGTCGACTTCGGTTTTTGATCCTTTCTTGTGAATAGGAGTCACATTGTGATCATAAAGGGCACAATTGATTAGTAATGTAGGTGGAATAGAATCAAGACCCGCTGATTTATTAGGATCAAGTTTGCGAAGCTTATTGAGTACAATAGTTGGTGTAATTTCAATTGAGGCGATATCACTACTGATATTGTGAGCATCATTACGGTGAGGTGTGAAAGCTGAGGATGAAGAGCTGCTCGAGCTATCAGCAAAGGTGGAATAAAAATACTTAGAGAAAAGCTGGCATACATCATCGCCAGTGACTGCCGTTTGACCGGATAGGGTCATGTTAACAGGTAGGGATGAGGAACCAGATTTACTCTTTACATAAGACCAGAATGATTTTGGGTTGTGCTTTATAGATAACAAGCTGACCCGCGCAACTTCGTCTGCGCATTATTACCTAAAGTTTATTTACACTGTGTTTGAAGTGAATAAAAAGGAATCAAATTTTCCATACTAACTTTAACACCCTGTAAAACATCCATATGGGTTGATTTTTTTTAATTAGATAAGCATATATTCAAGTAAAAATGCTAAAGCATCTACGTTCCAAATTTCATTACAATCGGTTAAGTCACGTCTATGAAACTGCCTATTTTAATTTCCAAAACGCTAAATGATCTGTATTCTTGATATCGCAACGCTACCTAGTTGTGAAAATGAAAAATATAGATGGCGTTGCTAGCGTTGCTAATCAACGCCAAGGAAAAATATTTTATTTTCTAGCTGGTATGTACCCGCGATTTCGTCAATAAAATAACATAAGTTGAAAACCTATAAAAATTATCGAAAAGTCTAAGCAAAAATCTCCAATAGCTTTCAAAACTCAAAATGATCGTATCTCGACCTCCGCTATAGTAGAAACGCCACCTAGGAGAAAAAAACTAAAAAAGCAGTTTTGACCTCGGTGATATAGATGGCGTTCGAACCAAAGCCTAAGAAAAAGTATTTTAATATACCAAAAAAATCTTAATTTCGTATGTATTGATGAGTGGAAATATACATGTTACATGTTTTTAATGAAACTAAGCTACTACATATTTACATATATTTACAAAATACAACAGGATTAGTCAAGCTATCTAAGGATCGTTAGAAACGATCTATAGATAGCTCAACTGATCCAGGTCACTGTCAGTCGGAAGCGTGCCCAAAACATTAATTTAAAAATCATTTATCATGCAAAATGAGAAAAAAAACAAAAAAATCTGCAATGCAAAAACAGAGGAAAAAGTGGCGGTCACCCATCATCTTTATGACCTCGCCCAGCGTCGCTCAACTTTTTTCCCCATACAAACTTGCAACCCTTATTTTCACGCCCTCTTATAAATATTTAAATAAAAAAGTAGCCTATGTCCGTCCCTGGGGTATAATCTTTATCCATGCCAAATTTCAGCTTAATCTGTTTAGCGGTTTGGGCGTGAAAGCGTAACAAACAGACAGACAGACAGACAGACAGAGTTACTTTCAGATTTATAATATTAGTATGGATAATGTAGTTATTGAAACAGTTTTTTTCAACTAATTCTATTTCATTTTATTATTAACTAATTTCATTTTATTACGGAGAAATACAAAGGAATTGAAGTTAGATCTTTTACCATAGACTTTATATATACGGAAGAATTTAAACTTTTCCTTAATTATCTTACGTAGGACAGGCGAGTACCAAGGTGGATAACTGTTAGGTGACACATCTTTAGACGGAACATACTTGTTGCGAAGATCATAAAGTAGTTGATAAAAAACCTGTAAGCACTCACTTAGGGACTCAGAAGAAAGAAGCGCGTTTGTGCGCGTCTTTGCTAACTGTAATTTTATTTTATTTCTTAGATTATGTTTGTTTACTTTTAGATGTAGTTTTATATTTATGTTTATTATGTTTCTTTTTCAAATAATTCACATAATTTTCTGAAATTTTTGCAATTCATCCACATAATTACTATCCCATTTTATTTTTCTTAAGTTGCTAATGTCTATGTTAGTCTATCACTTTAAGAACAACACAATTATATAAATACCTACTTACAACCAAAGAGTGTATAACCAAACTAATTGTTATTGTTATATAATCACTAAATAATGAAACATCTGCCCGGCGGAGGGCATTGGTATGCCACAAAACAGGGAATCCTAGTGTGGGTACCAATGTTGTCCAACCAGGAATTATTATTTTCAAAGTTTTATAACTAACCTATGAATTAATATTGTGGAATATCCTGATAATGTAATGTTTGTTATGTATCAATAAATTATTATCTAAAAAAAAAAAATATTCGATTGAATAGAGTTTGATATTTTTTTATTAAAAATATTATAAATGTAAAGTTTCTCTAAATTGAAAATATTTGTTTTGTGGTACAACTTTATCGTATGCGTAATATAGTCGTAATAATAATAGTACATTATGGTACTAGTGAGTAACATTGGTGACTACCGCCGAGGTGTTTTTCTCTCTTAATAGAACCGAGGACGGTAATCATCAATACACACGTGTATCATACGACGTTTTTCAATACACTTGTGAATAAAATAACAACAAAAACTCATTTTCAACAGTGAAAACGAGTTGTGAAAAATGTTTCGCTATTGCGGGAAAAATTAATCAGTTTTCCTATGCGCGCGCATTGCGATCTACCACAGACTATATTTCCGCGCCGCGCATAGGGTTTGCGGCCTATTCTGCCACGGAAAAAATGGGGAATTTAAAGTTTTCTTTTATTATAGAGAAAACAAAAGTTATATTTGAGTGAAAGTTTTATTTATTAAACACGTACGAGTTAAAATTATCTATTTAAATTAAAAGTTGCATGAAATGAGCAAGCAATAGGAACATTAATTTATTTGTTCTATTGAACACGATCTTTTTTCTGAATAAAAACTTTTTAAAGAACAAAGCAACTCAACCAATAAAATTTAAAAAAAAATTCTATTACTCACTAGTGAGTTATAGTAATGAAAAAGTCACAGTTTGATTATGGGTGTCTTTATGTGCCTAATTGCGGTGACCATAGAGCCACTTTATGAGCAAGTGTGTTGAAATAGTACATTATGGTACTAGTGTGTAACATTGGTGATTACCGCCGAGTTGTTTTAAGAGCCGAGCCGTCAGGCGAGGCTCTTAATAGAACCGAGGACGGTAATCATCAATACACACGTGTATCATACGACGTTTTTCAACACACTTGTGAATAAAACAACAATAAAAACTCATTTTCAACAGTGAAAACGAGTTGTGAAAAATGTTTCGCTATTGCGGCAAAAATGAATCAGTTTTCCTATGCGCGCGCATTGCGATCGGCCACAGACTATATTTCCGCGCCGCGCATAGGGTTTGCGGCCTATTCTGCCACGTAAAAAATGGGGAATTTAAAGTTTTCTTTTATTACAGAGAAAACAAAAGTTATATTTGAGTGAAAGATTTATTTATTAAACACGTACGAGTTAAAATTATCTATTTAAATAAGAAGTTGCATGAAATGAGCAAGCAATAGGAACTTTAATTTATTTGTTCTATTGAACACGATCTTTTTTCTGAATAAAAACTTTTTTAAGAACAAAGCAACTCAACCAATAAAATTAAAAAAAAAATCTATTACTCACTAGTGAGTTATAGTAATGAAAAAGTCACAGTTTGATTATGGGTGTCATTATGTGCCTAATTGCGGTGACCATAGAGCCACTTTATGAGCAAGTGTGTTGAAAAGGACTTTTATTACTTTATTTTGGGTTCTTTGTAGGGGTCTTGTATAGTAGCTGCCGTGCCCCATATCTCAACTAAATACGTACGTTATGTTCATAGTATCGAAGTTTGAAATTCGAACTTGGAACACGTGACTGTCACTGACAAAATCTCTATTTGAAAACTTGCTGATTCTTCAATTTCCACGCACTTGTAACGTATCTATTTTTTAACATCATTGCTCACTAGATAGTCATTTAGTTTATTTTTAACCGACTTCAAAAAAAGGAGGAGGTTATATGTTCGGCTGTATGTATGTTTTTTTTTTTTTTTTTTTTTTTTTTTTTTATGTATGTTCACCGATATTTCCGTCAGTTGTGGACCGATTTCCAAAATTTTTTTTTTGTTTGAAAGGGTATACTCTTATAGTGGTCCCATATAAATGTTATTCCTGAGGGATTAATAGTTTTCCCGTAAAACTAAAACAATCACTGAACTTTAAGAAAATTGTGGCCCGATTTCCAAAATTTTTTTTTTGTTAGAAAGAGGTATACTCTCAACGTGGCGCCACATATTTTTTTTTTCCTGAGGGATTAATAGTTTTCCCGTAAAACTAAAACAATCACTGAACTTTAAGAAAACGATATTTCCATCACTTGTGGACCGATTTCCAAAATTTTTTTTTGTTTGAAAGGGTATACTCTTATAGTGGTCCCATATAAATTTTATTCCTGAGGGATTAATAGTTTTCCCGTAAAACTAAAACAATCACTGAACTTTAAGAAAATTGTGGCCCGATTTCCAAATTTTTTTTTTGTTAGAAAGAGGTATACTCTCAAGGTGGCGCCATATATTTTTTTTTCCTGAGGGATTGACAGTTTTCCCGTAACATTAAAAAAACCTCATTCTCACTACACAACACACCCTGACTCACAATCTGAGTCAAACATTAAATAGTTTGAAAGGGTATTACACCCGAGGTAGTACAAAATATTTCTTTTCCTTATGGATTGATAGTTTTCCCCCTTGCTGAACTCCGGTCTGTCCTTTAGTAGGTCTGCCCATGACTTCTCTTATCCTTTCCTACTTACTCGTAAGCTACGATAAGCAAAATCTTAATGTACTCGTAGCTTACTATATTATTTACACATACACTTTTATTTACACAGTATTTATTTACTTACACTAAAAAGTGAAAAATAAAAATTTTTGAAAAAAAAAATTGAACCGACTTCACAGAACACAAACAGAAGAACCTTCTACACACTAAAAAGAGAAAAATAAGAATATAATTTGAAGTCGGTGCCAAGTGAATACGATTAGGTACCTATCAAAAAAAGAAATCGAGCGATAGCGTACCAGGATACAATTTTGCACCCAAGTTCTTTTGAATTTCTTAGATGTAAATGAATAGTTGGCACCGACTTCAAATTATATTCTTATTTTTCTCTTTTTAGTGTGTAGAAGGTTCTTCTGTTTGTGTTCTGTGAAGTCGGTTCAATTTTTTTTTTCAAAAATTTTTATTCTAGGTAGGTAGGTAAGATACGAAAAAAAAAGCTTTTATGTATATAAGATTTTTATAATGATATGCGAATAATACTTACACTACCTACCACGAGGGCCGGTTTTAGTACTATCAGCGCCCTGGGCGAGATTTGTACGGCGCCCCCTAACAACAATTTTCTGGTAAAGCGAGCATCTTAATGGGAGAGCGAAGCGAGCCGACTTTTTTTAGAAGTCATCAACGCATTACCTACATATTGTTTTTGACGATAGTATTAGGTAGATAGCTACTTCTGCTTTGAATACCAATTACCTACCGTACCTAAGTCAATACCAGATCTTGCAATACCGCGAACTTGACAATACTCGTAGCTGGCAAGATGGGAATCCGATTTTTTTCAGAAGAAATTGACATGGTATCGTGTCTAGTTCTTGATGATAATATTAAGTAGCTATCTTCTGTTATTTTTTATTTTATTTTATTTTTATTTTATTTATTAAGGATACCCAACACGGGTGTACACCTTACATACAAGAGTTAAAACAAAATGTCTTAGGTCTAGTGTTCCCATAATTATAGGGTATCACAACATGCGTAAAAGAGGGCACAACAACTTATTTCTAGATAGGTTTACTTAAGTAGTAAGAGTATAACAAAGATAAAAATATAGGTAAAAATATATAAAAATATAAAAATAAAATTGAATACTCGTACCAATTACCCACCGTACCTATGTTGTTATGTTTGAAAAATATTGCCGCCGGATATAAAGGAGCGCCCGGCTTACTACCATTTCCTTTTCCTGCTCAAGGGGCGCCTGAGGCCGCCGGATGTAAAGAGGTGCCCGGCTTACGACGATTTCGTTTGCCTGCTCAAAGAGCGCCTGAGGCCACCGGATGTAAAGGGGCGCCTGGCTTACAACCATTTCCTTTGCCTGCTCAAGGAGCGCCCGGCCTACTAACATTTTTTTTTCCTGCTAAGGGGCCGAATGAGGCCGCTGGATGTAAAGGGGCGCCCGTCTTACCACTATTGCCTATGCCTGATAAAGGGGCGCCTGAAGCCGCCAGATGTAAAGGGCGCCTGGTTTACTACCATTTCCTTTGCCTGCTCCGGGGGCGCCTGAGGTTGCCGGATAAAAAGGGCGCCCGGCTTACTACCATTTCTTTTGACGGCGCCGGGAGAGAATGAGGCTGCTCGAAGTAAAGGGGCGCCCTGGGCTGTCGTCTGACCGCGCCCTATCCTAACGCCACTACTGAGTCGCGATGACGCGAGCAAAGCCGCAGCAGGTAGACCGCTAGTATCTATTATTATTTTCTAATGAGGTAAAAACGTTTGTTAAGTGTAAAGTACCTAAGCAAGTTCGTATGAAATTACTGATCAGCTCTGGTGACGTCTTTAATGATCGATCAGTGGCCAGTTTGCTTAGTTTGTGTTGCAAGTTGGACTGACCAATGGACATGCTTTGGAATAAAACAACTTATTAATTCACCCTGGGGATACAGTCGTGAACCTGTTTACGTTTTTTTTTATTAATTCTACGAGTTATTTCTTTGCAGACAGTGTATTAAAAAGATTGAGGAATAACCAGCCAACAGCCTTGATAAATATGCTTGCACCCTACCATTGAAGCATGGTATGAACATGAGCCATGACTAGCCAGCAAGTTCAGTAAAAATCGATTCAGTGCTCGGATGTTTCCGCGCCCCTTCGTACTCCTCGCCGCTGACATTGACATTCGTTAGAACAGCTTCGCAATCGCTTTGGTCGCGCAGGTTTGGTTAGGTTAGGTTAGGTAAGCCGAAGCCTTATAACACTATAACTAAAAAAAACACAAAAGTGCTTTCTAAAATTAACGCAATGTTACTTTATGCAAGCGTCTGGATTGAGAGCCGAAGTAAAAAAAAATCATAGGAGTATGTACCTACTAGCTAACTTTGACTGGCTTAAATTATATAGGAGTCATAGGTAGTCATTATCACAAGCCGTTTGGCGTAGTTACGTATGTAAGCTGTAGGTACTGTAGGACTTATAAGTTTTGTTTTGTAGGGTACCTACCGGGTAAACAGAATCCTTGTAATCACAAATTTATTATTCTTATCTATTAGACTTTGCCATTGCTTCTTAAATCCGTTTCTTAGTAAAGGTTTTAATATAGAAAACCTTTACTAAGGAATACAATGAAATAGCCGTTAGTGACTCTGATTATTAGAAACTAAATTAGTTAAAATAAGTTTTATAGTGATCGTAATAAATTTATTTTCTCACACTAAATTTACGCGTTAGCCTGGATCCATGTAGTGTAACGGGAAACGCGAGCGTTGACTCCGGGGTATCGCGCAAGAGCGCATTGCTGACCAAAAGAGCAAACACCGACTACAACGCCGTTGTGGTAGAGAGGGCCGCCAGAGTCACCCTGGCACTGGTCGCGACCCCCGACGTCGTGCCAGCCGGAACACAACATGTTGGCGGTGATGGCAAGACCAAGCGTAGCGTAGCGTTGGGCACAAGTTTGCTGGTTGACAGTCCAGATTTGCACGTGGCGAAGCTGCGGTGAGGTAGGCCCTCCATACTGACATTTAAAGTGTACATTAATAATAAGTAAAATAAATACTTATTGCTAGATCATCTGGTTCCAAAGTAAAATAAGTAAAATAAATACTTATTGCTAGATCATCTGGTTCCAAAGTAAAAAGAGATTGTGTTATAATAATAGTCTCCATCACACAAGATCAAAATTGTCAAAATGGCCTCTCTGTGTTGGCTTCGGTGCCATGCATGCCTATCAAAGATCCGGGACTGTATAGTGCTGTGATGTTAAACTTTGACAAACAATATAATAATAATAATGCTGGACATTTCACACATCATCCAGCCCCAAACTAAGCAAAGCTTGTACTATGCCAACCAGATAACTGATACACTACTTATATGTATGCTATTTGTTTGTAAATACATACATATTATACAATGGCAATTATTATGTTATGGTAACCACATGGCTGATGTCCCTCCTGGATCAGATCATGCAAAAATTTTGTCCCACCGCGAGAACCGAACTCGCATGTCTTACGTACCAAGCGGACTATCTTCCACCGCCATCAAACTAAGAAATTGCTTAGCAGAATCTGTTTGTTTTCAATTGGCTATTGGACTTACAGATGTAGTACCCCATCCAGCGGCCCAGACAACTGAGTTATCGGCAACGTTGTAGTTTGTGCCAGCGATGGTTGCGGTCTGTACGGCGTTGTTGATGAGAGACATTACTGTGGCAGTGCGGATGAGAGCTATGTCATTGTCCATCGTCCTGGAGTTGTATTGAGGGTGATTTAAGATAGACTGCGTGTTGTAGACGGTACCACCGCTGTTTGCGTTGGTGGATCCCACTCGTGTTCTCCATCTACTGGCTGCGTCACCTCTGGGACCAAAACAAGTTATGAAACTTACAAACAAGTACCTACAGTTCACCCAACGGATCTAGGCATTCGTGAAGTTAGCCGTTTGTCTGCGCGGAACACAATTTTGTTTCAAAAAACGATCACTGCGCAGACAAACGGCTAACTTCACGAATGCCTCGATCCGTTGGGTGAAGTGTACGTTCATAAATGCACTCAAATAAATTAACAAGCATTCCCATTTTTTGTACAAAACATTTCAACGCCATGCAGTCAACGGTGCCTCGCGAGAAATTCCCACAGCCCGTTGAAAGTCATCGATTATGCCTTTAATCGATGTTTTTTTTAACGTTAGTCTAAATAAATATGAATAAAATAATTATTTACATGGTACAATGAGCCGCAGTCAAAACGTGTCGGTTGTTAATGATGGTACCCCCGCAGGCTTGATTGTAGGAGACTTGGTTCCAAGTGTAAAGCAGTGCCGCTATGCTGGGGTACTGGCTGATGGTTGTCGGATTACCTCCGACGATACGGTTTGCTGATGGCACAGCTGGAAAAAAAATTTTTTTTAGGTAAGTAAGTATTTACACTATCCCAAAAAAGAAACTTAAAACGAACTTAAAACCCGTTAAACTTAAAACTGGTTTGAATGAACTAGAAGAAGACTACTCAAAATTTTACAAATGCGGTTAATTTTGGGCTGACTGAGTTTTTTTTGTACTTTTTTTGAGATGAAACTATTTGTTCACGTCCTTTCTTATTAGTTCAAAAGTAAGATTTAGAAAAAAAAGTACGTGAGTGTCGGGAAACACTCGCTTGGAACGAAGTTTCAAGTTTGACATTTGGCAGTTGTCAAATAAATTATTGTCATACTAATCCTAGAATCCTAGAATGTAACAGCAGAATTGTGACAAACAAGTCGCAGAAGCCATAAACCAAGAAGTGAAGTGAAGTGAAGGTATAGGTCTAGAATTCGGTAAGCAGGAAATAAGGGGGGATGGGGGAGGGGGAGGGAGGGAGAGGTACGCCCTCCCCCCTGGTACCTCTTTTAGCGCGCGGAGATCTTTAGAAAAATGACTTAATAAAACCTAACCTCAAACAAACAAAATTGTATTAAAATCATACTCGGATAGTACCTACCTATGTAATAAAGGTAAGGTACAACAGGAGCAAGTCGGTTCTAGCGTGGTTTTTCACTACACACCGCTCTTCGCAACCTATGCTATAGGTCTGTTAGCCTACTAGTAGGTTTTACAAGAAGCACATTCGCGAAATTCAAAGAAAAACAGAATAACGCCAATAATGACACTGACAGGCAACTTTTTACGTTCCGTTTGCATCATATATATAGGATCTGTACCAAAAAGGTACCATGCTAAATCTATGGTTTGCATCGATTTTGCACGAAATTCTATACCACAGACAATACTTTGGATAGATTGCGTTACGTTTCGCTTGTAATCTGATGTGAGGTTAATTTTTTTTTTTTTTCTCGAAAATTTATGCTACTCCGCGCGATAAAAATGGTAGATAAATAATCGGAAAACAAACCCTTGCCAATTTCATTCATTTTTAACCCTCAATTCCTGCTTACTTAATCCTAGACCCAAGCCGAAGTGAACAATGTAACAATCTGTGGACTGTTTTAAATAGTATAATTACGTTTTAATACTAAAAAGAAAACCGACTACAATGTTTGACTCGAAACGCGGTGTGACTCAGGGCGTCAAGCTGTCGATTCGATTTCTATTTGTGACGGGAAGGTGTTTAGAGTTTTACGGGGAAACTATCAATCCCTCAGGAATAAAATTTATATGGGACCACCTCTGGAGTATACCTTTTCAAACATAAAAAGAATTTTGCAAATCGGTCAACAAATGGCGGAACAATATAACGGAACAAGATACAAAAAAAAACATACAGACGACTTAAGAACCTCCCCCTTTTTTGAAAAATCGGTTTAAAAATAACCATTTATTTCAGGCAACATAGAACATAATTACCTATACAATGATAAAATGCCATCCAATACCATCCATCCATCCATCTAGCCCCCATCCGATACCGTCCGAAAAGGAACTTCTTTATAAAAACAATCGTACTTACCAGCCACCGCCGCAAAGGCCAAAGCCAACAGAAGTAGAACACGCATGTTTAGGCTTTGGATCCCAGTCTACCATGGAACAACTTACTTCTGCTTTTATACTGTTGAGTATCTTCATTTTATCGAAAGATTATCCACCGGTTTATGTTTAGGGTTCCTAACTCTGAAGTAGAAACTGTTTTTATAGGATAACGAGGTTATCTGTCTGTCTGTAAAGAACTTTTCAGAAGCGGATATAATATCTATATAACAACATGCGGAGGAAGTCTTAGGACACAAATTGTTCTATACTTAAACTCCAGTCTAAATTATCGATCTGTATTAAATATTTGAGAATAACGCAACAGAACCAAAATTAATATTCATTTTTGTCTGTTAATCTGTTTATCTGTGCGCTCGTAGACGCTAATCTGTAAGCCAGGATTAAATTTTGTTTTATCAAAAATCGTTCACAAATAAATAAAAAATATGTCCATTAAAGAATAGAGAGAAGCGAATGCTAACCATTATTTTGTTTCATAGTTTAAAGTGTACAACAAAGAATTCTCATTCATTCATTAATTCATTTATTCCATCTAAGAGTCAAATGAGTGGAATAGGCTTATGGCATGAGCGAAGTTACGGACCTGAATTATATCTTCTGAGTAACCTTTCTTCTCTACCAGTAGCACACTCTCGTGTCAATTTGGCTAAAATTAGTAAAAGTAAAGTTTGTCAGCTAATCAGCGGGTTAAACAAAACCGACGGTGTACTTACAAGTTTATTCATTTTGAAGTGAAAACTTCTTTAGGCGCGTTGAGCATTTTTGATGAGATGCGAATAAATTCTTGGATTCCCCTGGAAAATGTCACGTGCGAGTCACGTGACTGCTCACCAACACCTACCAATAGCGCCATCTGGTTCTGTACTCGGTAAACTTTTGCGGCAATATTTTACATTTCAAAAAGCTCATTTTATACTAAACGGGTGAATAAAAAAAATGCATAAAATGTATTTTTGTTTAAATTTTCACTTCTCTCGGCACTCCCAGGGGTGCCATGGTTTTTTTTTTATTTGTGATAATCAGTTTATGGCCTGATTTATTTTATGGAATGTTTAAATAAATTCATGAATAAGTAGTCGGTTTACCAAGACCATGAAATAATGTTTCCATTAATTTAGCTTGTTTTATTCGGTTTATCTACACTAATCTACACTAATATTATAAAGAAGAAACATTTGTTTGTTTGTTTGTTTGTTTGTTTGTTTGTTTGAATTGAATAGGCTCCGAAACTACTGGACCGATTTGAAAAATTCTTTCATCATTAGAATCCTACATTATCTTTGATGAACATAGGCTATAAATTATTTTCAAAAAAATTAGAGGTCCTTATGAAAATTGCAATAAGGTAACCAAAGGTGTAAAAATTTTTAACATAAAATTCTTCATATCGCGTGCGCTGCGAAAACTATTGATAATAGAACAAAAAAATGTTCTACAATATTAAATAACGTATCAATATCTACAAAAAAGTCAGCGATAGCATATGTCCAACTATTGTGGTTGTGTCAGAATAACATTTTTTATAATTTAAAATGTGAATAAAAATGCCGACCAAAAGCAGACCACGTTATTCTTATTTTGGTATTTATTCTTATCCAAATGAATTCCTTCGTAGTAGAGGCTGTTTCAGTACCCGACGATTACTAAAGGTGCATTTACACGACACGGTATAAGCACGTACGATTTAGCATCGCATGCCAATTTTCCCGTGTAAATGCTCACCGCACGCTAAATGTCTTAAAAAGTGCGACGGTCATCGGGTCTAAGTTACTTAGTTACCTAGTCGCACGGTGAGCGCGCCGGCGGCTAAGTCTGCGGCGAGTAGGGTTACCATACGGAAAATTTAAAATGCGGACAAAGACCAGAGAAAAAAATCAATTTCAATGGAAAAGTCGCGTGTGTTGATGGTACCACGTAAATGAAGCCACGTGCGTTCCGCAAGCTCACATACCTAAATGTACGTATAGGTACACGTTGATATTTTTATCTTAATAATAATAATCGTCCTGTTGTGGGTGAATTTGATTATTTTTCTACTTAAAAAAAGCATCTTAAACATATTTTGTATCTTATTATCTTAGAAAAATCCTGATAATTCTAAAATAAAACGACATGTCTGGAGAAATTTTAACGTATGGTCACTGTAAAGTAGGCGGAACCTGGCCACAGATTACAGAGAGTACCAGTCATAGTTACCTAGTCATGCGTTTTAGCGTACGGTATAACGAGACTATACGATATAATGTTGTATGAACCTTTTTAAAATTTCGGCGTGCAAATCAAGTACACTTTGGTGTAGTGGTCTTGTCCGCCGGTTCTCAATATGAGATGTGCCGGTTCGATACCATTAGAAAATTATTTTAATTTTGCTTTTTTTTTTTTGCTTTACTATTTTGTATTTTTTTTATGTTGATTGCGAAAAAAGAAAATAAAATTTAAATTCAAGGTCCAAAAAGAGGTACCTACACTACTTGCCTAGAATAATTTTGTTTTATTTTTTCTTCACTAGTTTGTAATTATTTTATGTTAATGACGAAAAAAGCAAATAAAATCAAATTTCAAGGTCTAAAAAGAGGTACTTACACTACTTGCCTAGATGGTAATTTTATCAATTTTAACCTGACTATCATAGGACAACGTACCTACATACCTACCATTCCATGATACCTACGTACATACCTACATGGTATGGTTCCTATGACACCTACCTATCTAATGGTAGGTTTACCTAATGATGCTCATACCTAACAGAAAAAAGTGAAGCAAAAACTAAAATAAACTGGTTCACGACTTCCAAGGCACTGTAGACATTTTTTTCAGATCGTCACTCAAGATCCTTTCAACACTTTAAAGTTGTCAAAGGGGTAGGTAAATCAGATAGGCTTCCAAAATTAATAAAAAGTAGGTAGGTACTTGGGTAAGTAAGTTTGTATGAGTACTACATAGGTAGGTAGGTACCTACTCGTACCTCCGTGGCTAAGTATGTAACTAAATAAGTAGGTAGCATCTACCTATTTGGTTACATTTTTTTTTATTTTTTTTTAAGACATTTTCACACAGCATCATCTAGCCCCAAACTAAGCAAAGCTTGCGTACTATGGGAACCAGATAACTGATATACTACTTATATACTTTTTGTTTGTAAATACATACATATTATACATAGAAACACCCAGACCCGAGACAAATATCTGTAGGTCATACAAACATTTGTCCCGCGGCGGGGATCGAACCCGCAACCTTCTGCGTCGCAGGCATACACATAACATATATATTACACATAATATTGTACTTACACACGTATAGGCACAGATCATATTATGCTGTTATAGGGAATAGGTTTTGCTGTGGATCTACCTACAGCACCCTACAGTTAAAACTGAGGAGTTGGCCACACTGCCTGTGGCTGTGTATCTAACTATAGAAGTCTAGAGAAACGACAGAGAGTTGCTTCATTAATGTGTTTCTAAATAGGCAGGTACTTATCTACTGGGAAATTTTGCGAAATTGTGAATAAGTAGGTACCTACCTACTAGCTACTAGTATACTTACCTTACCTATAAATGTATAACCTACCTACCTAGAAGCCGTGTTGGTCGAATGGGGTTGTGCCTCGACTTTCAATCCGAAGGTCGTGGGTTCGAATCCCGGCCGTGCATCACTGGATTTTTCGTTTCGAAAAATTTATATGCGTTCATACCTGAGTACCTAGGTACCTACCAACAGGAATACTCTACGTAGGTACCTATTTTGGTACCATACTACCAATGTTGGTAGGTACCTAAATAAATACTTACACGTACCTAAGTAGGTAGATAGACGAGAATATGTACTTAGGTATGCTACCCGGGTAGGTAGGTACCTGCATACTTCTAAGTAGAGTTGAGAACCGTGTTAGCCTAGTGAGATGTACCTACGTACCCTCATCAACCTACCTCCGAAGGCTGCGAGTTCGAATCCCAGACGCGCAGATATGTAAATTTATACCTAGGTAGGTACAAACTTTCCTAACTGTGAAGATTTTATTCTATAAAAATTTGTAGGTAACTTCACGAATGTCAAGATCCGTTGGAAGAACTGTACCTGTCTCAGCTTCCTTAGCATCATAGTAGCGAATTGTCTAGGTACCTACCGGAGAATAGATAAAAATGACAGTAATAATGACACTGTGAATGACACACACCACAGAACTATAGTTCTGTGACACTCACTAATGCGTAGTTCGGACTAGTCTTGTATTTTAGTCGAGTAGCGAGTAACTTATTACCAAAACGTGTCCGAACAAAAAAGTAATTATCTAAGTACTACCTACCACATTGTTGGGATGGTAGGTACCTACCTAGTAGGTAGGTAGTTATGTGATACAGCTTTATGATCGTACCTAGGTAGGACCGACCTACCTGAGTACCTACCAACAGGACTTAACCTATTAAAATACTCTACGTAGGTACCTATTTTGGTACCATACCATAAATAAATACTTACACGTACCTAAGTAGGTAGATAGATGAGAATATGTACCTAGGTATGCTACCTACCCGGGTAGGTAGGTACCTATGTACATACTTCTAAGTAGTGTTGAGAACCGTGTTACCCTAGTGAGATGTACCTACGTACCCTCATCAACCTACATCCGAAGGCTGCGAGTTCGAATCCCAGACGCGCAGATATGTAAATTTATACCTAAGTAGGTACAAACTTACCTATCTGTGTGAAGATTTTATTCTATAAAAAATTGTAGGTAGATAGATAGGTACATAATATTTTGATACGTAGGTAGGTACCTACTACATTAGGTACCTACTGTTCGCCCAACGAGTCTAAGCATTCGTGAAGTTAGCCGTTTTTTTGGGGAAATATCCCGACAATCGAACCAATTACTGTTTGCCGCTGTCCTATTGGTGCTGCCTACTGCTCTGCCTCACTGTGCTGACCTCGTGTGCAAGCAGTACAGGTAACGTATTAGATAGGTACCTACCTATACATACAACCACGCAACTACCTATACAAATAAGTTGCCTGCGACATACATACGTAGGTAGTAGGTAATGTAGGTACGTACAGCCATTATCTTACTGGATAGGTAGGTAGGTACATAAGTACCTACCTACCTATCCAGTGTAATGTGCATCGAGCGGCGAGTGGTCGCCGAGTGCACGTCTGCGCGTGTTCAGATCCACCGAGCGAGCGAGCAAGACAGTGCGGAGAAGCGGATAGGTAGGTAGGTACATAAGTACCTACCTACCTATCCAGTGAGATAATGAGGTACTTACCTATAATAGTTTATACTATTATAGTAGGTAGGTACCTACTTATTAACAATTTCACAAAATGTCCCAGTAGGTAAGTACCTACCTATTTAGAAACACATTGATGAAGCAACTCTCTGTCGTTTCTCTAGACTTCTAGAGCTAGATACAAAGCCACAGCCAGTGTAGCCAACTCCTCAGTTTTAACTGTAGGGTGCTGTAAAGTAGGTAGATCCACAGCAAAACCTATTATATCAAACGATCTGAAAAAAATGTCTACCGTGCCCTGGACTGGAAGTCGTGAACCACTTTCTTTTAGTTTTTGCTTCACTTTTTTCTGTTACGTATGAGTATCATTAGGTAAACCTACCATTAGATAGGTAGGTGTCATAGGATCCATACCATGTAGGTATGTACATACGTAGGTATGTAGGTACGTTGTCCTATGATAGTCAGCTTAAAATTGATAAAATTACCATCTAAGCAAGAAAGTAGTGTAAGTAGTTAAATACCTCTTTTTGGACCTTGAAATTTGATTTTATTTTCTTTTTTCGCCATTAACATAAAAAAATTACAAACTAGTAAAGCAAAAAAAAAAGGAAAATGATTCTAGGCATGTAGTGCAAGTACCTTTTTTTGTACCTTGAATTTAAATTTTATTTTCTTTTTTCGCAATCAACATAAAAAAAATACAAAATAGTAAAGCAAAAAAAAAAAAGCAAAATTAAAATAATTTTCTAATGGTATCGAACCGGCACATCTCATATTGAGAACCGGCGGACAAGACCACTACACCAAAGTGTACTTGATTTGCACGCCGAAATTTTAAAAAGGTTCATACAACATTATATCGTATAGTCTCGTTATACCGTACGCTAAAACGCATGACTAGGTAACTATGACTGGTACTCTCTGTAATCTGTGGCCAGGTTCCGCCTACTTTACAGTGACCATACGTTAAAATTTCTCCAGACATGTCGTTTTATTTTAGAATTATCAGGATTTTTCTAAGATAATAAGATACAAAATATGTTTAAGATTCTTTTTTTAAGTAGAAAAATAATCAAATTCACCTACAACAGGACGATTATTATTATTAAGATAAAAATATCAACGTGTACGTACATTTAGGTATGTGAGCTTGCGGAACGCACGTGGCTTCACTTACGTGTTACCAACATAGACCTTGTCATAGGAGAAATTCTGAGCCCACGCGTACGCCCACGCCCACGCCCACGCCCACGCCCACGAAAACGCCCACGCACTCGCGACTTTTCCATTGAAATAGATTTTTTTCTCTGGTCTTTGTCCGCGTTTAAAATTTTCCGTATGGTAACCCTACTCGCCGCAGTGTTAGCCACCCGGCGCGCTCACCGTGCGACTAAGTAACCTAGTCATACGGTATACCGTGTCGTGTAAATGCGCTAACTCTAACTGGAGACCGTACGCTGAATGGACTTAGCTTAGCAAAACGTGCGTCATACCGTATCGTCTAAATGCACCTTTACTTTTTGAATGATTGAAATCGGACATTTTATTCAAAAGTTATCATGAGTTTAATAAAAATTTTAGAAAAAAAAAAATTGAACCGACTTCACAGAACACAAACAGAAGAACCTTCTACACACTAAAAAGATAAAAATAAGAATATAATTTGAAGTCGGTGCATTTTTTTTTTTCAAAAATTTTTATTTTTCACTTTTTAGTGTAAGTAAATAAATACTGTGTAAATAAAAGTGTATGTGTAAATAATATACTAAGCTACGAGTACATTAAGACTTTGCTTATCGTAGCTTAAGTAGAAAAGGATAAGAGAAGTCATGGGCAGACCTACTAAAGGACACACCGGAGTTCAGCAAGGGGGAAAACTATCAATCCATAAGGAAAAGAAAATATTTTGGACTACCTCGGGTGTAATACCCTTTCAAACTATTTAATGTTTGACTCAGATTGTGAGTCAGGGTGTGCTGTGTAGTGAGAATGAGGTTTTTTGAATGTTACGGGAAAACTGTCAATCCAAAATTTTGGAAATCGGGCCACAATTTTCTTAAAGTTCAGTGTTTGTTTTAGTTTTACGGGAAAACTATTAATCCCTCAGGAATAAAATTTATATGGGACCACAATGATTATTTTTTGTTTGAAAGGGTATACTACCCTTTCAAACAAAAATTTTGGAAATCGGTCCACAACTGACGTAAATATCGGTGAACATACATAAAAAAAAAAAAAAAAAACACATACAGCCGAACATAATATGTTCGGCTGTACTTATGTGTTATTATTTTTTTTTTTGAAGTCCTCCTTTTTGAACCTCCTCCTTTTTTTGAAGTCGGTTAAAAATGTAAGATACATCGCGACCACAGAATAAATATCAGTTAGTACGGTAGGACAAGTGTCTGGGATTTTTAACACAGGTAACGGGATATTAATGTTTTTTGAGTTTCCAAATATTTCGGCGCAGTTGCATACACCATGATCAATAGTATCTATGGTATTAATCATGGTTAAATCATGTTAAATATCCCGTTAACTGTGTTAAAAATTTTGAAAACCATGATAGTTTAAAAAGTGTCTGGGAACTATGGAATGGGAGAGGGAGTGGTAATATATCAATGAAATATATATGGGAGGTAGGGGAGCATTGGGCAGTAGGGAGGTTTGGACACCCCCGTGTCATGTCGGCCATAAACCATCATGCCTATCGTCAAATTGGAATTTGATCAGTTAGAATTGACCATGTATAGGGGTGGATTGGCATGATGGTGTATGGCCGGCATAACACGGGGATTTGCCGGTGGTGTCCAAACCTGCCTTACTGCCCAATACTCCCCTACCTACCTTAGACCTTACCTACATATTAACCTCTAAACTTTAAGGCTGTCATTAATAAACACGAACTAGGGTGGTATTAGCGCTAATCCAAAGCATAAGGCTGTAGTAGGTCAATTCAGTATTAATAAACAAAGACCAAGGAAGAACTAAGCTAATTCGACTCTACTCTCGGAGTAAGAGTTACTCCTAGGCGCCACCTAGTATAGAGATGGAGTAGGCAGACGTAACACCAAAAAGTTTGTAAGGAATGTATTACTCATTCGAGGCTACTACCAGTTTATTAATAACATCAAAATATTCAAGTTGCTCCTTCGCTACTAAAGAAGTAACAAGTCTGAGAGTAGTCTCGTATTAAGCTAGAATTAGGGTAATCTAATTAATAAGGCCGTTACGGCCTTATTATTTATCTGTTTTTTTTGTTAAATACCTATAATAAACCCGTGCGAAGCCGGGGCGGACAGCTAGTATTTTATAATTATAAAGGGTAAATTACCTACAATGGTGAGAATGACTTATATGTAAATATAACAACTAATTCTATTTTTATTTTGTAAATTATATATTATCTTAGTTTCTGTAAATAAGTTAATTTCCAACTAACAAAAGTAAGTTCGTAGTCAAAGTCAAAAAGCATTTATTCAGTAGGATCGCTGGGATCACTTAGAACAGTCTTAAAACTAATATTTTATTCCATCTATTCGAAAAGGACGACTTGGTCAGTGACTTGGTTCGCCTTTTAGTGCACCCAAAGGTAGTGTTTTCTATAAGAAACTTTGAGCGGGCAGTAATGAGTTTTTATTCGTCTTTAAGTGCGTCACAATTATCTTTGCCGCGCTCTTTTTGAATTTGGAACATCTTAGTGTTCAGCACCAAAGAAATCAACGCAATTTTTTTGAATAAAGACTGGCTTGACTTCTGAATAAAAAAAGACGTGTGGCACTCGGAGACTGCCGCGGTAAAGCTATTGCATAGCATTTATTATCAACTTATGCAATTATAATTAGACAAGCGTGATATTTCAAAAAGTCATTAAAAGTTCTGCTATTCATCGATAGATGGCAAAACTAAAAAGTATTTTTTATAATTAAACATACCTAATGTAGAACAGTTATTTGAAGTTTTTAGTTCCGAAAATATAACAAGATGGCGTGACTAAAATTGGTCGTTTTCTGCATCGCGCTGACGAAAACACAAGGCCGCCTTTAAAGTCGAGCGAACATTTTTTGTATTCATCTGTGCTAGTTAATATGCAATGCAATGGTAACATATATTCCTACCTTGCAATAAATCTCTAAACGTGATTGCTCTGGTGGTTTTTTTTTATGAAAGAAAGCTCTGTTCGCACTGATGACTGTAGTGTACAAAGTACATAGTTGTACACCTAACTTGGCATTATTTCAGCAATTATTACATAAATAAAATGTTTTAATATTGGGTTCATAAAATCGTGAGTAAGGAAAACTTTAACGAAGTTTCAGTAACAGTTATAAACAACAAATAAAAAATTCAAAAAGTTACTCTCCAACTCCAGGATTAGAACAAAGTCGAACCCTATTTCATCTCGGCTATAATGACTATTCCATTTGTGGCGAAATTAAGCTTCATTTAAAAAAAAAGGCCTAAGTTTAGAAAACTCAACCTTATTTCAATGAGGTTAGAAGATTATTTTGATAGAACCCGTGCTGGCCTATTTCGAAGCGTTCAATCTTAATAGTTTTCTAATGCCATTGAAATACGGTTGAGTTTCAGTCGGAGTGGGGGGCGTGAGGTGTTTTTCGTTACGGAATACACGTTTCAAAGCGTTCAATCTTAATAGTTTTCTAATGCCATTGAAATACGGTTGAGTTTCGGTCGGAGTGGGGGGTGTTTGGTGTTTTTCGTTACGGAATTTCTGGATTCGGTCTCCACCCTCAAGGCCCGCTATAGAAAGGCCTAAGTTTAGAAAACTCAACCTTATTTCAATGAGGTTAGAAGATTATTTTGATAGAACCCGTGCTGGCCTATTTCAAAGCGTTCAATCTTAATAGTTTTCTAATGCCATTGAAATACAGTTGAGTTTCGGTCGGAGTGGGGGGCGTGAGGTGTTTTTCGTTACGGAATACACGTTTCAAAGCGTTCAATCTTAATAGTTTTCTAATGCCATTGAAATACGGTTGAGTTTCGGTCGGAGTGGGGGGTGTTTAGTGTTTTTCGTTATGGAATTTCTGGATTCGGTCTCCACTCTCGAGGCCCGCGATTAGAGCTAAAACTAAAACAAAAACGCGCGAACTACAGCCCGCGTTTTCGTCAATTTTCACGGATTGTTAGAAAGTTCAGTTAATCCATCCATGCCACTGTCGCCGCGCCCATCTACATCCAAACAACGAGATTCACCGCCACATTTTCCTCAAAATGAGCCAGATTCGGACATTATTTCAAACACGCAGAATATAAAATCTACAACAATCTCTATTCCTAATAAAACTGTAACAATAAATTTTCATAATTGCGAAAATGTCTCAAATATAAATATAAGTTTTTAGTTGTTTTATTATTAGATACGATTTAATTTAAATTTAGTTGCCTTTTATTTTCTCATAGAGGGTGATAAAAAGTAGAGTGTATCACTCGGGCGCAAAATATATTTTTGGCTCGGGCGAAGTACTTTGAATCCCTCGCTATGTTCAGGATTCTACTAAAGAATCCCTCGCTACACTCGGGATTCTACTCTAGAATCCCTCACTTCGCTCTGGATTCAAAAAAACGCCCTCCCCGTAAAAATATTATTTTGCTCCCATATGATACAATCTACTATTAATCCTCTATAAAAGTGCGCCGCAATTATCTTTGCCGCGCACTTATTGAATTTGGAACATCTTAAGCTGGGTCTCTTGCAACACTGATTTTGTGTTTTCTAACATAGGTGTTAGAAAACACAAAATCATAAACGAAATGTGGACTTGGCCTGACTTTTTTGTATGCAAAATGTTATCCGAAGCCGACGGAAAACATGTTTTGTTAGAATGTTTTGTTATTTTTGGTCGCAGGAGACACGGCTTTAGTGTTCAGTGCCAAAGAAATCGAATGTAAATATTGTTTGAATAAAGATTGGCTGGTACGACGGCCCATAGTCGCGCTGCCGGCGGCCGCCCATCCACTTACTGACCGTTCAGAACGTTGCTTAACTTCGACGATCTATCAAGAACGACGACCCCGAGCTGTTACTTCCCAATTCAGGTTTTGTCTGAACAAATAGAAACGTGTGATTTTACAATTAACTTTATTTTTTAAATAAAGCGTCTTTGGTTTAATTTTTGGACGGTGATTTATTTTTACATTTTCACCATTTTTTTTTGAGCTGTCGTGTTGTGATCGAACAGGATAGGTAAATTGAATATAGTGAATTTTTTGTTAATATGTATGAATATATGTGTTAGCGTTTTTGTACCTATTTAGTAAAACTTTTTGGTGATACCTAGGTAAATACTCCTTGGTCCAGGTCAGGTCATAGCGGTCATAGATAAGTAATGTAATGTAGGAAATAGGAAATATTGACGAAAACTTCGAATATCTAATTAGTGACTAAGTACCTACTATAAAATACTACCTACCTATCCTGACAATACCTATTATATTTAACTTAATTTAATTTACCAATTGCTTACATAATTTCATATACTTACTTACCATTATTTTATCATACCTACCAAACTGACGTTGCAGTGCCCAACAGGGTGTATGTAGTGTACCTTACACACTAAGCCTACCTAGACCTAAGCTATACCTATGTACATACAAGCAATGAATAAATGAATATGAATATGCATATGAATATGAATATGTTTTGACAGTGACAAGTGGTGAGTTACGCATTTTTTTTTAAAACTGTTGTCGAGCAAAGATCTTTGTAAATTGGAAAATGGAAAATAAAACCATTCTAATATGATTAAACTTGTTTCTTTATTATATGTATGAAAATATTTCCACGTTGTAGTCGCGGTAGGCGTGCAAAGCGCCATAGATAAAGTATGGGTATTGTGTAGCGTCCGCCGCGTGGCGGACGAGGCTCCCGCTTCGCAATCGCTTTGGTCGCGCCGGTTTGGGCGAAGCCATATAACACTATAACTAAAAAAAAACACAAAACTGCTTTCTGAAATTAACGCAATGTTACTTTATGCAAGCGTCTGGATTGAGAGCCGAAGTAAAAAAAAATCATAGGTAGGTAAGGAATACAATGAAATAGCCGTTAGTGACTCTGATTATTAGAAACTAAATTAGTTAAAATAAGTTTTATAGTGATCGTAATAAATTTATTTTCTCACACTAAATTTACGCGTTAGCCTGGATCCATGTAGTGTAACGGGAAACGCGAGCGTTGACTCCGGGGTATCGCGCAAGAGCGCATTGCTCACCCCAAGAGCAAACACCGACTACAACGCCGTTGTGGTAGAGAGGGCCGCCACAGTCACCCAAGCACTGGTCGCGACCCCCGACGTCGAGCCAGCCGGAACACAACATGTTGGCGGTGATGGCAAGACCAAGCGTAGCGTAGCGTTGGGCACAAGTTTGCTGGTTGACAGTCCAGATTTGCACGTGGCGAAGCTGCGGTGAGGTAGGCCCTCCATACTGACATTTAAAGTGTACATTAATAATAAGTAAAATAAATACTTATTGCTAGATCATCTGGTTCCAAAGTAAAAAGAGATTGTGTTATAATAATAGTCTCCATCACACAAGATCAAAATTGTCAAAAAGGCCTCTGTGTGTTGGCTTCGGCGCCATGCATGCCTATCAATGATCCGGGACTGTATAGTGCAGTGATGTTAAACTTTGACAAACAAAATAATAATAATAATGCTGGATATTTCACACAGCATCATCTAGCCCCAAACTAAGCAAAGCTTGTACTATACCAACCAGATAACTGATGACTGACTGACTTATATGTAAGTATACTATTTGTTTGTAAATACATACATATTATACAATGGCAATTATTATGTTATGGCAACCACATGACTGAAGTCCCTCCTGGATCAGATCATACAAAGATTTTGTCCCGCCGCAAGAACCGAACTCGCATGTCTTACGTATCAAGCAGGCCATCTTCCACCGCCATCAAACTAAGAAATTGCTTAACAGAATTTGTTTGTTTTCAATTGGCTATTGGACTTACAGATGTAGCACCCCATCCAGCGGCCCAGACAACTGAGCCATCGGCAGGGTTGTAGTTTGTGCCAGCGATGGTTGCGGGCTGTACGGCGCTGCTGAATGAAATTAGTGTTGCAGTGCGGAGGATAGCTATGTCATTGTCAAGCGTTCTGGTGTTGTACTGAGGGTGAATTACGTAAGACTGCGTGTTGTGGACGCTACCACCGCTGTTTCCGTAGATGGATCCCACTCGTACTCTCCATCTAATGGGTGCGTAACCCCTGGGACCAAAACAAGTTATGAAACTTACAAACAAGTACCTACAGTTCGCCCAACGGATCTAGGCATTCGTGAAGTTAGCCGTTTGTCTGCGCGGAACACAATTTTGTTTGAAAAAACGATCACTGCGCAGATAAACGGCTAACTTCACGAATGCCTCGATCCGTTGGGTGAAGTGTACGTTCATAAATGCACTCAAATAAATTAACAAGCAATCCCATTTTTTGTACAAAACATTTCAACGCCATGCAGTCAACGGTGCCTCGCGAGAAATTCCCACAGCCAGTTGAAAGTCATCGATTCTGACTTTAATCGATGTTTTTTTAACGTTAGTCTAAATAAATATGAATAAAATAATAAAATTATTTACAGGAAACAATGACCCGCAGTCAAAATGCTTTGGGTGTTAAGGATGGTACCCCCGCAGGCTTGATTGTAGGTGCTTAGGTTCCAAGAGTAAAGCAGTGCCGCTATGCTGGGGTACTGGCTGATGGTTGTTGGATTACCTCCGACGATACGGTTTGCTGATGGCACAGCTGGAAAAAAAAATTTTTTTAGGTAAGTAAGTATTTACACTATCCCAAAAAATAAACTTAAAACGAACTTAAAACCCGTTAAACTTAAAACTGGTTTGAATGAACTAGAAGAAGACTACTCAAAATTTTACAAATGCGGTTAATTTTGGGCTGGCTGAGTTTTTTTTGTTTTTTTGAGATGAAACTATAGTTCACGTCCTTTCTTACTAGTACAAATCATATCTAAAACGTTCAGTAATTATTAGAAAAAAAAAGTACGTGAGTGTCGTGGAACACTCGGCTGGAACGAAGTTTCAACTTTGACATTTGGCATTTATTGTCAAATAAATTATTATCATACTAATCCTAGAAACGCTCTTCCGTTCTAACAATGTAACAATCTGTGGACTGTTTTAAATAAAAATAACCATTTATTAATAAAATGCCATCCAATACCATCCATCCATCCATCTAGCACCCATCCGATACCGTCCGAAAAGGAACTTCGTTATAAAAACAATCGTACTTACCAGCCACCGCCGCAAAGGCCAAAGCCAACAGAAGTAGAACACGCATGTTTAGGCTTTGGATCCCAGTCTACCATGGAACAACTTACTTCTGCTTTTATGCTGTTGAGTATCTTCATTTTATCGAAAGATTATCCACCGGTTTATGTTTAGGGTTCCTAACTCTGAAATAGAAACTATTTTTAACCGACTTCAAAAAAAGGAGGAGGTTATATGTTCGGCTGTATGTATGTTTTTTTTTATGTATGTTCACCGATATTTCCGTCAGTTGTGGACCGATTTCCAAATTTTTTTTTGGTTGAAAGGGTATATACTCTCAAGGTGGTCCCATATAAATTTTATTCCTGAGGGATTGATAGTTTTCCCGTAAAACTAAAAAAAAACCTCATTCTCACTACATAACACACTCTGACACACAATCTGAGTCAAACATTAAATAGTTTGAAAGGGTATCCCCCTTGCTGAACTCCGGTGTGTCCTTTAGTAGGCCTGCCACGACTTCTCTTATCCTTTCCTACTTTAGCTACGATAAGCAGGGTCTTAATGTAGCTTACTATATTATTTACACATACACTTTTATTTACACAGTATTTATTTACTTACACTAAAAAGTGAAAAATAAAAATTTTTGAAAAAAAAATTGAACCGACTTCACAGAACACAAACAGACGAACCTTCTACACACTAAAAAGAGAAAAATAAGAATATAATTTGAAGTCGGTGCCAAGTAATTACGATTAAGTACCTATAAAAAAATATCGAGCGATAGCGTACCAGGATACAATTTTGCACCCAAGTTCTTTTGAATTTCTTAGATGTAAATGAATAGTTGGCACCGACTTCAAATTATATTCTTATTTTTCTCTTTTTAGTGTGTAGAAGGTTCGTCTGTTTGTGTTCTGTGAAGTCGGTTCAATTTTTTTTTCAAATTTTTTTATTATAGGATAACGAGGTTATCTGTCTGTCTGTAAGAACTTTTCAGAAACGGATAAAATATCTATAACAACATGCGGAGGAAGTCGTAGGACACAAATTGTTCTATACTAAAACTCCAGTCTAAATTATCGATCTGTATAAAATATTTGAGAATAACGAAACAGAACCAAAATCAATATTCATTTTTGTCTGTTAATATGTTTATCTGTGCGCTCGTAGACGCTAATCTGTAAGCCAGGATTAAATTTTGTCAAAAATCGTTCACAAATAAATAAAAAATATGTCCATTAAAGAATAGAGAGAAGCGAATGCTAACCATTATTTTGTTTCATAGTTTAAAGTGTACAACAAAGAATTCTCATTCATTCATTAATTCATTTATTCCATCTAAGAGTCAAATGAGTGGAATAGGCTTATGGCATGAGCGAAGTTATGGACCTGAATTATATCTTCTGAGTAACCTTTCTTCTCTACCAGTAGCACACTCTCGTGTCAATTTGGCTAAAATTAGTAAAAGTAAAGTTTGTCAGCTAATCAGCGGGTTAAACAAAACCGACGGTGTACTTACAAGTTTATTCATTTTGAAGTGAAAACTTCTTTAGGCGCGTTGGGCATTTTTCATGAGATGCGAATAAATTCTTGGATTCGCTTGGAAAAGGTCACGTGCGAGACACGTGACTTCTCACCGACACCTACCAGTAGCGCCATCTGGTTCTGTACTCGGTAAACTTTTGCGGCAATATTTTACATTTCTAAAAGCTCATTTTATACTAAACGGGTTAATAAAAAAATGCATAAAATTTATTTTTGTTTAAATTTTCACTTCTCTCGGCACTCCCAGGAGTGCCATGGTTTTTATTTGTGATAAACTGTTTAAGGCCTGATTTATTTATGGAATGTTTAAATTAATTCATGAATAAGTAGTCGGTTTACCAAGACCATGAAATAATGTTTCCATTAATTTAGCTTGTTTTATTCGTTTTATATTTTATAATTATAAAGGGTAAATTACCTACAATGGTGAGAATGACTTATATGTAAATATAACAACTGATTCTATTTTTATTTTGTAAATTATATATTAGCTTAGTTTCTGTAAATAAGTTAGTTTCCAACTAACAAAAGTAAGTTCGTAGTCAAAGTCAAAAAGCATTTATTCAGTAGGTTCGCTGGGATCACTTCGAATAGTCCTAAAACTAATATTTTATTCCATCTATTCGAAAAGGACGACTTGGTCAGTGACTTGGTTCGCCTTATAATGCACCCAAAGGTGGTGTTTTCTATAAGAAACTTTTAGCGGGCAGTAATTCGTTTTTTCATTCCATCTATTCGAAAAGGACGACTTGGTTCGCCTTTATGTGCACCCACAGACCAGAGAAATAACTAGACGGGATATTCGCCTAAAATCCTATGAAACACGATGTCGCAGGATTTCCCCCACTCTTGCCTACACATACAAATAAAGCTTGCGTACAATAATTAAAATTTCGGTAATAAAATAAATACCTATATCAAATTTCCTAGTTAGCTGAAGATTAGTAAGTGAAGTAGTGTACATAATTACCTACTGCTTAATTTTCTATACTGTGGCGTCAAATATTCTGTACTAAATATAATTATCAATATTACGTACCTATATATTATCTGGGATATTACCTACTCACATAGCTAAAAATTGGTAAGTACATACCTACTGCTTGATTTTATATACTGTGGCAAGACAATTCCTGACGCACAAGATCATGAAAGATCGAATGGCGCACGGAGCGAGCCGCGCCGGCCGGCCGGCCCGGCCGCGTAAATGAACACGTCGCGCGCTCAACTTGGCGGGGGCAGAGGTAACGCGAAAAGCCTAAAGTGCTGGATATACTTACTTGCCTTAAGTTGGGTAAAGAAATTTAAGTACCTGGGCCATTGGGTAACTGAGGATTTGAGAGATGATCTGGATATTGAAAGGGAGCGTAGGGCGTTGTCTGTGAGGTCTAATATGCTTGCTCGTAGATTTGCACGGTGCACAGATTCAGTTAAAATTACATTATTTAGAACAATGTGGACGTGGCCTGACTTTTTTGTATGCAAAATGTTATCCGAAGCCGACGGAAACATGTTTTGTTAGAATGTTTTGTTATTTTTGGTCGCAGGAGACACGGCTTTAGTGTTCAGCGCCAAAGAAATCGAATGTAATATTGTTTGAATAAAGATTGGCTGGTACGACGGCCCATAGTCGCGCCGCCGGCGGCCGCCCATCCACTTACTGACCGTTCAGAACGTTGCTTAACTTCGACGATCTATCAAGAACGACGACCCCGAGCTGTTACTTCCCAATTCAGGTTTTGTCTGAACAAATAGAAACGTGTGATTTTTTCAATTAATTTTATTTTTTAATTAAAGGGAAATTAACGTCTTTGGTTTAATTTTTGGACGGTGATTTATTTATTCATTTTCACCAATTTTTTTTGAGCTGTCGTGTTGTGATCGAACAGGATAGGTAAATATTGAATATAGTGAATTTTTTGTTAATATGTATGAATATGTGTAAGCGTTTTTGTACCTATTTAGTTACAAAGAGTTAGAGAAAGTGTGAATGGATGCTGCTTTGTTTTTTTTTCTTGTTTTAGGTCGGCCTGTCGGAGTGAGAAGGCTGCCGATAGACGACGCCAAGAGACCCCAGAGCTGCCGTGGCGTGTAAGGCTCATAGAGTACTATTCGGTAGTGGATGTTGAAGTGAGAGTGCGGTCAATGGCACACCTAGCATGACCTCGGGGTTAGAGGACGGCCGAGGCGTGTGATATGAATGAGTTACTCTGCCTTAGTAGATGTTGAAGCGAGCGCTGTGAACACTACTCGCGCGACCACGGAGTGAACAAAGAGAGATATGAGAACTAGAGTAAAACACAAAAGTGCTTTCTGAAATTAACGCAATGTTACTTTATGCAAGCGTCTGGATTGAGAGCCGAAGTAAAAAAAATCATAGGTAGGTACCTATGTTCCTACTTAGCTTTGACTGGCTTAAATTATATAGGAGTCATAGGTAGTCATTATCATATTAAGCCGTTTGGCGTAGTTACGTGTGTAAGCTGTAGGTTAGGTAGCCCAAACCTACATTTGGGACGATTCAGTGATTAAGTGATCCCAGCGGTCTTACTGAATAAATGCTTTTTGATTTTGGACTGCTTAGACTTATAAGTTTTGTTTTGTAGGGTACCTACCGGGTAAACAGAATCCTTGTAATCACAAATTTATTATTCTTATCTATTAGACTTTGTCATTGCTTTTTAAATCCGTTTCTTAGTAAAGGTTTTAATATAGAAAACCTTTACTAAGGAATACAATGAAATAGCCGTTAGTGACTCTGATTATTATAAACTAAATTAGTTAAAATAAGTTTTATAGTGATCGTAAATTTATTTTCTCACACTAAATTTACGCGTTAGCCTGGATCCATGTAGTGTAACGGGAAACGCGAGCGTTGACTCCGGGGTATTCCGCAAGAGCGCATCGGTAACCCCAAGAGCAAACACCGACTACAACGCCGTTGTGGTAGAGAGGGCCGCCAGAGTCACCCTGGCACTGGTCGCGACCCCCGACGTCGAGATAGCCGGAACACAACATGTTGGCGGTGATGGCATAACCAAGTCGCCTGTAGCGTTGTTCACAAGTTTGCTGGTCGACAGTCCAGATTTGCACGTGGCGAAGCTGCGGCGAGGTAGGCCCCCCAACCTAACATAAATACTTATTGCTAGATTATCAGGTTCGAAAGTAAAAAGAGATTGTGTTATAATAATAATATTAGGTGAATCAAATGGTGTGCATTTGGCTTAGGCCCGTGTTCTTCATTAAATTACCGACTCCATTGAGTCGAGTATATGAAAATCTAAAAACAATAATAATAATAGTATATATTCTCAATAGTTCTCCACAAACCGGAGACTGTTCCTGAAAGCATTTTTATAGTGTTGAAGGGATAGTAGCCGTTATGAGTCTCCATCACACAAGATCAAAATTGTCAAAAAGGCCTCTGTGTGTTGGCTTCGGCGCCATGCATGCCTATCAAATGTCCGGGACTCTATAGGGCCGTGATGTTAAACTTTGACAAACAAAATAATAATAATAATGATGGACATTTCACACATCATCCAGCCCCAAACTAAGCAAAGCTTGTACTATGGGAACCAGATAACTGATATACTACTTATATACAATTTGTTTGTAAATACATATATATTATACAAATGCAATTATTATGTTATGGTAACCACATGACTGATGTCCCTCCTGGATCAGATCATACAAAGATTTTGTCCCACCGCGAGAACCGAACTCGCATGTCTTACGTACCAAGCGGACCATCTTCCACCGCCATCAAACTAAGAAATTGCTTAGCAGAATCTGTTTGTTTTCAATTATTCTATTGGCCTTACATATGTAGAACCCCATCCAGCGGCCCAGACAACTGAGCCATCGGGAACGTTGTAGTTTGTGCCAGCGATGATTGCGGGCTGTACGGCGTTGTCGATATTATTGATTGGTGTAGCAGTGCGGAGGACAGCTACGTCATTGTCCATCGTCCTGGAGTTGTATTGAGGGTGAATTACGAAAGACTGCGTGTTGTGGACGGTACCACCGCTGTTTCCGTTGGTGGATCCCACTCGTATTTGCCATCTATTGGGTGTGTCACCTCTGGAACCAAAACAAGTTATGAAACTTACAAACAAGTACCTACAGTTCACCCAACGGATCTAGGCATTCGTGAAGTTAGCCGTTTGTCTGCGCGGAACACAATTTTGTTTGAAAAACAATCACTGCGCAGACAAACGGCTAACATCACGAATGCCTCGATCCGTTGGGTGAAGTGTACGTTCATAAATGCACTCAAATAAATTAACAAGCAATCCCATTTTTTGTACAAAACATTTCAACGCCATACAGTCAACGGTGACTCGCGGGAAATTCCCACAGCCCGTTGAAAGTCATCGATTATGCCTTAAATCGATGTTTTTTTAACGTTAGTCTAAATAAATATGAATAAAATAAGTATTTACACGAAACAATGAGCCGCACTCAAAATGGATCGGGAGTTAATCAGGGTACCCCCGCAGGCTTGATTGTAGGTGCTTAGGTTCCAAGAGTAAAGCAGTGCCGCTATGCTGGGGTACTGGCTGATGGTGGTCGGATTACCTCCGATGATACGGTTTGCTGATGGCACAGCTGGAAAAAAATTTTTTTTAGGTAAGTATTTACCACAGACCAGAAGAAATAACCGATTTGTTCACGTCCTTTCTTATTAGTACAAAACATATCTAAAACGTTCAGTAAGATTTAGAAAAAAAAAGTACGTGAGTGTCGGGAAACACTCGGTTGGAACGAAGTTTCAAGTTTGACATTTGGCAGTTGTCAAATAAATTATTGTCATACTAATCCTAGAAACGCTCTTCCGTTCTAACAATGTAACAATCTGTGGACAGTTTTAAATAAAAATAACCATTTATTAATAAAATGCCATCCATCCATAATATAACCTCCCCCTTTTTTGAAAAATCGGTTGAAAAATAACCATTTATTTCAGGCAACATAGAACATAATTACCTATACAATGATAAAATGCCATCCAATACCATCCATCCATCCATCTAGCCCCCATCCGATACCGTCCGAAAAGGAACTTCGTTATAAAAACAATCGTACTTACCAGCCACCGCCGCAAAGGCCAAAGCCAACAGAAGTAGAACACGCATGTTTAGGCTTTGGATCCCAGTCTACCATGGAACAACTTACTTCTGCTCTTATACTGTTGAGTATCTTCATTTTATCGAAAGATTATCCACCGGTTTATGTTTAGGGTTCCTAACTCTGAAATAGAAACTATTTTTATAGGATAACGAGGTTATCTGTCTGTCTGTCTGTAAAGAACTTTTCAGAAGCGGATATAATATCTATAACAACATGCGGAGGAAGTCGTAGGACACAAATTGTTCTATACTAAAACTCCAGTCTAAATTATCGATCTGTATAAAATATTTGAGAATAACGCAACAGAACCAAAATCAATATTCATTTTTGTCTGTTAATCTGTTTATCTGTGCGCTCGTAGACGCTAATCTGTAAGCCAGGATTAAATTTTGTTTTATCAAAAAAAAAATGTCTATTAAAGAATAGAGAGAAGTGAATGCTAACCATTATTTTGTTTCATAGTTTAAGGTGTACAATAAAGAATTCTCATTAATTCATTCATTTATTCCATCTTAGAGTCAAATGAGTGGCATAAGCTTATGGCATGAGCGAAGTTACGGACCTGAATTATATCTTCTGAGTAACCTTTCTTCTGTACCAGTAGCACACTCTCGTGTCAATTTGGCTAAAATTAGTAAAAGTTAAGTTTGTCAGCTAATCAGCGGGTTAAACAAAACCGACGGTGTACCTACTTATAAGTTTATTCATTTTGAAGTGAAAACTTCTTTAGGCGCGTTGGGCATTTTTGATGAAATGCGAATAAATTCTTGGATTCGCCTGGAAAATGTCACGTTCGTGTCACGTGACTGCTCACCGACACCTACCAGTAGCGCCATCTGGTTCTGTACTCGGTAAACTTTTGCGGCAATATTTTACATTTCAAAAAGCTCATTTTATACTAAACGGGTGAATAAAAAAATGCATAAAATTTACTTTTGTTCAAGTTTTCACTTCTTTCGGCACTCCCGGGAGTGCCATGGTTTTTTTATTTATGATAATCAGTTTAGGGCCTGATTTATTTATGGAATGTTTAAATTAATTCATGAATAGTGAGTAGTCGGTTTACCAAGACCATGAAATAGTGTTTCCATTAATTTAGCTTGTTTTATTCGGTTTATATTTTATAATTATAAAGGGTAAATTACCTACATTTTTTTTCCCTTTTAATATCTGCAATCGGCTGTCAGATCTTTTCAATGGAGTCATTGTTTTAAGGCGGCCTTCCATTGAGTGGCACCACACTGGCTATTAGTCGAGTCAGCTTCGCATGTCCAGGTTTAGCACCTGCCATCTCTTTAGGCGATTTACGCTTTCTCCGTTATTTAGGAGATTCTGGGCTAGTGTGTTTGTGTGTGATCTTAGTCTTTCCTTGTACTTTATAGCATATTTACACACTTCTTCTTTGACGGTTGGCATTTCCAGGTATTCGTGTATTTCGGTGTTTCTTACAAACCAGTGAGCTTTGGAGATGGTTCTTAGAGCTTGGTTTTGGAACCTTTGGAGGAGAAATTACCTACATAGGTGAGAATGACTTATATGTAAATTGATTCTATTTTTATTTTGTAAATTATATATTATCTTAGTTTCTGTAAATAAGTTAAGTTTCCAACTAACAAAAGTAAGTTCGTAGTCAAAGTCAAAAAGCATTTATTTAGTAGGATCTCTGGGATCACTTAGAACAGTCTTAAAACTAATGTTTTATTCCATCTATTCGAAAAGGACGACTTGGTCAGTGACTTGGTTCGCCTTTTAGTGCACCCAAAGGTGGTGTTTTCTATAAGAAATTTTTAGCGGGCAGCGCATTATCTTTGCCTCGCACTTTTTGAATATGGAACTTCTTAAGCCGGGTCTCCAGCAACACTGATTTTGTGTTTTCTAACACCTAACATAAACAAAATGTGGACGTGGCCTAACTTTTTGTATGCAAAATGTTATCCGAGGCCGACGGAAAACGTGTTTTGTTAGAATGTTTTGTTATTTTTGGTCGCAGGAGACACGGCTTTAGTGTTCAGCGCCAAAGAAATCGAATGCAAATATTGTTTGAATAAAGATTGGCTGGTGCGACGGCCCATAGTCGCGCCGCTAGCCGGCTGATTTAAAAAAAGAAATCATTAAAAACGCGCTAATTTTAGCCCCCGTTTTCGTCAATCGGATATTATTTGAAACACGCAGAATATCCCACTCATATAATAAAGCTGAAAGTTTGTGAGTTTGTTTAGATGTTTGGATAAAATAAATAAATAAATAGGCGTTTATTTTTCTCTCACAAAGGTTATTATTTACCTAGATCTTAAAATCTATGACTTAAATTATAGTTAAACCTACAGTTGTTGTGTACGGATGTTTGTATGTTTGTATGTTTGTGTAAGGATCAGGCTCAAACGATGAAACAGTTTACAAAGAAATTTGGTAAGGTGAAAGGTATAACTCCAGAATAGCATATAGGCTACTTTTTATCCCGAAAAACATTCCTGAAAACCAAAAAATATGGAAAAGGATAACGGGAATATTACATAAAAACTTTAGCAGTAGGTACTCTGTTTGACACAATGAGCACTGCTCTAAGGTTGCCATGACAACCAATAACTTTTGACTTTTCAAAATGGCGATGTCATTTCGTTCTACTATACTTTGAACAATTTTTATTACATATACTTAGTAAAAGACAATTTGTAGGGTTGTGATGCCTAAATAAGTTTTTTTAATAAATAGCGAAACATTTTTCAAAACTACCCAACCCCTTAGATGGGTACTTATTTATATTTATCAAAGACAGTAAATCCAAAAATGAATTCAGTGTTTTCATGGGTTGGATTGGAACAAGGTAGTTCTATCTCTAAAGTTTGTATGACGAAACAATGCGCCGACGTCGCGCCTGGGTCCACTAGTTCCTATTTTCCTAATAAAACTATATCATTACATTTTCATAATTGCGAAAATGTCTCAAATGTAAATATAAGTTTTTTGTTTTATTATTTTGATACTATTTAATTTCAATTTAGTTGTTACTCAATGTTATATTAAATAATAATATTATAATAAAATATGAGGCGCCTTTTATTTTCTCATAAAGTGATGAAAAGAAGAGTGTACCTATCACTCGGGCGCAAAATATATTTTTGGCTCGGGCGACGTACTTTGGATAGCTAGCTACGTTCAGGATTCTACTTCGCTCTGGATTCAAAAAAGCGCCCTCACCGTAAAAATAATATTTTGCTCCCTTATGATACAATCTAGTATTACTCCTCTTTCGCGATCAATACCGTGAAGAATCAGGGCAACAAAAACAAAAACGGTTTAGGGACTAACATTCTTTTAGGTGATCTATCTTAAAACGAATAGTCAAGCTCCAGTGGGGAGCTAGTCAAACAAAATTGAGTCAATCGTCAAAGTAAGTTTAGATGCTCCTATGTAGCTATAAGATAGTGGCCAACTCAGGTGGCGGAGTTTTGAGACCGTCATAAGGCCTCCGTCACCGACAATCTAACGTGCCCTCCAAAGCACGCTCAGTTGATGCCACACACAGTTGAGACAATCCACTTACTGACCGTTCAGAACGTTGCTATACTTCGACGATCTATCAAGAACGACGACCACGAGCTGTTACTTCCTAATTCAGTTTTAGTCTGAACAAATAGAAAAGTGTGATTTTTCAATGCTTAACCTTATTTTTTTAAAACGCATTCTAATTTTTGGACGGTGATTTATTTTTACATCTTCACCAATTTTTTCTGAGCTGTCGTGTTGTGATAGAACAGGATAGGTATAGGTACATTGAATATGGTGAAATTTTTGATGTCTTGACATCGTTGATATTTGCGACACTTTAGTCAAATCGTAGGTACTAAGTGGGTATATGGATCGTGGCATCCGAATATACTTCAATACCATACGACCATATTTAGTGCTGCCCTGACGGTCAGTACTGACGATCAGTGGGTTTTGCTTGTAGTTTGATGCGGACGCGGTCAGTGATTTTCTGAACGCAACGCACGTATGGTTTTCGTTGCGATAGCTACCAACCGACAACCGACGTCATTACTGACAGTCAGGATAGCACTAAATAGAGGCAATTCTGTTTCAAGCATTTGACTGGATCCAAGTAGTGAAACGGGAAACACGAGTGTTGACTCCGGGGTAGTACGGCTGGGCGCAACCACGCCCCCAGGAGCAGATCCCAACGATGACTCCATTGTGGTAGAGTGGGCCGCCAGAGTCACCCTGACACTGGTCACGCCCGCCGACGTCCAACCAACCGGAGCACAGCATGTTGTCAGTCACATTGTCACCTGAAGTAGCGTAGCGAGCTTTGCATTCCGCTTGGTTCACAGTCCAGATTTGAACATGGCGGAGTTGATCTGACGCGGCGCCTCCAGACTAAAATACAAAAATTCTTAAAGATTTTTCTTATATTTAACCTACTCACCAATTTTTTTTTTACAGAAATAGCTACCTACTACATTTTTTGAGCGTGGCACCAACATTTTAAATAACCAATACCTACTATTCTAGGTCACTATCTAATTTCAAGTTTGATTAAAATCGGTTCACTAGTTTAGCATGATTGAAACAAAAATACGAGTATACTCACAAACTTTCTGAAGTTAGTTTACTGAAGTTCTCGCAGTTTCAATGGTGATATTTGGTAGATTAGATCGATTGACGACTGCATAAAACTTACGGATGTAGTGCCCCATCCAGCGGCCCAGACGACCTGATTATCGGGCAGATTGTAGTTAGCACCGGCGATAGACGCAGGCTTAACATTATTGTTGTATGCGATTGTTGTTGCAGTACGAATGATAGAGACGTCGTAGTCCAGAGACCTTCCATTGAAGTTTGGGTGGACGGCTATGGAGGATGCATTGTGGATGACTCCGCCACTGTTGGGCCAACTGGAGCCGACGCGAACTCGCCACCTAATTGCTGCATCACCGCTAAAATATAACATGGAAATAGGTACTTAAATCCGACTATGTATTTTCATAAATAAATACAATGCAGACGAATTATAAGGTGTGTTTCATGTTTGTTTTTTTTTATATTTTCACTATAAAAGTAAACAAACCAATACATACCTAATGGTACAGTTATTTACATAAAAGGTTAAAAGTTTTAATGTTAATTTTCCCATGTCAAAGTTAACCCAATAATATACAATACATACGACGTGCAGTGAGCTGCGGTTAAGATAGCCCGTGTGGTGATGATGGTGCCACCGCATGCCTTCTCAGGCATGCGGTGGCACCATCATCACCACACGGCCGTCTACTCTCGTAGACGGCCAGGTTCCAGGAGTATAGCAGTGAACTGATGGTGGGGTACTGAGAGACGGTTGTTATCGCACCGCCGACGATCCTCTGTGGGTTTCGCGGCGCAGCTGTCGAAATTAAAAAAAAAAAACTTCATGACTTAAAAAAACAAACGAGAAGCGATTTTAAGTTTAACTGAAAAGGAATGTCCACTTTGAGAGGTCCTCTTGAAACAAACTAAGAATCGATCCACAATTGACTTGTGCACTTTTGCTACCTTACCTCATATGTAACTCCAAAAACCATGAACTAAACTTGCCCACTTAGCATGGCGATTGTCTAGGTACCGGAGAATAGATAAAAATGACAGTAATGACATAACTTTTATCCACATTCTTCCTGTTTTATCCACACTCTAATGTCATTACTGGCATTGATATTTTTATTCTCCGGTACTAAGACAAACGCCAAGGGGGTTGATATTCGGGGATCATTCTAACTTTATTGTAGACATACCTATGTCTACAATAAAATCTGTGTACCTGCACAGATAAACTTTCAGCTCGTATTAAATTACCAACGATCGTCGTAGACCTAAAAAGCTAGTCGATACTTAGGTCAAATTATGTGCGGATAGGTTTTATACTAATCTTATAATCTAGGTAGTAAGTAAGTTCGTATGAGTCAGTAGCCAACTCTGGTGACAGAGTTTTTAGGCCGCCTTAAGGCCTCCGTCATGGCTTAACGACTTAAATAGCCGGGATCGACAATTTAACGTGCCCTCCGAAGCACGGAAGCGCTCAGATTAAAATGCCACTGGCGGTCACCCATTCACTTACTTAGTTACGCTTAGAACGTTGCTTAACTTCGACGATCTCAAGAACGACTAAGCAAGCACGACCACGAGCGCTTCAATGTACCTAAACTTAAGAACAAGTCTAGTATTAATATGCTTCTTTGTAAATTTGGTCAATGTGGGGTAAGAATGATATAATACCAGAAACTGCAGCGAGACAGAAAACTGCTGCAATCACGCGCATTTTCACTTTGAATTAGAACGCAACTAATAGTTTGTGAACTCATGGTAGGTATGTTTTATATGAATGAGTTCGCTTGTTGTGCACTTGACTTTAAGTTCTTCGGTGATAGCGATATCGAACTAGATATTATTGTTCCACTTTAATTAAATAATGGTTCAATTGGAGTCTTGTACATTTGGTTTTTATTATTATACTAGTGGACCCGGGCGCCACGTCGTCTGCGCATTGTTTCGTCATACAAACTTTAGAGATAGAACTACCTTGTTTCAATCTAACCCATGAAAACACTGAATTCATTTTTGGATTTGCTGTCTTTGATTATTATAAATAAGTACCTACCCATCTAAGGGATTGGGTAGTTTTGAAAAAATAATAAATACGTGTTTCGCTATTTAAAAAAAACTTATTTAGGCATCACAACCCCACAAATAGTCTTATAATTTAAGTAATAAAAATTGTTCAAAGCATAGTAGAACGAAATGACATCGCCATTTTGAAAAGTCAAAAGTTATTGGTTGTCATGGCAACCTTCGAGCAGTGCTCTTTGTGTCAAACAGAGTACTGCTAAAGTTTTTACGCAATATTCAACGGGAATATCTGATGCAGAATCCTTTGAGATGTTTTTTGATTTTCTGGAATGTTTTTCGAGATAAAAAGTAGCCTATATGCTATTCTGGAGTTATACCTTTCACCTTACCAAATTTCATTGTAAACTGTTACTTCGACTGGGCCTCCTTACACAAACATACAAACATACAAATATCCAAACATCTAAACAAACTCACAAATTTTCAGCTTTATTATATGAGTGGGATGAGATAAGTACTTATAGTTTTTCTAAGTATATCACGAAGGCGGTTTGGTCAAAATTGTGTGTGTAGATTTGATTCTGATTGCGTAAGCGATACTGAGCCCTCTTTCGCCCATGAAGCTTTCCCAAGCTCACGCACCGAAACACGTGCATGTACAAGTACACACATAATTAGGACCAACCGGTTAAACAGTTGAACACCTCGAGACTTTCTTTCTTCTTGTCGTGTCACTAGTTCTTTCGAACCAGTGCAGGGTGGAAGGGTTTAAGTACGCCTCAAAGAGGCTCCTTTCTTGCATTCTCGAAATATAAGAAGCCAATGGTCCTTTTGACAATCATTTCCTACTTTTTCTTACTTTTTATCTTTTTTGATGGAGATAAAAAAGAAATAAGTATTATAAGCATTGTGTTTCACATAGATAAAATCACTGGACTATGTAGTCTCGGACCTTAGGCATTCTTGAAATCCTCTATGATAAGGACAACTTTTGGTAACACAGTACAACATTATTATTATTCAATAATTTACAGGTAAAAATATATATTGAACCCTAGAAATCAAACCTACCGCAGCAGCTCATAGACACCTCTTGAATTTACTGATAACAGAGAATTAATTGTTCTAATCTTTGATAGTGACGCACAAAATTTATAGAACTCGTGTATAACATAGGCCTTAATGCTGAGGCACGCTACATTTGTGTTACTTTTTAGGTACAACAGTGTATCGTTTCTATGACCAGCTACAGTCCGCGGTTGTACTAGCATTTATCATAACCAATACCTACATACCTATTTTTAACAATAGGTATCAATTCACAAAAATATATCAAATAAAAAGGCTTTGTGTACTTATATTATGTATACTTACGTAAATTTAGCCAGCCGCATTTTTTGACATCATCAGTATTTTTTGTATAGAAAAATGTCTGCGGCGCGTACGGCGTGGAAAAATGTGCGATCAGCTTTATACACGCCCGTCTGTGCGTGTAACGCGCTCTTTGATCGTAAATGCTTAATTTGAGAGCACTGGTGCTATCTAGTGGTAGCGGCATCGAATTAAAGTCGTGGTTTCTAATCCGGCCGTGCACAATGAGTGTTTTCTGTCCAAACATACATATATGTGCAAATTGTGCAATATGCTAGTAGGTACCCGTCGACTATTCGATTAAACGGCGAATTTAAGCCCGGTACCTACAATTTAACTTGCCCTTCAATGCCACTAGCTGTCACCCATCCTGACTGCAAAAACGTGGCCGACCTATCAAGAACTAAGTAAGCTTAACCATGCTACAGTTCGCCCAACGGATCTAGGCATTCGTGAAGTTAGCCTTTTGTCTGCGCAGAACACAATTTTGTATTAAAAAGCGTTCACTGCGCAGACAAACGGCTAACTTCACGAATGCCCAGATCCATTGGGCGAACTGTACCTATTCATATTCATATTCATATTCATATTCATTTATTCATTTCGCGATACATGGGTCAACTTAGGTCTAAAACAGAAATAATTAAATTTAAAGAACCACCATGATCAGCTTAAAGCATGCAAAATGTCACACAGTAAAATGTCTATTAAATTAAGTAACATGTCAATTCAAATAAGTAATTAATTAATACAATGTCAATGCCAATTAAAAGTTAATAACAGTCCAATAATTATTGAATATCTAGTAGGTCCTATAAACAGTTATATTCTTCAAATTTGTCCATAAAATATTCGTTAATATTGTAATACGCCTTTTTAAACAATAGGTTTTTAAGATTGTGCTTAAAATGCTCAATATTTTCTAGCTCTAATAGTGTATTAGGTAATTGATTATAAATCATCGGGGCCATACAGAAGACGCTGTTGCGGAGCTGGGCTGACCTACTTTCAGGGATGCATATTTTAAGTCTTAGGCGTTCACTTCTAAAAGTCCTAAAATGTGCCTTATTTAATTTTACAAATACAGCCATCTCGAAGATATAAATTGAGGCTAGGGTTAGGATCTTAAGATTGATAAAATGTGGCTTACCTAGCGCTATAAGATTTTATCTACCACTGAGACGACTAGTTTTTTATAGCCCTGCAAACATATACGGACATACGCCAGATCTCTGTTTTCGGCGACTGCTAAAGTTATAAAGATAATTTAAAAACAATTCTGTGTTAAGTTATCAGACACTATCAGTTCAGTTGTTGTTGAGATAATCATTCGTGACAAAATGTCTTATCGATTGCTTATTATTATCAATAATTATACATTTACGCCGTTTACTTTCTCAAACTCCGTTGAGTTTGAGAGCAAGAGCTAAATTCTGTGGCAAGAATAGTATGCCAGGATGGTATTGTGTAAACGGCGTAGGCTTAGGTAGGTACTTACATCAATTTTCAAAATACTTAGCCATCTATCATATCGTATCTTTCTAGGATTGTTGCAAACGATCTATCGATAGCTCAAAATAGCCTGCCAGTCGGAAAAGTGTCAAAGGCAGCTTTGCCACGCAGACAGGCAATGCTAATTCGTTGAGTCATAAAATTGATCTAAAAATGTATTCGAGTTACTAAGTTAGATCAAAATCGACTAAGTGATGTAAGGATCTTATCGTTCTATCTTGAGTGGATTTGTATGTCTATCTACTATCGTATCAGGATCGTAAATTAAAATAATTTATCTTACCTGGTTAAGAAATATCACTCGATATTTTTGTCTTGCATAAATTATTTATAATACTGACAATTCACAATTACACTAGAATTACCTAATTGACAAAAATACATCAAAGCCATTAGGATCATTAAAAACGATCTATTGATAGTTCAACTGATCCATGTCACTGCCAGCCGGAAGCGTGCCCAAACCACTGGTGGCCCCAGATTGATTATAATGCGTTCATCTAAATTGCTCAGTCGAACGGCAAAGCTCAGCTTTATATTACCTACCCAGTGGCGTAGCTACCGAACGGCTCGGCGGTGCAGTGCACCGGGGCCCCCAAACTCAAGGGGCCCTCCGACTCTGAGTCCCGAGAGTCCGGAAGGTTTAGTTCTTAGGAAACTATAGGTATGATTATTTTGAAAATAAAAACAACTGCATTATTAGATTTTTGAAATAGTTACCCAGAAAGTGACGAATCAAATCCTAAGTTTTTACAAAAAAATTAATACGTTTACATTTTGCCACACCCTGCATATTTTGACTTGATAAAACCTACACCGTTCAGTTAGGGCCCCGGTTTATTTTGCACCGGGGCCCTTGGCTACCTAGCTACGCCACTGTACCTACCGCTAATAGTTTTCCCCGTAAGAGCATCTAGTCCGGATCCACGTTTCAATTGATTCAGATATTCAGGTCGCGTATTGGTCGATTCTCATAATGAAAATGTTTTCTTTTTTGCTTCTATTTCAGTGAGCATGAGTGCGAAATATTTACTAGTATTTAGTTTCAGCTATTTTACTATCTGGTTAAGTTATTTATTCTGTTTGGTGGCGTAGTTTTTAGGCTTTCATTTTTGAAATTACACGTTTTTCCTATAAAAGTATATGCAACTGAAAACAACAGCATAACGTCGTCAGAGATCAGTCATCAGAATTTCAGAAGATGTCTTAAGAGGTAGTCAGAGGCACGTAAAAATGTTTGTTTGACACAAGCCTACAATTATGTCTTACGATAGTTTCCTTTGCCATTTAGAAAAGTGTCCTAGTGTTTCTGCTTCTGTTCTTTCACACCGTATGAAATATATATAATAAAAATTATCTACAAACACCGCTCGGGGCCTGGTTTTCTTTTGGGATATTCACGAATTCACGAACTACCTATCAACTTCATAACCACCTGTAAATATACAACACAAACCTTAATCACACTCTTAAGACAATGATACTTTAAATCTCTTAGGATTAAGGCCTTGAATTGAGTGAAAACTCTTTACTGTACACAATTAAAACCAAACTTATGGATTAATTAAAACCTAACGAACAAATGAATGGTTCATAAATTAATCCCTTAAGGTAATTTTACATTGAGTCAGTAACTAGCGTTAGCACTGACTCGTCAGTCAGTGCTGACCTGGCACTGCCATCGGGTAAATTGATTTTAAGAAATATCTATTTAAATAAATGAGTCAGTTTTCGGCGCCAGCTGCCTGTGACCGCCACTGACCCTGTGTAAATCTGCCGATAATGATTTAATCTGAGAATTTTACTTTTCATTCATAAAGTGAACTTAACAATTCATCATCATCATCATCTCAGCCTGGTAACACCCACTGCTGGGCATAGGCCTCCCTTCTTTTATGCCAGTCTCCTCTATCTTGCGCCTCTCGCGTCCAAACATTCCCTACGACCTTCACTATGTCAAAGATTTACTCCACCGGCCATCACCACCAGGTGTCCTGCCCAACTCCACTTGAGATTAATCGCTCTTTCGCCGACGTCATAGATCTTGGTACGACGGCGGATCTCAGTATTTCGGACTCTATCTAAGAGAGTTATGCCGAGCATGGCTCGCTCTAACAATTACATAATTTAAATAAGGAATCAAAGTTCATAAACTAATTGCGAGAGCGGAATCACGTCCCGTTCATAGAGGTCGCTCACTTTATTATCTTTGCAACGTGCTTGGTATTTTGCGTTTTAAGCTTTGTTCGAACATTTTAAGTTATTCTGATTTATTGCACAACAAGATCAGGGTTTGTATCACCAAGGTATGGACATTTACTCAGATTAGTTCACTTAAGAACCATTGAAAAAGTCTTACTCCTTTTTTTGTTGCTTGGGTCTTAAAACTAAAACAAACATGATAACACAAAGGTAATAAAATTAAGTAGGTAAGTTGTATAAAAAAGTTTATTGTATTTTTTTTAAGTTAATTTACAATGCACATAGCTTTTGGGTAATAATATGTTATCTATCACTATCAGATAATAAAAAAGCGGTCAATAACTGCAGGTCATGTGAGCCGGTATCGACATGACTCAATCGCATAATTTATGTCAAACGTTTATCTTGCAATGGACTGCAGCATGCAATAGTACAATTAATTTGCGTAGGTATATCATACAAGTTGAAAATACCTATTATCTTAAACCAAACAGTTTTATTGATTATTATCGGATGCATTTTATGAAAGTTAAACATTTTATACTTACAAATTAAAGACCAATACTTAAGAAATAAGTTTTATTTACAGAAACTAAGCTACTATTTAAAAAAAAAAGTATATAAGTAGTATATCAGTCATCTAGTACCCATAACACAAGATCTGCTTACTTTGGGGCTAGATGATGCTGTGTGAAAAAGTCCAGCATTATTTATTTATTTATTACTACATATTTACATATATTTACAATATACAACAGGATTAGTCAAGCTATCTAAGGATCGTTAGAAACGATCTATAGATAGCTCAACTGATCCAGGTCACTGTCAATCGGAAGCTAAAAACGTACTTAAGTAGATCAAAACAGAATTGTAAATATTTAGCCATCAATTTAATTTTGGTCGCCCTCATTAAGGCAATGTTATTATCCAAGTTCGGTGACCACGGTCTTGCGACGCCGGCGTCACTAACTTTCGCGCTGTCACTGAACTATGAACCGTTTTATATACCATGTAAGTTCTATATTACATTGCCACTTTTCATCTCGATGCGAGGTGAGTCTAACATGATCATCATCTTTTCGATGATTTTGCCATGTCAGTTTTCGAGAGTGTCACATGATACCTATTGATCCACTACAATGGGATTTATTTATCACTATCTACATACAAACAAAAGTGTGCATGTGTACTGGGTGTAGTGAAATTACTGTTCTAAACTGAAGCTACTATCTAAGATAAACCACAGCTTAACTGCTAAGCTGAAACTCATAGAAAATGGCACTTATATTAATTTTCAATTAAGCACAGCATCACATTAATTAACTCAAAGCTTGTTACAAAGAGATGAGAGCTACTTATTTTTAAGATGAAAAGAAATATATGTCCATTTCTGTTCACAACGAATTGAATTACCTACAGGTATGCACAACTTCATGATGATAACCGATCTTTAAATTTTTTTTTGGACGCTACTTTTTTTAACAACGGTTTTTTGGACACTAACACACAGATGTTTGTGGCTTAAAATAACATTAGCCATAGAGAATACCATTTCAGAGAGTAGCACTGTCCCACCCTTTCAATCGATGACGGCAAACAACAAATACCAATCCTGAGTGCATTAATCCTGTCGTTATCATTCAATATTCTCTCAGTTGTGCAGAATAACCTCCAGTGGTAATACATTTGTGAAATAAACATTATAGTGGATATGGTAGTGACAGATAAGTTGGACGAAAGAGACGGACTTGAATCCCTCGTGAATGGATATTCAGGTAAAGTAATGCACTGGGCTCGACTCGTGCCATACCATTTTATTTACTTTCGCTTCCAATCTGCTTCGTATATAAAATATTTTTGTTGAATCAAAAATGAACATTTGTGTCGTCTCTTTTGTACGCAAAAAATATGGAACTCTTGATTATAAACTAGCAACCCTTATACTTGAGATATTTTTGTAGATACCTATACCTAACTTATTTATTCACCTCGACGTTTCGATAGCATTACAGCCACCCGTGGTCATGAGCAGACTGAGCTTATCTTGAGCTTATAAGTCATGCGTATAATTATGTAGGTACCTATATTGTACAACACAATCAACAGAACTAAAACTTTGTATACCATGACAACTTACCAACTTTCGGTATGAGTAGGTTCCAAACACGTTATCTGCCACTCTCTATAGTGCTCTCTAGAGAAGGTTAGCCACTACGCAGAGCGCAGAACACCAAACATCTGCATTGATGGCATTTCATTGACGTTTTATTAGCAGGATCGCTAATGCTGGAAATCTTTTTTACCCTGTGATCTTAACGACTAACTTATCATACAAAATCAGGATGTGAAAGGTTTGCCTTCTAAAGATTAAGTACGCTTGCGTAGGTTCAAATTATTTTCCTTTCAAATATTTTATGAAAAGGCCCCTAAAGGATTCACACTAAAAGGCCTGTGCTAATGAGTTTCACAGCATTTTGTCCATTCCAATCCTCCATTACACATAATTCAACGCTCGTTTGACCCTCTGACACACGAGAGCGACAATTAAATTAATGAGATTGAAAAAGTAAATGAGATCAATCTGTTTTACCGCTGTTTTTAAGCTCGCTATTTTTTAATGATGAAATGGTTAAACCGTTTAAAATTAATTTTAATTTAACTATAAAAATAAGCTTGATCAATTGATTGATGAAAAACTCCACCATTAGTAGGAATTATTCAAACACTAGCTGCGCTCCCGCGGTGTGACCCGCGATCCCTCGGGATTTTATCATTTTTACGGGGTAAAAGGTAGCCTATGTCCTTCCCTGGGATACAACCTTTAACCTTTTTATTTCTCAATCAATATCGGCAGCTAAAATATTATTGACACAATAAAAAATTCAGAACCCAAGTAAACAACTGCCTTAGTAACTGCACATTCTAGGCACTTATGCATATTTAATCCAAAATATTATCTTATCATTGTTATAGATCTTTATCATAGGCTATCTGATTTTATAGTATTTAGATTTAGAACCCTCTCTTTTGTTTACCGATGAGCTTATCAATCACATGAGCGGTATATGATAAAGAATAACCTACTTAAACTTGTATAAATAAGATTTCTTAATAGCCAATCGGGCAGTTTACGCCATAAACTGAATGTAATTTAATTTTATCAGCGTGTTAAATAAATAAGATGAGATTAATGTCGGGGCAAGATAAGGACGGTGGGGCGGCTGAATCTGGATTATTGAGAGGTACGTTAGTTTGACCTTTAATCTTCCAGTTTTATAACTTTGACCTTTTTAGTTCGTTGACTTGTGAGGAACATGATCACGACTCCCGACTCCCCAAGGTGTGTATTCAGATCATTTAAAGATGTCTAAGAGGGTAGTCAGAAGCATGGCGCATACCCATCGCCATATTTTATATAGGTACTAATTTCTCATTACCTATGTCATGATGTTTACTATCGAGTTCATATTTCTAATACCAATAACATAAGAAATCCTACCCTATCCTATGACTATTCAATGCTGTTTATTTATTAGATAGGTGACCGGGAACACTTTTCACAGTTGACTCAACATTGTATAAGTAGACTTATATGGTCAGTACAATGTACAGCCCAAGCGTTCCTAAAAATCTTAAGGATGTAGCGTGGATTACGCAATAAAATACTTCTCTTTAGTGTCTCACTCATCTCTACATAGTAGGTATAAAATAAAGTCACTTTCGTCTGTCTGTTTATTCACGAACTTCTAAACCACGCAACGGTTTTTTATGCGGTTCGCACCGTTCAACCGTGCCGAATCGGATAAGCCATTTTCGAGATTATCGTGCACAAACGCACCGACAAAATGATAAAGATTTGGTTTAAAGTGTGTAAACTAGTTTTTTTCAAACATCTTCCAATTACAGATATCGCTAGGAGTTTTATTATAATACTAGCTTCCGCCCGCAGCTTCGCTTGTGTGGTACTTACCAACATTTATAACAATTTAGGTAATTGTCTACTCGTCAACGAAGCCTCAACCAATGAACTTGTCTAAAACTTTGAAGAGATGTAGATTCTAGAATAGCATGCATACGTAGGCCAGATTCGAATAGAAATACGCTCATAGACATTCAGATTTAAACTGCGTTCCTCAGTTCTTACCCGCGGTCCTACGGGATTGCTTCGTTTTTCCGGGATAAAAAGCAGTCTATAATAAATAAATAAATATGCTGGACATTTCACACAACATCACTAGCCCCAAACTAAACAAAGCTTGTACTATGGAAACCAGTAACTGATATACTACATATATATACTTTTTTATGTGTAATGAAGCGCTCGTGGTCGTGCTTGCTTAGTCGTTCTTGATTCGAAACGGTCTGTAAGTGGATGGGTTACCGCCCGTGTCATTTTCTGAGCGCTTCCGTGCTTCGGGGGGCACGTTAAATTGTCATCCCGGCTATTTAAGTCGTTAAGCCATGACGGAGGCCTTAAGGCGGCCTAAAAACTCCGTCACCAGAGTTGGCCACTGACTTATACAAACTTACTTACTTTTATGTGTAATTCCAGACTATAATCTCTCTCATGTGATCTCATTAAGCTGTTTTAGCATCAGGTAACAAATATCCATCCATCCATCCAAACTATCGCAATAATGATAGTAGGATATCATAGAAAATGACTTTTCAAGTAATTTGTGTGTTGTTTCATTTAAATAGCAATTCCGCGTCACATTTGCAAGAGCCAATTACCCCGTGCAGTCGGTGTGATTAATATCTACCATCATCCTAGTTCATTAATCCACTAGATTTATTGACTGGTTTGACTAGTTTGTTAATGAATCTGTATCAGCTAGTCTATGATTTTTATATTGAAGATAGGAGATACTAACAGTATCACTAATATTGTATGCCTCGGCAAACAGGAACAGGAGTAAAATCACCCAGTTTTAAGACGATTCAAAGTGATCCCAGCGGTCCTGAACTGAATAAATGCTTTTTGACTTTGTTTTTTACTTTTGACACGAAGCACAAAGCGAAACACCATTTTTGTATGAAAACTGGAGTTGTCCGAATATGCAACAAATAGTCAGCCATCCTCATACCGTTATTCTCCGAAACTGCCACGGCACACAATTTCTGTGGTACCTACTCCCTGGTAGGTACTTGTAGGTACCTAAACGTTAGTTACAGAGTTGTATACTTTGTAAGAAGCCAAACGTATCACTAGTTTTTCTTGAATATTATGTTTTTTTTTAATAAACATAATAAACCCTCTAGGTATTAAATTGTCTTAGTTATCCGGTGATCAAAGAAGGTATATTTTGTGCCTTGGGGGTATTGTTGAATCTGTTTTTTTAAAGGCAGCAAATAACGCTGAGTTCAAACAGATATTTTTTCGCAAATATTTCAGCGTCATGTTATTTGAATGGAATCCACCGCAGTCTTCAGAGAAAACATTAAGCTTGGATTTATGCGAGATGTTGCCTATCACAGAAGCAATGTTCCCGAGCTTTGTGACTTACTTCGGGAATAAAGTATCCCGCCTAAGCCCTTCTTTGAATAGGAACTTTGATGCTGTCGTGTTGACGAATTTCAAATTATCATGCTTAACAGCAACTAAAATTTATTTGGTATCTTTATATTGGTTATGCAAATGTATAACAAAATAATAGATAGATAGTTGCAGTGCAAACATTGCAGTCGGTTTTCTTTTTAGCTTTTTAAAAACGTAATTATCTTCTCTCAAACAAAATGCAATCATACTCCCTGCATTAATTAAGAGAACTATTAAAATACATTTATATTATGAATCTGCCTCGTCTCTCCTCTTAAGCCCTGATTGAAGTTATCCTAAGATTACGCTTAAAGCTATGAAACACAAAAGCAAGCTTGATTTCTTCAAGCATAATATAGAGATAAAAAAATAACGGCACATTTTAGTGATTGAGGTGATTTGGGTCGAATAGTCCCACTCAACTCTGGCTCAGAATGTTTGTACAGATCACAGAGATTTATTGGCCTGTCTACGTGGGTATCAGAGTTTTTTAGCAGTTATATTTATTACCATTTTTATTTTTGTAGCCGCTTAGATAATAATTGGTTTCTTCCCAATGTTTAATGTGCTCAGATCAGGAATATTCCTAAAATTCGCAAAACTTTTGTATTAAAATTGACACCTACTTATGGTAAATATTTGCTTCGTACAAGGTTTTGTGATTAGATTAAATATTATAAGTAAATAAGTTACTTACTTTTATATAGTTTAACTAGCTGACCCGCGGCAAACGTTGTTTTTCCATTATATCGCTATTAAAAAATAAGGGTTGATCGTAGAAGGGTGAAAATTGAGGATTGTATGTATTTTTGTATGTTGTATCATAAAAAAATAGAAATTAAAAATTTTGACTAAAAAATAAAAAATAAAAATTAGGGGTGGACCAACCCTAACATTTAGGGGGATGAAAAATAGATGTTGGCCGATTCTCATAGATACCGAATAAGCACAAAAAATTTCATCAAAATCGGTCAAGCCGTTTCGGAGGAGTATGGCAACGAAAACTGTGACACGAGAATTTTATATATTAGATTTATATTTTATTAAAATAAATTCATAAGTTCCCTCAGTTTTATGGTAATATTTGCTTCGTACAAGGCTTTGTGATTAGGTTAATTATTTTAAGTAAGTTACTTTTATTTAGTTAAATGTATATTTAATTAAAATGTATTTTCTCGCAAAATATAAAAACGGCATTACTGCGCAAATAGAAACGCAACGACTAACAGCTCTGTCAAATACAAGTTAAGTCATTTGTAAAACGCTCACGATCGTCCATAATGTTGGCGTTGTGCAGCACTAATTAAACTGTTCGCATTTTGTGTTGCTGATTTCAAAAGTTAATTTGCTTTCGTTTTTAGCAATAATGATTTTAAAAAAATTGAATCACAAAAAAAATATTTCCTACTGAGTTAATGTTAGTAGTCACATTCGATAAGTTAATTTGCTATCGTTTTAAGAGTTGACGTTGTAACATTTTGAACACAATTTGAATGATTTAATGGTCGACACTATTAAAAAACATGAGAGAAGTCAAGAACAGACCCAATTCTAGTGACAGAGATTTTAGGCCGCCTTAAGGCCTCCGTCATAGTGTAACGAAAAAAAACTCTTTGAAAAATGTGGGAAAATTAAGTTTTAGTGTGACAACTTCCCTTCGACTTCAAAGGCAAACTAGTAAGTAGAACAAAGCTTTCAAAAAGTTGTAAATTGTATTAAAAATAATAAGTAAAATTAAAAGGATTCAACGCTACCTCAGAGAGCGATATTGAGTGTGAGAGTTTCCATACTTTCAAGCTTTTATTTCATTTTCCCTTTTCATAAATTTATTACGACGGTTATACGGTGGTTCACTGGCGGGATATAAAAATAATATTTCAAAGGTCTGTGACGATTAACAGAATTAAACTTCTTTTATTTCTGTTTTATGTGAGAAATACCTTTATATTATTGTGATCTATTATATAATATAATTGGTCACGGAGGTAAAACAAAATGTGTGACCAGTTTCAATAATACTTAAAAATACTGTAGAATCTGGTAATCAATGCATCGATAATAAAAAAAAAACTATTCGAATACTATCGTATCCTCAATACAATAACTTCAGCTCATATTTATCTTTCGTAGTATAATGCCTTTTTCCATAAACTGTTTGATGCAACATGCATGAATATTTGGGCCAACCGAATAGAATTTTGTAGATCGTAGCTACATATCTGCTACGAACAGCTACGCTTGCTACGCGCCGTCACTTGTAAACTGGGTTTGTCTAAAGGCCAGGCATGGTTGGGTTTATTATGTAAACTTGTTTGTATACGTTAGGCTCAAACTGTGGATACAAAAAAAGGAAATTATTATTAATAAAAAAACTGAAAATTCATAAAAAAAAGTATACCTATAACAATCAAAACAGTAATTTAAGTCAATTGTAATAAAAAACAATCATTCTCTAAATTAATTACTACTTCAAATTATTTTAATTGCAATTTCATACCATAAAAGCAGTAATAAAATTGTGAAGTGGAGTTAAAAAGTCATTTTCAATTAAATCGTTACAATTACAGACACAGAGAGTTTTGCGTATAATCAACACGCACACAGGCGCAATAGGGCTGCGTGATGACGTCACGCGGGAAAGAGATAGGTTATATCGAAATGTGCGACGTGTGATAAAGATGGAATATAGGCCAACAGCCGACCTACCTTCTGACAGATACAGTGGCGTGGTGAGGCTCCTACAGTGGCTTGTAATAAGGTCGGCCACAAACTATGTAGCCTTAAAATTATGCCATTCACTGTTTTTATTGCCCAGCTATCGTTACGCAAATCACAAAGCTAGTTTTAATTTGTGATTCGATATTGGTTTGTAGTTGGCATCGTTTTTTCACCAAAGAGCCAGGCCCAGTGACAATGGGGAAACAGATGTTAAGGTAAGGCAAGGCGATGCCTAGCATTAAATTTCTTTAATCAGTAAGTTTAGTTCAGTGGCGTAGCTAGGTAGCCAAGGGCCCTGGTGCAAAATAAACCGGAGCCTAGTTTCCTAAGAACAAAACCTTCCGGACTTTGCGGTTCTGACTCAGAGTCCGAGGGCCCCTTGAGCTTGGGGGGCCCGGTGCACTGCACCGTCTAGGCCTTTGGTAGCTACGCCACTGATTTAGTTATATATAAAATTAAGTAGGTATACACGGTGTAAAAAGACAACTACCTAAACATACTTGATACTTGTCTTTGTTTTTGTGTCTGTGTTGAAATGTTATGTGTGCCAAATAAATATTTTATCTATCTATCTATCTATCTAAAACTGAGGGGTCGCAATCAGACCATGATTCTAAACATATAATTTAGCGAAAAAAAAAACGCAATTTTTTTTTTTACCTAGCTACGTCATTTTATGTTATTTCCGGTTATTTACTACCTGTACAAAATAATAAGACCAAACCTACCTAGTAATTTCATTTATAAAAGAAAAAAAACAGTTATAACTCAAAATCCAGCAATCTACGTAAAACAACGCGCCCAGTACATACGCAAAAAAAAGTAATCTTCAAACGCTGTTTTCTCTGGATATAATGATTTTTTCGGAAAATCCTTTTGGATTTGGTTGTGTGTTGGGATGCTATACCTACCCCTTTCGGCTTCGGTAGACGTCTTTTTACACCCTGTATATCATCACTACATAGTATAAAACAAAGTCGCCTTTTCTGTCCCTATATCCCTATGTGCGCTTAAATCTTTAAAACTACGCAACGGATTTTGATGCGGTTTTTTCCAATAGATAGAGTGATTCAAGAGGAAGGTTTATATGTATAATACATGCATCATATACTAAGGCAACATTGCTAATTTTGGAGGTTTCGAACGTAAATTAACCTATTTTTTTGGGCTTATTTATGCCCGTGCAAAGTCGGAGCGGGCCGCTATGTTTTTATATACAACGTTCATAGTTATTCTGTAGTGTATTTAATTTAGTATCAGCATTGCACCCGTGCGAAGCCGGGGCGGGTCGCTAGTATATTTATATTATAAGTATCTATATTGTGTATTGAGATTGGTAAAGTGCATAACAGTGCATTCAAGTACGATTAGTGTTCACATTTTTATAGCTATTCTGTCACTATTAGCGAAGACCTATAATTGGCTCACTGTTTGTATAGTAATTATTAAGGACACCATGTTATAGCTGTTGGTTTTCCAATAAATAAATAATAATAATAATATATTTCTTTCATTTTTGATCAGCAGACAAAGTCGTAATGACAATAATTATTCATAATTTATTTTAAGATTATCAATATAATATGGTAGGTCTACCTCTCTTTATGCTAAATGCTTCGTGTTACAAAACCCATTTAGGCCGCGATTCCTGCAAGAAGACACCCGCGATAAAATGTGCGACACTCTGTCCGACAACAGACCCTACTCTATCCGGTTTACATTATTCCAGTCCAGCGTCACTGAATTACTACTGTAAAAATGTAAGCCGGCACTGGAATGCCCTGAGCATTCCACTGAGGTAACTAGATTGGCGGTCTACTTCGAATCCAGCCGGATTCGATCGCTGGGATGGATGAATATAAACCGGACTTTAGTAAACAAGTATTTATTTATTTATTTATAACAATTACATTGTCTTAACAGTAGAGACACCAAAGCGACAATGGAAATGGACAATGGAATGGAGTAGGTAAACTCCGTATCAAGTGTGACTGCTGCATCGGTCGGAGGACTGACGACTGAGTATTTTGGAAACTTAAACATCTATGAGAACGTCTAACGTGTACGGTTTCACCATACATTTGCAATTTGCGCATGCGGCACTTATTTTAGTCGTATGCGCTGCACTTTAATTTTAGTCAATATTTTACATTATTTTACGTTAAACCAACAGTACGTGACCTACTCGCGCACAAGACACTATTCAAGGGAGAGATTTGCCTATCCTTCACTTGTGTAAACAATCCTAATAAACTTTAACTTAGTGAATCTTGTGTTTTACGTGCTCAGTGTAACATAGGAACAACAACTACTACCTGTAAGGCCCTAGAACACATAGGCTCTTACATTTTGGTCCTTCGAGCCCTCCCTCATCAAGGATACAACAGGTCCTGCGAGGAAACAAGATATTTACGCTTTTTTGTATTTTTTTGGCGATAGCGAATCGGTTTCATTGGCCTCCCACCAGCGGGAATCACCAGTGTAATTGAGAAGGCGCACATATTGTCATTTAAGTACAGGAAGCTGAATATCGTGAACCAACACTGCTCTCCTCTGCCACCGTCAACTACGTGTCGGAGCTAGAAGCTAACTAAAACAAGAGAACTTGGCTCAGTCACCGTCAACTACGTGTCGGAGCTAGAAACTAACTACAACTACAGAACTCTGCTCACGCACCGTCAACTACGTGCTGCAGCTTTAACACTAACTTTCTCACTACGCGAAGAGACTTTTGTCAACATGGAAGTACTGAAACTACAAGAAGAGTGCTTCAACAACATCAAGACTCTTTGTTCCAACTACTCGAAAGATAGTAAGTCGCGGAAAACGGAAGATTATCTTCGTCTTCGACTAGAATCCCTTGAAAACCAATGGAGGGATTTTGAGAAACGTCATGTGACTCTCCTCGAAACTATTGAAGAAAAGTCACATAACTACTTCACGGATGATATCTTCAACAAGACTCAGGAGCTCTATCAAAAAACCAAGAGTGATATGAGTGACTTACTGTTTCGTCTACAACAACAGAAAACAGTAAAATTTGATCTTAGCGATACCATGGCGGAAACTTCGGATGAAGATCAAAAAACCTTACTTACACGGCAAGAGTGCAACTTTAAGGCTCTTGATCGTGCTATGTCTAAAGTAGACTTGAAAACTATGACGGAAAAATGGGAGTTAGAAGATCACCTCTCCATTTTAAAGTCCAAGTGGAATATCATCGACAAACTTCATTGGGAGTTGGAGGCTGTACTAAAGGGCTCTGACATCACCCACTACTACAACATATTTGTGTCGATAGAAGACAAGTACGATGATCTAAAAAGAAAATTAAACGCTAAAATTTGGTCAAATGTACATTACGAAAAATCTGCACCAAAGATTGAGATTCCAGAATTTTCAGGAAATTATTCGAAGTGGATTTCTTTCAAAGACCTCTTTTTAGAAACCATTCATAATAATCCAATGATAAACAAGGCACAGAAAATGCAACACCTTAAGACAAAATTGCGCGGAGAGGCGGAACGATTGGTACAGCATCTCAACATCAATGCTGATAACTATAGTTCGTGCTGGGATATACTGTCTCAACGATACGACAATCACCGTCTTCAGTTCACCTCTTTTGTCAACACTATGCTCAACTCGCCCGTTATCAGCCAACCTGATAGCCTGGCATTGAAGAAACTACATGATGTCATCATGGAATGTATGAACGGATTGACTAACATCGGATTGAACACATCTACTTGGGACCCACTCATCGTCCACCTAATGTCGCAGAAACTAGACTCCACTACATACACAGATTACATGAAAGAACTGCACGATCATCGAGAACTTCCACATTTAGATCAATTTCTTTTCTTTTTAGAAAGCAAATTTATGGCCTATGAGGGCATAAAAACTGCAAAGAAAGAATTGCCGAACCTGACATCTGTTCCACAGAGATCTACTACAAACCAACATTCCTCTTCTAAGAAAACTAACTACGAGTTCAAGAAATATCATACAAAAACTTTACACACTTCCTTCGGACGATGCCCTAATTGCGAGGGAAGACACGTGCTGATGCAATGTCCAAAGTTCGTCGACATGGACACAGCTCAACGCAACAACGTTGTTTCAAAATTGCATTTGTGCAAAAATTGTCTATACAGCCACGGTGACGCGGAATGTTCGTCGACAAAAACTTGCAAACAATGCGAAAAGAAACATCATACTATGTTACACAACAATAAGGTTACGCCTTCAACATCAACTTCAGCGCAAGCGCAACGAAGCTCTAATCATCTCGCTAATAATGATTTGGAGATACTTCTAACAACTGTTCAACTCAAGATAAAATCTGCAAGTGGAACTTACGTCACACTACGTGCTCTCCTGGATCAAGGTTCACAAGTGAACTTGATCACTGAAAAAGCTGCTCAACTACTTCGGCTGCCTAGAAAACGGATGAACGCAACCATTTCTGGAGTCGGAGCGCTATCAGGAGAATGCAAAGGACAACTACAACTAAACTGCAAGTCAATACATTCAGACTACGCATTTGAAACCTCAGTACTTATTCTGAAGAAACTTACCAACAACTTACCGAACTCATCCTTCGATGTGCCAAACTGGCCACACTTGGAAAACTTAAAGCTCGCTGACCCTGACTTTAACACATCTCGCCCTGTAGATCTGCTACTTGGAGCCGACATATACTCTAATGTTATCCTTGAAGGAGTCCTGAAAGGAAATAAGCGAGCTCCCATTGCACAACAAACACACCTAGGCTGGATCCTGTGTGGCAAAATGCAAACTTTTAATTGCCACACCGTTCTAGTTGACTTTAACAGCATCAGCAAATTCTGGGAGCACGAGGACATCACTCAAGACAACAAGGATGACAAATCTAAGGACGATCAGTGCGAAGAATACTATTCTAATACAGTACAGCGAGCTTCAGACGGAAAATACATTGTAAAAATGCCTCTCGTTCCAAATCACGAAGATAAAATAGGCAATTCCCGAAGCATTGCCATTTCACAATTTTTACAACTGGAAAAACGACTTCAAAGAAATGCCAATCTCGCTCGTATGTACCGAGACTTCATAAAAGAATACACAGAGCTTAAGCACATGACACCAGCGCCTTCACTAGCAACAAACCTTCAATGCTATCTACCTCATCATGGTGTCCTGCGGGAGCATTCAACTACTACAAAGCTGAGAGTAGTTTTCAACGCCTCTCAAAAAACAACAAGCGGTTATAGCCTTAATCACTTACAAGAGAAAGGCCCTAACATGCAAAAGGACATTCAGGCTCTTATTCTTAAATGGCGTTCCCGCAGGTACGCGTTCACGGCAGACATAGAGAAAATGTATCGCTGTATCTGGATCGCAGATGAACAACGACAGCTACAGAAAATCATCTGGCGAAACTCGCCTTCAGAGCAACTTAAAGATTATGTCTTATGTACCGTAACGTATGGTATGAAGAGCGCACCATGGCTCGCCATGAGAACATTGAAGCAGCTAGCTTTGGACGACGGGCACAAATATCCAGCTGCCGCTGAAACGCTACAAAACGAGTTCTATGTTGATGACTTAATTAGCGGCCATAACACTATCTCAGAAGCTCAAGAGTTACAGTCGTCGCTCATCAACTTACTACAAGGCGCCGGCATGAACTTACGAAAATGGTCGTCTAACGATAAAACTTTACTACAAAACTTAAGTAAAGATCAAATTTCAACAGAACAAATATTTGACTTCAAACACGAAGATACAAAAAAGACCCTTGGACTCGGATGGAACACCACGAACGACACATTTACATTCTACTGGGACTTAGAAGAAAAACATGGGCAACAGCTGACTAAACGCCATTTGTTATCTGAGATCTCAAAACTATACGACCCGCTGGGATGGTTGGCACCAATAACTGTGGCCGCCAAACTGCTATTTCAGAGAGTCTGGACAAGTAAACTTACTTGGGATGAAACTTTACCTACCGAATTACAACAAGAATGGTTAAAACTGAAAAATGAACTTCATGAAGTCAAAACAATAAAACTTAATAGATGGCTGGGATGGACGCAAGGAAACATTGAACTACTTTGCTTTTGCGACGCAAGCGAAAAAGCATACTCGTGCGTCATCTACAGCCGTGTAACTAACGAAGGCATACCTACAGTGACTCTACTAGCTGCCAAAACTAGGGTTGCTCCGCTCACGCAGAAAATTACATTGCCTCGGTTAGAACTCTGCGGCGCACTGTTACTGTCACAACTAGCAGAAACTAGGGAAGCTGCAGTAAAATCATTGAAATACCACCTACGACGTGTACTGGGTGAACAAAAACTCACATACGAAGAGTTTACAACACTACTCACGAAGATTGAAGCATGTATGAACTCCCGGCCCTTATGTCCACTTACTGAAGACCCGGAAGAATTTTACAACTATTTAACACCTGGACACTTTCTCACCGGCAGCCCGATACTCACTTTACCCCTTTCAGACTACAGCGACATTAAAACTGTTGACATCCGTCGAAGATGGCAACTGACTGAGAACATGATACAACAATTTTGGAAAAGCTGGTCAAACGAATACCTAACTCAACTACAAAGTCGCAGCAAATGGAACAAGCCAATAAAAAACATACAACAAGGCGACATCGTTCTGATAAAGGAGGATAACATGCCTCCCGGAAAGTGGGCGATGGGGCGAGTCATAGAGACTCATCCTGGGTCCGACGGCCGTGTCCGAGTAACAACAATCAAAACTCAATCAGGCATACTTAAACGTCCCGTCGTGAAACTTTCACCACTCCCTATAGAAACAGAGGCAGAGATTCCACGTCAACAAAAGGATGAAAAGGTTGAGAAGTCGTCGACTGTACAAGATCCAAGCGCACCGCCTATCACAACAAACTCTCGCAGAACAAAAAGAACAGTTCATAAAACATTTACAATGTTACTGATAACATTGTTTACATTAGTAACAGGAGTACATAGCGCCGGCAGTGGCACGCGCCCGAGCGCTCACATTACAAGCTTTGAGCCAGACCGGCCGGTTTATTATGATGCGCTCGGCAAAATGCAAACAATACACGACGAGTGGATACTGCTTATGTACTATAATTTAACCAACTATTGGGATGGTATACAACGTGTAGAAAACTATCTTCACAACTTAACCAACATTTGCCACAAAACTGACCCGAGATATTGTGAAACGACACTTGGACAATTATCTCATGAAATGGATCTTCTACAACACTATAACAGCATCCTATTGACTCCACATCAACACTTGGGTAATCGCAAGAAGAGAGGATTGATCAACGGCATCGGCTCCATCGCTAACAGCCTGTTCGGTGTACTTGATCAAAACTTTGCCGATAAGTACCACCAAGACATAAAGAACATCCAAAGCAACCAGAACTACTTGCTGGGCTTAATGAAAAACCAAACGTCCATTGTGGAGCTGGAGAACGCGGTGCTAAAGAAAACTGAAGAAAACATTCACAAGCAACTGAACTTGGTCGACAGCTTCATGAACGACACTACGTTTAATCTGGCGAAAATAGATTCAACAGTGGAAATTATTATGGCAACGAGCTACTTCAACTCTGCATCACTTGCGACTTACCTTCTACTCAAGAACCTGAGAGAAATGCAAGAACTACTGTTTGACACTCTCACCAACGTATACAAAGGACACATGGATGTTCACCTACTGACTCCGGTGAACCTCATGGAGCAATTGAATATCATAGCGGGGAGCCTTCCAAAGAGATTGTCCTTGCCCTTGGAAAATGTCAAGCAAGACATTAAAGACATCTACAAGATCCTCTATGTGAAGGCTCGGGTAACATCTACCTACTTTCTCTTCGAAATCCATATACCACTAACAACGGATGAAGAATTTCAACTCTACAAAGTTACCCCTATACCGGTGAGAAATCATACAGAATTCGCCACCATACAGCTTCAGTCGCAGTATATTGCTGTAAACTTTAAGAAGAACTCCTTTATCTCACCATCGGAAAAGGAGATAAAACTATGCACCGCTATGAAACAAGATCGATTAGTATGCAATGAAAATCTTCCAATATACAGCCTAGAGAGCAGAAACGCTCCATGCGAAGCTAAGTTACTTAGTCACAGACCGGACACTCCCTGTGACGTCACAAAAACGTCATGCAATGATGCATGGGTTGAGTTACACTCTCCTAACACCTGGCTGGCTGTTTGTTGCGGAGCTTGCACTTTGCGCACCGTATGCGACAACGACGTCAGCTCATATGTTATGACGACATCGGGCATTGTAACTCTAAAGCAAGGATGCTTATTACAATCCAACGACTTCACCATCTATTCACGTAACGAGTACAACTCCAACATCAAGATGGAATCTAACTTTAACATCGCACTGCTAAACTCTACAGTCAACAATATTGTGAACCTGACCTTCCACAAGGTATCATGGGACATCCTAAATCGAGCAGAGGAGACACAAAACATCGACAAACGCCTACTCTATCAACAACTACTACCTGTAAGGCCCTAGAACACATAGGCTCTTACAAACATATATGAGAACGTCTAACGTGTCCTAGGTTTAAAGTACCAAAAAAAAACAAAGGCTTGACTTTGCAGTAGTTTAACGCGATTTGAGGGTTAAAAAGGTTTAAAACCGGTAGGGGTTTGCTCTCTGATTATTTATCGACCACATTTATCTCTAGGAATAGCATAGTTTTCGAGAAATTAATAAAAAATATTTCGATTCAAAAATTTGATTACTAAATGAAACGTTAGAATGGACAAATTGACAGCTAAATCTGTGTTGTATTGTCTATGGTATAGAATTTCATGTAAAATTGATGCAAACGGAACGTAAAACATATGTGTCATTCTAGGTATTGTCATTTTTCGCGCTCATTGTGTGTTCATTCCGCTCTTGTTTGAATATTGTTAGTATGCTTTGGATCATGATGGAAGAATCTCAGCCTTCCACAAGCCGTTCTGCTCGAGCTATTATGAGGAACTTGAGGTATTATCTTCAAGCTTCTCTTCGTTTGAGGTGGAAGAAGCACCACCAATTAAGGCAGGCTGACAGACCTATAGCATAGGTAACGAGGAGCGAAGCGACGAGTGGTTAGGTGTATAGTGAAAAACCACGCACGAGCCGAGCGAAGCGTGCCGCGGTAGCGGCCGGCGAGTGCCAGAACCGACTTGCTCCTGTTGTACCTTAGCTTTATTACATAGGTAGCTACTTTCCGAGTATGATTGTTATACCGTTTTGTATGTTTGAGGTTAAGTTATATTAATTGATTTTTCTCAAGAACATTGCCCTTCCTAGTAATGCAAGTGGTATCAGGGGGGAAGATGGACCCCACCCCCCTCCCCCCTCCCCCCAACCCATAAAAATCATGTATTAATGACTCTAAAGTTATATCAAACCAAAGTTATAAGTTGTTGTTTTGATAGATTTTAAAATGTCAGATTATTCAAATTGTGTGAATCATACTCCTACATTGATAATATTATTTATGTTAGTCCGTGTAATAAACTACGTAGAGATAAGCTTAACTTCAATATCATAATACTGATATGCATAATTAGATTATTAGTAATGATTTATTATTAACAGATATCGCTAGTTTTACATATTATTTTGCCATTTGTAGCTCGTTATACACTTGTTTCAACTAAACATACAAAAAAAGGCTTGATGTTATTCCCGTTGGTATAAGATATAATAAATTTTTGAATAAACGGGTTTTTATCACGTACTTGTTTTATTTGGTCCCGACGTTTCGAACGCGTTGCAGCGCTCGTGGTCACGGGAGAACTGGTGCACGGCGAGTAAGTTTTTTCTATTGAGGGTAGTATCCGGATCTACCCTCAATTCGTCCTCAGAATCAGATAAGTCCAAGATCATACTTTTACGTTTACTTATACGTTTATTCAAAAATAAATAATGTCGTCAAATCACGAAAGCTTAATAGGTATAAGATATGATTTGTGGTATAAGTAAGGTTTTTTAAATGCTCAAAAAAACTTTAATGTTTTATTTCAGATTATATTAATTTCGAAGGGTCATAAACTTTTACCCGACTACGACAAACTTAATTTTTCTTACGTCCTCGATTGTTTTTTTTGTTCGTGTGAAATAAAAGTTGATATTATTTTTACACATTAACATATATCGTGAAATGAGATGACGGTCCACAAGCTACAAGACGGTGAGAACATAAAATAATATTGCTGTCGATAAAGAGCAATATAACCTTAACTGTTTATTGATACAGTTAAGTGATGCTATTAAACGGTATAGACCAAATGAAAGGTAAAATGTTCAATTTATTTTCATGAGTATTGATGTATGTACATTTACGTTAATATTAATACGTTTTATTTCCGGAGTTACGTCAGACGAGTAGGATAGTGTCTTTAGTTCCAAAGGTCGTGGGTTTGAATCCCGGCTGTGTATGGGCATTCGCTCTTTTTATGAAGACAGAAAGAGTCAAAGACGGCGATTAAATAATGATAATGCATTAATTCATTCATAATTTTTTTCTTGGAAGCACGATATCATTCGTTTAGTTCAAAGCAACACCCGTTCGTGTAGATAATAATGACTCGCTTTCATTTGTCATAATATTTTCTGATTTGTTTGTCGACTTTAATAAGTAAAAAATAACTATATATAACTTTTTTCATAAAAAATACGTTTTTATATTGACATACAATTTTTCTTAAAACAGGTGCGCCGCTATTTGCCTGATAAGTCGTGCCCTACCTATATTTTGTTTTTTATTATCTTTTTCCTTGATTTTCAAGGTAAATGTTTATTGTACGTAAATAATAAGATTAAATTATAATTTTATGTCAATTGCAGATTAATGGCCAGTTTAAAGTTCTTACTTACTGCATAGAAACATTTTCTGCATAGATACTTTTTAAAAGTGAAATATTCCTCTAAGACAGTGGGTAACGCCGCTGGGCGTAGGTCTTTTTGAAACTATTATTTCGTCTCCACAGAAAAAAGGCCATACAATAAGAACAGTTATTTTTTTGGGATGCTATTTTCTCCTGGAAGTGTTGAAGTGGAAGTTGAGATTTCACTTGTCTAGCCGGGCCACCCCAGCCACTACTCACAAAAATCATTCACATTGTCCAGCTTTATTTATTTTATTAATAAAACATAACTTTTAAATTACAAAGGGATTCCCTTTCGTATACATTTTTATTACCTATAGGAAAATATTATTCTCGAACCAAATTCAATTTGCACAACATCTCGAGTTGATAGGTAACAATAGCGATATAATGAAGACAGTAGAATCTTTTAGATAATTTATGTTTTAGTTATATTCGTGGCTTTCAGTTGTCTACTTTGAAGCGCTCGTGGTCATGCTTGCTTAGTCGTTCTTGATAGATCGTCGAAGTTAAGCAACGTTCGAAACTGTCTGTAAGTGGATGGGTGACCGCCATTGGCATTTTCATCTGAGCGCTTCCGTGCTTCGGAGGGCACGTTAAATTGTCGGTCCCGGCTATTTAAGTCGTTAAGCCATGAAGGCGGCCTGAAAACTGGTGACGACCAGTGTTGACCATTGACTCAAACGAACTTACTTTTAGTTGTCTACTCGTACTTTCAAATTTCTACCTATTTATCTGTTTTGCAACATATTCGATACCTACTTTGTTGTTTAAGACGCCGTATATTCTGGCATACCATTCTTGCCGCTTGCTTTCTCGAACTTAACGGAGCAAGAGCTAATATTCTATGGCAAGAGGCAAGAATAGTATGCTAGAATGGCCTTGTGTAAACGGCGCCTATAATGAGAATTGAAGAAGATAAATTGAAATGCCAATGTTAACGCCAAATGAACGTATTGTTTTGAGTGTGATATTTCAATATATATTTTGAATGTACCTCGGACTATCCCCCAAATTATCTATGTGAATTTACCTAAGATAATTAAATTTCTACCGTGCCTTGCGATGTCTTCATCTTGTTTCATTTAGTTTCTCATTTTTCATTTTCTACCAGCCACCATAAACCTTCTTGTGCATTTCATCTCTACGATGTCATCGATCTCTTCTGCTTTCGATCCAAAATCTTTTAACTTTCTAAGAACATTGCGCTTATACTCAATAAATCTCTCTTTTACAGGTAAAGATTAACTGAGAAAGCGGTATTATATTGAAGAAACAGGTAAAGCCTCTGAGAAAGTCAGTAACTTGGAGTGGGTAAGAAAGCTTTAAAGAAAATATTTGTCTTTATTTGTAACAATCATAATTTTGGAATTAACATATTATAGAATACTAATACAAATCCGATTGCCGTTGGCCTAACATACGGAAAAACTTTCGCATTTTTACTATTAGTGCAAAAATGCGAGAACAGAAAAACTTTCACGATCTTTGACGATCTCTGTGGCGCAGTGGGCGAAAGTCCGCCTACGACGCAGAAAGTTGCGGGTTCGACCCCCGCCGCGGGACAAATGTTTGTAAGACCTACAGATACTTGTCTCGGGTCTGGGTGTTTATATGTATGTATTTACAAACAAAAATGATATAAGTAGTAAATCAGTTATCTGGTTCCCATAGCACAAGCTTTGTTTAGTTTGGGGTTAGATGATGCTGTGTGAAAATGTCCAGCATTATATTATTATTATTCACATTGGATGTAGATTACATCCAAAAAAGTTTCTCTGTATGTTACCTTTTCACTGTTAAACAGATTTCGATAAGTGGCATGAGTATGGACAGCAAGGCTACTTGTTGATTTTAAGAGGATGAAATAAGTGATTAAAGTTTATATGGACGAGATAAATGTATTCAATGATGATTCAGATGATACGAGATAAATGTATTCATTGCGGACGAAGTCTCTGGAAACAGCTGGTATATTCTGTATACTGTGATAGTGGTTCTCATTATGAAACTTTGCTCAGAAAAGCTTTAAATAAAGTGAAGTTGTTAACAAAAGCACGTAGCAGAAACTTTGCCGCGGACGCTGTCGAGCGTCGAAAAACTTAATCCACAGCCACACCAAATTAGAATTAGAACGAGTGTGAGATTTTAGTTTCTAGTAACAAAATTATTTCTCTCTGTTATTTTTCTTTTTAATTCCGGTTTTATTTTTAATGTTTGTTAAATGGGTTCACACTATTATCTTTTTTTTTTTTTCAGTAAATATGAAAACTTATTCAAAAACAACGTAAAATATTCGAATAACTTTTTTTTTAGTTTGCTAGTAATTTTTGACTAAAGCTCCGGGTTTTCTCACGATGTTTTTCTGTGGATAAGATTTTTTTTTATTGTTGGATCGGAGGCACTACCCGTCCCTCCTGACGATGTATAAATCATCTAGTACCTATAGATTGTAAAGGCCTAAGTTAGTATTCCCTAAGCTGTGGCCATAAAGGCATGCAATTACAATAAAGACCAGTTCGGAAGCGCGAGTCCCTTTGCCCTCAGCAATTTCCGACTTTAAAATATTCACAAACAACCTTTACCAGTATAAAAACGACTACAATGGAAGCTCGTATCGACAATGCCAGAGTAACCAACAATATAATCAGCCGTTAAAATGGGTTTTTATATCTGTTCCTGAGATAAAAAAAAAGGACGCTAGTGTCGTCGAACACTCGGTTAGAACGAAGTATAAACTTTGACATTTGGCACTTGTCAAATAGATTACCTAGTAAATCATAGAAACACTTTTCCATACTAATAATGTAACAATCTATTTACTATTTCGCGACTGCGCACTTTACACTATGACGTTTTGACATATACATGTGTCGTGACGCAAAAATCTAACACTTTGTTTCGTCATCCGATACCGTCCGAAAAGGAACTTCGTTCCAAAAACATAACTGATTACCTAACAGCCTAGGGAGAATTAGATACCTACGATTCTTAACTTATATTATTATTAATTATCCAAACATGAGCCTCAATAACAAATATCCAAATTTGTTCATCGTGATGGATTGGAGAGAACGTATGATGTGATTTTGAATATTCCAAAAGGTTTTTCGACGCAGTTCATCCTTTGAATTCCGCGCTAGTTGAATCCCTTTGTTCTGGTTACGTACTGGGAGAAAATATCTGATCGAGAAAATAAAATACCACTTTGAATTAATTAGAAGAAAACATTCCTGTATTTAAACTGACTTCAAAAAAGGAAGAGGTTTGACTGTTTTAAAGCATGCTTTAATATTTATACCGATTTAGATTATTTTAGAAAACCGATTTAGATTATTTTAGAAAAGGGAATAAAAAGATAGACACTCGAGAGTGCAGTAAATTGCTAAGTTTATTCTGATTTAATATGAAGTATTTCTGCAAAATAAACGTTCATTCATTCATTAATCAATTCAAGTCGGAAAAGAAGAAAAGTTAGTTTTTCCGGGCGCACCCAAAGCTTAATTCTACCAAACAGTTGCGTCTAAAATAGATTTCAGGGGTTTTAGTGCGAAATGAGCGTTGTTTCAATTCGAAGTTCCCAATTAATGTTTGAAAGGCTTAGTGACTAGATACTTGTTAAGACCTATTGCAATAATTAGGTACGTAACACGAAATAATTACGAAAATTCGCGAGGATTTTGCGTCAGCGTCACCAATTATACCCCATATGGGGTAAATATGGGGTATTTACCCCATAGTAAGGCGGTGTCCTGCAGGGGGTTTTACTAGTTGGTGACGCCGACCCTTCCTTTAATACTCGTAAATCACAGTTGGATCTGTTAAAACAGTTGATGTGTATTCAATCAAGACCGATGGCTGTTAAAAGTTCATGTGTAGTAAAAACTTTTGACAACGCAGTTAAATAAACTATTGATCGACTAGTGTTTTCCTCAAACAACCACCAATTTGGATGAAACAGCGAAAAGTTTTATATGTATAGTTCTGAAGAAAAATATTATATTTAAACATTTTAAACAAATACCATATTCCTAGGAAGAAAGAACATACAAGCCCGTAGACTAGACCCTGCTACGAAAAAACCCCCGCCACTACTAGAAAAAATCCCCTCATCAACTAGAAAAGAGCTGATGATCTTCAAACGGCTGAACAGATTTTCATGAAACATGGTTAAGAACACGCGGTATAAAATTATCTACGACACAAAAAAAACTCAACTTAAGACGGTTCATCCGTTTGGGAGCTACGATACCACAAGGATACCACAGACACGTTAAACTTATAACACCCCTCTTTTTGCGTCGGGGGTTAAAAAGTAGAAACGAGATGAAAAATTCTATGGGGTAACTTTAGTATTAGATATTTGGATGTTTTTGTGTTTTAAACACACATATTTGAAGGCAAGTACTTTTTGCTTGTTGTTATGGTTATGAGTTACTTAATTCAAACTATTAAAAATTTGAGCAAACTAAAAATTTAAGACGCACTCCCAAAAAGTTTTTATCTGAACGCACTAGTATAATGACTATGTATATTTAGGTTAGTTAAGCTGTTTATAGATCAGTTATATCGATCCTTTTTCTGCAGGTAAGCTATTTATAAATTGTTTTCATTTATCTATAGATAGCTCAGCTGATCACGGGTAAGCAATGTATTGATTGTTTTCAACTAGTTAATGACATCACTCTATATTACCAGTCGCGTATCAACCAAAAGAATGGTGGCTACTCTGGATGGCAAATAAATACCTATGGCAAGTAATAAAAAAAAGTATGTGAGTGTCGTGGAAACACTCGGTTAGAACGAAGTTTCAACTTTGAAATTTGGCATATGTCAAATAAATTATTGACAAATATTAAAATCCTAGTACTAACAGTGTAACAATCTATGGACTGTTTTCCGTCTGCGTACTTCGCACTGTGACGTTTTGACCTATGTATGTGTCGTGACGGTAGAATAGACCGTTTTTTTCTAGCCTCCATTCTCGATACCGTCCGAAAAGGAACTTTGTTCCAACTAGTTTTCGCAGTACAGCCCTTTCAACAGCGTAGATATTAATTTAGAGTTAACGAGGGTGGAGGTCCGTGCCCTCGCCCGTCCCTGGTGTTTACTGAATGTATAAAACCAACACTACAGTCCGTTTAATATTTTACAGGGTTCATAAAGACCAGCTAGGTTATTATGTAACAGCGATAGCAAACATCGCCCAGTGTTTGCGCAATAATCGCACAGTTTTTGCTAAAGTATTATTTATTAGCGATAACACAGCAATTGCAAACTTTCGCCTCTATAGGATAATCAATCCTATTAGGTTAGGTTTAAAACTTCTTCGGTTTCACATTAGGTACACTTTAGTTCCAGTAATTGCTACTTTATCAGTAGCGTTAGTCCAACAATGTACGAGCCATTATCATTCAACGTTCGCAAATACATAATAATCACCCTACCGGATTCGTGAGACCTTGATTTTAGATACCTATTCGGTTTGTAAGCTGTGTTTATTCCACCATATTGACTAGGATCCTACATCATTTTTAGATTTTGTAACAAGGAACCAACAGTCACAAGTCCGTCCAACAGCGACAGAACAGTGTCATGAGTTGTTTGAATAAAATTAAAACTATATAGCATGAGTAGTATTGTAGAAGTAAGATAAAATAATAATTAAAAAGACTCATTACTGAAAGATTATGTTTTTCATTCATGATGATAGCTGGAAAACTACATAAAGGCATATCCATGAAAAATCGTAATTGGATACAGATATCCTACCCTTATTATAAAAGCAAAATTTCTGGAAAAAAAAATAAGCAGAATCTTTTTGTTGTCCGTCGCCTAGCTCGATATGTTATCTAGCTAATATAATACTATTTGCGAAACCAGCTTAAAGTATTTTTTTTATTTGAGAGCCACGTTTTCATTTCATAAGTATGTCTGTGTGGCAAACTGGACGCAAAATTAGATTTTATGGCGAAGTCACACAAATTGCGCTGACTCAAACGTGACGTGAACTTAGTGTGACCCTTAGACGATAATATTGTAACCTACAATCTTACTTTATTTTGCGTTGTTCCTGCTCTCTGCAATATCCAGGCCGCAGACTCATTTTAGTTGTAATGCAACATTACTACTGCTGCATAGCCACTGTGTTTGCTACTCCGTTTTCGCTACTCACTTCAGTCAGTGAATAACGTGTTGGGTATCTTTTTTTTTTTATTTATTTATCTTATAAAATCTTACATATTAAACAATTAAATTGGTTCTAAGAAACCACGGAGGTTTGTACTAAAACTAATAAGTCTACAATATTAATATAGGTAATTAAGCTAAAAATAGTCTAATTACAAAAAAAAAAAACAAAAGTTTCGTTGTTACATTATAGTGTTCCAGATTGAGTGGAAAAAACTTTTTTAATTTGCTTTTGATATTTTTTCCCGAAATACTATCTATTAACTCTTTAGGCAAACTGTTAAAAAGGCGGCGAACCAGGTAGCTCGCTGTCCTCTCGCCGTAAACATTATTAGCGCGCGACGTCACCTACCGGTTTTGAGTAACTGCACGAGTGTGTACAGGGTGTTCAACGGCATGTTTTAAGGACTCATTAAAAAAGTTTTCTTTAAGTATCATATATTTAAATTGAACATGTACTGGTAGAATACGACAGTGTTTAAATATACTAATATCACTATTCTGAAGTTAATCTAAACAGACCTTTCATATTGTTCAATACTTTTCAGTGGGAATTTCGCCGCTTTAAATGATTATTTCTTTATCGGCTTAAAATGTATCAATGACAAAATATAAATTTATCAGCTTATCATAGATATAGTTCGAAAAGGGATTTCCATAGATTAGGAGCCTATGTTTTTACTTAGGCTCCTAATCTTTGGAAATCCCGTATAGAAACGCGATGATACGAAAAATAATTTTTTTAATAAGCTTAGCTAATTGAATTGTACAAAATTTTAACTACCGTTTTGACGATACTAGATACTTATGATAGGTCCATGGTACGAGTAATATGTTAAGAAAAATAAGCAATTACGGTATAATACGGTTGATGAGCCTCACTTCTGAGCACATCATACAATAGGATTGCTGAGCCATTTTTTAGCCTCACTGAAGCTAGCAATTAATTTCCATTTCATTCTGAGACCGTGCATACGACTTGGCTCAGAAAGCGCCGACGTGGCGACGTTCCGTGAGCAATTATTTGATGCATAAACAGAGAACTGCGGTCGAGAGCTCGATGATAAATCTGTTCATCCAAATGATAAAATAAAAAATACGTGAGTGTCGTGGAACCTCCGTGGAACACTCTGTTGGAACGATGTTTCAACTTTGACATTTGGCATTTGCCAAATATTAAAATCATCAGATAACATAGGAAGTGTGGCGACCTCTATTTACTATCGCCTGAACTACAAGCTGAACTATAAGCTGAACTTCAAGAGATGTCAATTACAGCGACGTGCTTCGGAGCTGTACAACTAGATGGCGCTAGAAACATGCAAAAAGTATAAACTATGTCTAATCTGTGGAAAAATTCCTAGATCGCGCTGACGAAGTTTACTAGACGACTAAGCCTATATAGAACTATCCGACTATAACTGTTGGCCGAAAGGCCCTAAGGTAAGTGTGCCAGTTGGGCAAACCTTAGTGAGGCGAGTACTCCCTCTTTACCATAACTTGGGGGAATTCCACCTACCCCCAAATTGGTGACCTTCGACGTGCCAGCCGTCGACTACCTCGGACGATTCCTGCCGAAACCCGACGACTGGATTCCTGAACACGATTTCTTCAACAACGCAGCGCAGCACTTCCCGCCATCATCATCATCATCAGCAGACTTCTACCTTCGTCTCTTCTCTCTCTCTCCCTTCAAGCTTACTTCCGGACCAGCACCAGCACCTTCCTTCGGCCTCCGCAGTTCCACCGCAGCCGCCCTGACGACTTCCTGGTTCTGCAGGCTTCTCCCCTCCTCGATAACGCTTCGTGGAGTTTCCCAGCGGCATTCATCCGGGCATATAGTCTCGACTCACCGTAGACTCACCTGGAGCACCGCACCGCGGCATCATCCGGGCATACAGGCTCGACTCACCGTAGCCTCACCTGGAGCACCGCACCGCGCTTCGTCCCGACTCACCGTGGACCGTCTCGACTCACCGCAGACGTCAAGCGCTCTCCTGTCCTCAACCTGCTCATCGCACCAGTCTCGACTCACCGAAGACCACGACGAGCTAAGATGGACAACCCTACCATGCTGGCTGGCATCAAATACCTATATCGACCTTCGGTCTGGAAAGGGAGTGATGTGGCGACCTCTATCTACTATCGCCTGAACTACAAGCTGAACTATAAGCTGAACTTCAAGAGATGTCAATTACAGCGACGTGCTTCGGAGCTGTACAACTAGATGGCGCTAGAAACATGCAAAAAGTATAAACTATGTCTAATCTGTGGAAAAATTCCTAGATCGCGCTGACGAAGTTTACTAGACGACTAAGCCTATATAGAACTATCCGACTATAACTGTCGGCCGAAAGGCCCTAAGGTAAGTGTGCCAGTTGGGCAAACCTTAGCGAGGCGAGTACTCCCTCTTTATCATATATTGGGGGAATTCCATTCTACCCCCAAAGAAGCAACTAATCAAAACTTTACTTGAAGATAGGGAACCAAGTCCTTAACCTTTGATCCAACAGAGACTGAAGATGTAAGTAACATCTCCGAGAATTCCACGATTTGCACAAACTTTTGGCACTAAGGATTAATCCGCAGCTTTTGAACGGAACAGAAACCGGAAAGCTGTAAATCTACAGACAAAGAAGTTGAATGTACCCTTAAAACTAGTCTATAACACCGTGGACCATCCTTAGATCTTAACATCTTTGCTAAAAATAAATAAATAGGTACTTATTAAGAGCTAAAAAGAATTCTTTATTGTACAAATAAAAACACACAAAATAATGGCATAAAGAAAGGACATGTACAAAAGCGAGCTTAACTATACAAAGAGTTTTCTTCCAGCAAAAAAGTTATGTGAGCCTCTAGACAATGTAACAACCGATTGTCGATAGCCAAGGTAGAAAATTACAAAATTGTATGGGGTTGACTTGTTCCTTAAATATGTCACGTGATCTGTTGTCAAGTTTCCATCAACATATCGACAACATCGAATGATTACTTCCATACAATTAGACTTTTCTACCTTCGCTTTCGACAATCGATTGTTACATTGTCTATTGAGGTCACATTTTCATAAATAGGAGTGTTTCCCGTTTCATCCCCCTTTTTTAACCCAATGGTCATATTTAGTCTAGTCTTCATTTTCCTGTAGTCCTCTACTGCCTTCATTTTCTCCACTTTGTATGGGTTTCTGCAAGCATTATTTCGATGGATTTTTTTAACTCGAATATGTGGGAAACTAGTGCTAAAAGGTGATTTGCTTCACCGTATTTTACACATCACAGACATACTGAAAAGTGCACCAACTCTTCACGGTATGGCAATCATCATCCCTCAGAGTAGCTTACCGGAAGACTAGCTTCTTACAGTGCTCTTAGCTTAGCTTGAGTCCGTTTTTGTTAGATCGTTAAATATAAGCAATTTTCTGTACGGTCACAAAAACTGGATGACCGCTAGGTGGCGTTATCTTTGAGTGACCGCTTCACTGCTTCGGAGAGCACGTGAAATTGTCGGTCCTGCCTAAGTGAAGTCATATCAGGTGGACTAAAAACTCCATCATCAGAGTTCGTACTCTCTCATATAAACGAACTTACTTTTTTTCGATCGGCTGGTCTCTGAAATCAAGTTCTCAAAGTTAGTTGAGTGGTATATTGTCTAAAATTTCGATCCGCACGTCGTGGTTTTTAGTCCCGTCTGAAATTTTCTTTTCGAAAATTCAAATCATAAGCACATATTTTAGATGCGTAAAGGAAAATACTTACGACGTGAAACAGGAGTTCTACCTACTTGCTAACAAAATAAATATAATTACGTTTTTATACTAAAAAGAAAACCGACTTCAATGTTTGACTCGAAACGCGGTGTGACTCAGGGCGTCAAGCTGTCGATTCGATTTCTTTTTGTGACATGGCTAGGAGGGAAGGTGTTTAGAGTTTTACGGGGAAACTATCAATCCCTCAGGAATAAAATTTATATGGGACCACCTCTGGAGCCTGAACCACCTCCCTATCAAACATGAAAAGAAATTTGCATATCGGTCAACAAATGGCGGAGCAATCGCGTAACAAGATACAAAAAAAAAAAATAAAAAAAAAAAAACATACAGACGAATTGAGAACCTCCTCCTTTTTTGAAGTCGGTTGAAAAATTAAAACTACACTTACTTATCCTTGCAGTCTTTTAACGCTCTGCTCTATAGAATTTGTGCATAAACCGACGAGCTAGCCTTCTGCATATTTTATGGTCGGTCGTTTACACAGAATATTTGATGGCAACACTGTTTTATGTGAATACCGAGCGAGGTTAGATCAACCTGCATAATTAATTGAGCTGGATAGTTTCTAGATTGGTTTAAATCGCGTATTATTGGAGCGTGCTTAAATAATGAAAACAACATTATGCAATTCAGCGTATACCGCCAGCGTTTTGGGCACACTTCCGACTAGCAGTGACCTGGATTAGTTGAGCTATCTATAGATCTTTTTTACCGATCCTTTGCTGGTTTGGCTGATCAGTATGTAAATATTTTCTTCTCAACTTCTACCGCGTTTATTCAAGCTGTAAAATATCCTAATAAAAGTCGTTAAAAACTTGATATCAAATCAGATTCAATTCGAAATGATTCGCCTTTCTAAACAGAATAATGAGATCTCAAATAACAACTGCTTATAATTTCAATATTGATTTCACCTGTCGGTGGCAAAGGCAAAATTTGTCATTACTCAAACGGAAAACTCTTCGTAACATTTATACGGAAAGCGAAATAAGGGAACGCAAAATAAAACCTAGGCGCATCCTTAAGGTGCGTTTACACGACACGGTATAAGCACATACGATTTAGCATCGCATGGCAATTATTCACGTGTAAACGCTCACCGTACGCTAAATGTTTTAGTGAGTGCGACGGTCACCGGGTCTTCATGTTAGCCTAGAGAATATTGACTTTCAATCGTAAGTTTGAATTCTCGCTGTGCAATAGTGGGATTTCGTTTCAGAAAAATATGCTTTTTAGAACGAACAATGAATAACAGAAAAGCTAAACCAGGTACCATAACGCAGCTGCGGGAAATAACTAAATAAAGGCTTTTTTTTATCCGTAGAGTAGTTACGAATGAGGGGGGGGGATATTTAATTTAAAATATTTCAATTGCAAAGTGCACCAACGACTTTTTCTGCCGAAGGATTTATGTGCACTATGCCAGAGTACTCTCAAACGGTGAAGGAAAATATCGTGCGAAAACTGGCAAATCGTAGAACCCAAAAAGTTTAATAAAATTCCCATCAACCTCATCGTAAAAGCATTGGGGGTGAACGGGAAAAAAAATTCCCGTTCGTCCCCGATGGGGACGACGCGTGGGGACGAGCGGGAATAACCGGAAAAAAACATGTGTCAAGTGCACGAAAGGAGCCTCTTAGGAGCGCACTTGTAATACTTTCACCACACTGATTGGTTAGAATTACCCAGTAACACAACAAGAAGAAGAAGAATTTCCAAGTACTTACCATAAAGCCGAAAACTACAAGTATGCTACTACAAGTTCTAGAGACTTCTACTTCCCTGGTTTAATTAAGGAGTCGAGGTCAACATAGAGTGATCGCAAAGTTTTTGTAGCTCTCTCAAAGACTGTTTAATTAGGTTCTAAGATAAACAGAGGCACGATGTCTTTGCACCAATTGCTATTATTGAACCAATATTGAAATCGTACAGGTCAATTTCAAAGGGTTTGTTCAGAGAAATTGCCGTTTGTACAATTTGCAACATAAGTCCAAAAATAGTTTTATTTATAAATTTTAAATTTAAATCTTTTATTTCAGACATCAGTATAATTTGGTCCAATAGAAATTACTTAGCATAAACAAACTTAATATTATTATTATTAGTTAACGCATGCATCCTAGAGTTGTGGTATAGATAAATGCAGTCAAACCTATTTGCGAACACGGTGAGAATGCTGTTGGAGCTGGCTCGGACCCTGCGCACCAGAGATGCTCCACGCTTGCGCATGGTGGTGTAAAAGCAGTCAACTCGCGCGTCAGCGAACATCCCTGACGCGCTGCAGAACCGAGGCAGCCCCATCAGCACTCTGAACGCGTTATTATATTGAATCCGTAAGGCGCTGTACCACTTCTGCGTATGATTCACCCACAGGCTGCATGTGTAAAGACTGGAGCAGAAGGCTTTGAAAAGTGTAGTTTTTACTTCTCTAGAGCAGCGAGCGAACCTGCGGGCTATCATGTTAGCTCTTACAGCGAGCGCCCTACGCTCCCTCTCAATGTCAACATCATCTTTCAAGTCAGAATCATCAGTTTAGAATTGCAATTTTTTGTTACGAATCAAAACTGATTTTAGAAGATAGGTAAAGAAGATTTAAAAAACCTAAAATTTGCATGAACTCTCGCATCAATGCAAAACGAAATATTCCTTGCTATAGTAGACCAAACTTCAGAGATAATAAAATATTGACCGTTTTTTTACATCTGAAGCTTAGGAACAGTTCCGTGAAAAGGCTCTTCTGAGTTAATTTCTGAAATTATTAAAAAGGAAATAGACAAAATCCTTTTTTTTAATTTTTATCTTGTATTATCACTAAATTTCATTTCTTTCAAAATTGTTCATTGTTGTACAGCGTAAAAAGTAAAAGTTATATTATGTCAGGGATACGTTCCTTAGCATGACCTGCAAATTGTTCCTTCTTATTGTTTCAAGGTTGCCTAGAAAAGATCGCTCATTAGCGATAAGACCGCCCATTTTACATTGTTATTATTTTATTTCATAGTTTAGGTGTACGAATTCTCATTCATTCATTCATTCATTTCAAGCAAGGCAACGTCATAGTACTCGTAGGATTTGAAACAGAGACTCTTAATTTTGGATTAAGATGTTACATGTTACTGTTAGGTGTTATTGAAATATACCACTGCAACTTTCACGCTCAATCAGTGCATAATACATTGTCTTAGATTAACATACAAGGTAGATAAACTTTGGCTATATTGGCTGAGTAAGCTGGTTCACTAATGACTCCCTAATGACATGCAAATTAGAAGCACGCTCATGACTCATTAGTCTAATTGCAGCGTAGAGATCGCTGATGCATCCTACTTCCTATAATATTGTCTTTAATAATTTAATATCTTTAAAATACAATTATACAGTTTTTAATATTGCCTGGCAGATGTAATGTCTTAGCTCAGTAATGCCATAAAAACTGCGTAATGCACAGCACCTACTGTTGTAAGCTCTTATTGTACAGCACTAAAGTTGTTCCACAATAAAATGAAAAACGCCATCATCTACTGCATCTCCAGGTCGCAGTAAATTCTCTCAGATCTTTGTGTATTCCAGATATGATTTGTTACACAAACACAATTTTAATATTATATATAAAAAAAATTGCGATGTCCTTACAGGACTCATGTGTTAGCTACCTAGTACACCTATTTAAAAGACCTTGTACACACACATGTAAGCAATAAATACTTTGACTTTGACTTGGATTCTAGTATGATGTGAATATAATTATTATTCACTAGATTACCCATTTACAATAAACGAATTGATTTGATTGGTTTGTTTAGAATTTTTCATCCCTCCATCCTGTATAAAAATAAAAAACGTTCGCTCTTCTATTAAGTATTTACACAATCACATCACATCTCATCAATCTTCTGGCCACAACAGGACAAAGAACTTACTTTCGGAAGTTAAGCTGACATGTCGCCTGTCTTTTGCAACTTCCAAACTTTATTGCTTTTGCACAACTGTAGTGATTTGTGTCATCGTTACATTCGTATACAAATATAGCATTTTATGGTTCATAATTCCACATAACCCGACGTTCATACTAACAAACAAGTTGTAAAGATTGGAACTTCAAAACACCATAAACTTTTCTGCCAGATTCGTTCAAAACCTGTTTCTGAACCTATGGAAGTAATGTGATTGTTAAGGAACGAAAATCTGTATAAGTGCATGTGTTATGGCTGTACGATCGAGGGGTTTCAATTCATATAGATATATGTAGTAGGACCAGTAATGATTTTAAGGTCCGAAAAATACTTTTTCCTTTTTTATGCAATCTTTATAAATAGGGCGTGTGAAATTTTATGTAAAGATTGAATCTAATGGTGAATTGTTTTAGGTAGCAAAGAAGAGGAATGCACACCTCTAATTAGTCTTTGAGGAAAGAATAGGTCACGTATTTTACTTTGACTAAAAGATAATCCAGTGTAGTAATTAAAATTTTTAATTATTTATTTAATTAGTCACTTACCTGACTTATCATAAAATCTGCAACCTAACGTAAATTACAAGCCCTAGCTGGTAAAATGTTTTTAAAATGTAAAATTATGGTTTCTCTACAATAAACAAAATACGGTAGGCCCACTATGAAAAGGCCTATGAGATTTTAAATCAAACAAAGGAAAGTTAATTTTTTAAACTTTCGTGATTAGATGTCAATTCATTATTTTAACTTACTCGTGAACACGGACCTGCAATGCACTCGGAATGTTGTCGAGTAAATAAAATAGGGACGTGATAATATACTTATTATAGTCTGTTCTCTTCACATGACATGGTTTCTGTTTTGATTGCGAATTCTTTTATTTTGCAGACCAATATTTTTGAGAATAGGTAAAGTACAAAAATTTTATAAATCTAAATCTACCTGTCGAAAGAATTGTATGCCTCAAGGGAGGCTCCTTTTATGCACTTGACACAATATGATTCATTTTTTTTTTTTAACGAAGTATCGGATGGGGGCTAGACGAAAAAAAGTGTAAGGTTTTGCATCACGACACATGTATATGTCAAAACGTCACAGTGTGAAGTGCGCAGCCGCGAAACAGTCCATAAGTTTGTTCCATTGTTAGTACGGAAGAGCGTTTCTAGGATTTTTATTATAAATCAAGTACTTAGTACAGTACATCAAGTCAAAATGTTGAAAGGTCTAATGGTCGAACGGTCGTACGGTCGAATGGTTAAAAGGACGAAAGTTCGAAATTGTCAAAAAATTCAAATTTTAAAGAACAAACGTCGTTCCAACCGGGTGTTCCACGACACTTACGTCCTATGCTATATATAAATCATTTATTTTCAGTGTTGTTACTGGTAGCATCTGTACTGTGAATCCGAGGAAGCACCACGGCAAACTTTGCCTATCTCCTTACATTACAAACGCCGTCTCACAAAGAATATTACTTTATAGAGCCACGGGCTGTACTTATATTAAGGGGTAGGCCTGATAAAATTCGTTATTAGAGGAAGAATCAGGTCAAAGGCATCGTAGTGAATTAAAAGTATATACTTTACTCATATTATCTAAGACCTTAGGAACTTCAGGAATTCTAGAAGACTCTTATCTAGACATTTTGATTGTTAACTTTGTTGGTAACAACAAAATGCGCTTGTTATGCGTTTTAAGATCAGTATTTATAACAAACAAAAACTCTTTGTATAAGCCCTATATTGTAGTTAATATTTTCGGGTAATCGTATTAATTAAACTCCTAAAATTTCAGTAGTTTAAGCTCACTAAGCCTTAATAATTGCGAGCCCTTAGGCGGCTGAGTAGGCACACATAATTTGGCAAGGCAGTGTGGTTGACGATAAATACGATTATTGTTAACTATCCCCGGTTCCACTCGAATAGCACTGAAACTGAAACTGTTTTCAGCCAGAGTTAAGAAGATTCTGTCATAATCATTCCGCGGAGATCTTACTTGCTCTACGATTTTTCTAACTTTAGTACATCCTGGCCTGGATCAGTTGGTGTATCTATAGATCGATAACGATCCTATAGATCAATAACGTCTATGATAAACCATAGACTTTATGGCCCTTATTAATAAACGTGGTGTAAAGTTACGCCAGGTTTAAACTCCAAAAAATGTATGGTTATTCCTAAGTTACACCCGACGTAACTTTACACTACGTTTATTAATAAGGGCCTATTAGTTTTAAAGAGCCATGTTGGTCGAATGGGGTTGTGCCTCGACTTTCAATTTGAAAGTCGTGGGTTCAAATCCCGGCCGTGCATCAATGAATTTTTCGTTTCGTAAAATTTATATGCGCTATAACACGAGCTCTTAACGGCGAAGGAAAACATCGTGAGGAAACTCGCAGCTTAGTCAGCTCCACACGTATTGACGTCGTCTTTCCTGTGAGCAAGGCTGATTAAGCTGAGAGGATTGTTAAGGAGCACCTTAACCATCCTCTCAGCTTAATCAGCCTTGCCAAGAAGGGAAGGCAAGCCTATTCCATCTCAAACAATGTGCCAGGCACTACAGCGTCCCGTTAAGTGTAGGCATAGGCCTCCTGACGCTGTATAAATCATCTAATATAGATGTTAAGGCCTAAGTTTCTTTATTAGTTTAAATATCTAGGACTTTTAGTTTTAACTAAATCTAGTGTATTTTGTTAGATTGTGTTCAAAACGATTGGTATGTATAATATTTCGGCTCAATTATTGATCCATATCATGGACAGTCGAGAGCGGGCCCAAAATTATAACTTCCTTATCACTCCGAATTTCAATGATCTGTTAAATCTAATATGAAAAAGGTTAAAATTTAAATCCTTTATCACATCAATAGGCGTTCTAAAAATGTTTTTATATTTAATTTATGTGATAAAGTATGTGGACGTATGAAGTATGGACATCATAATGTCAGCTTTATGTTACGGCCCCACCAACGTCAACGTCAATGCTATGTGAATTCCCATCAACGCGATAATTATTGGGCCATGAGTGTGTAGGACTTTTTTCGCAAAAAAAAACATTGCGATAATTTTCGCGAAAATCCGGCAGGAAACAGCATTGTCAACGGCGTTCAACGGCATTGTAAATGCCGTTTCCCGTTAATAGTGGTCACACCAACGTCCAACGTCCTTAAACGCGATAATCAATGGCATTTCCCGATAGTGTGGCAGCAGCATTATACCTACAGATACGATGTATGTATAGCCTAAGTAAACATGCCAACATGTTTGTTCATTTTAGATGAATGAACATTTCTGTTTGACACACCCTAATGACTGCAATAACTGTAAAGTTGGAAGTGCTTTTATTAAATCATATGTGACTCGCCTCGACTTTGCCCGAGTCAACGCACAGTGAAACAAGTAGCTCATTGCTTTCTAATTTGTAAATAATTAGCTAATTTGAAAATAAGATGAGCCATGCAGAAAACCTTTTTATCAAAAAGGTCAGGGCAAAATAATGAAAAAAGATAGTCATTGGTAGGTAGGTAAAGTACAACGGTTGATAAAGCTTTTGATAGCCTCAAGAGGGTATATCTCCTAGTGTGGGGTCAGGACAGTATGTGACTGTTGGATATTGTAAAAAAAACTACAAAATTACATTCAAAATTGCATAATTTTTAACAATAACAAGCCAAAGGTATTTGGTAACCAACCGTAGCTTACTTAAAATACGATGCGCAGAAAATTTCTTCAAAATGCTACAAATACTTTCTCCTCCACAATATCTCAACTAACCTACATTCCTCGTTTCCCACCATTTGTTTGTACATCTAAATGACTGTATTTTCCTGCCCTACAAACGTCCTTGGCTAACCTACAGATACACAGATTAAGAGGATGCAGTTGGCTCACTTTACGGACACTTTCCCACAACTTGAATCTAAAATTGTCATAAATCCAGGTTATCTTAGACTGCCAGTTGAGCGGTTAGTGGTTGGGTGGTTGCTAGTAGTATTATCAAGTGAGCGCTTTGGAGGGCACGTGAAATTATCGGTTCCATTGGTTAAAAACTATAACTAGAGTGATTGTTTGTTAATAAACGGGTTTTTACCACGTTTCTAATTGTTTTATTTGCCACGACGTTTCGAACGCGCTGCAGCGCCCAATTATTACGTACGTGATAAAAACCCGTTTTAAAAACAATTAGGTATGTCATCAAAATCAAATCACAAAAGTTTAATATCTAGAGTGATCTAGCTTATACCCTACAACCTATGAACTAAGCATATAGGTTACAGTCATAGTGTTGCGTAAATTATCACTATAATATTAGTGCCGAGTAGTTTTAGGATAAAAGCAAACTAAGTATATAAATCAGAAATAATACATTGTACCACAAGAGAGGAAAATTAGTTTTTACTGCGAGTGCTGAGTTTGAATCCCAAACAAGCGAAGGATTCTATTAGCGAGTGATTCTAAGTTCGAATTCTGAGTGTAGTGAGGGATTCATAAGCACAAGCAACAAATTATTTTGCTCTCGTGTGACAAATACAACTTTTCACCTTCCTAGGGAGATTACGCGGCAAAAGCGCCCTCTTTGAGCTAGTAAAGTGAAATATAATAAAGTTGTCCAAGATTGTTACCCGACGGGTAATAGTTTAGCAGTTAGATAAAGACTTGGTCTGACCTCAAGTTGTGAATCTTATTACTCGTATAGCTTAACTTCCAGTCTACATAATATCATCTAAGGACAAAATTAAAGAACTTTTCAACACACTTGCTTATAAAGTGGCTCTATGGTCACCGCAATTAGGCACATAATGACACCCATAATCAAACTGTGACTTTTTCATTACTTAGCAACTCAACCAATAAAATTAAAAAAAAAACTATTACTCACTAGTGAGTTATTCACTAGTGAGTAATCGTTTTTTTTTAATTTTATTGGTTGAGTTGCTTTGTTCTTAAAAAGGTTTTTATTCAGAAAAAAGATCGTGTTCAATAGAACAAATAAATGAATGTTCCTATTGCTTGCTCATTTCATGCAACTTCTTATTTAAATAGATAATTTAACTCGTACGTGTTTAATAAATAAAACTTTCACTCAAATATAACTTTTGTTTTCTCTGTAATAAACGAAAACTTTAAATTCCCCATTTTGTACGTGGCAGAATAGGCCGCAAACCCTATGCGCGGCGCGGAAATATAGTCTGTGGCCGATCGCAATGCGCGCGCATAGGAAAACTGATTAATTTTTCCCGCAATAGCGAAACATTTTTCACAACTCGTTTTCACTGTTGAAAATGAGTTTTTATTGATATTTTATTCACAAGTGTGTTGAAAAACGTCGTATGATACACGTGTGTATTGATGATTACCTGCCTCGGCTCTGTTAAGAGCCTCGCCTAACGGCTCGGCTCTCAAATAACGCCTCGGCGGTAATCACCAATGTTACACACTAGTACCATAATGTACTATTAAGGCTCTTTTTCAATATTAAACTATACTTACTAGTAATATTATAGACCATAATAGTACTATTGTCAAACAATTTGCACAAAAATTACTCCGCACTAAGCAAAGATGCTTTCTTCTTTTGCTTTTTTCTTTTCTTATGAAATAAATTATCTTATCTTATCTTAATTGGAATTATATTACCTACAATACTTTAGTAACTCATTAAAAAAAGTACGTGAGTGTCGTGGAACCTCCGTGGAACATTCGGTTGGAACGAAGTTTCAACTTTGACATTTGGCAATTGTCAAATAAACTATTACTACTATTCAAATCCTAAAAACGCTCTTCCGTACTAACAATCTAACAATCTGGACTGTTTCGCGTCTGCGCATTTCGCACTGTGACGTTTTGACCTATGTATATGTCGTGACGGTAAAATCAAACGCTTTTTTTCCAGCCTCCATCCTCGATACCGTCCAAAAAGCAACTTCGTTCCAAAAATCGGCACCTAGCTCTATAATTCAAGATTTAAGGTGAAAGGCAGATAAACTTTTAAGCATTTTACAAAAGCACACCTAATTGCTTATTTGCTCTCTACTTTAAATAATCAGAAATGTCTAGAGGTCTTCAACATAGGGTATTGTTATCTTTTGAGATTAAGATAGTTCTCTAAAAATCCCGTCGATAGTTGTGTGCCAAAACTATCCATTACAATATCTATCCTACTTATCATTCTGTTCCCATTTCTTTCAAATAATGACATGTCCACAGCAAATACTACCCCTTTCTGGGTCCCATTTGTCGCAGTAAACGGATAACTTCGAAACAAAAGTCGCAAATAGAACAGAGAGCTTTGCTTTTTATGAGATTAATTTTATCATATTTTTTGATATATTCATTCATATCGTTTCAATTTCACTTTGACTTATTCTGGCTAAAGAAGTGAAAATGATGAGAGTAATGGGTGTACTCTAGATATTTAGATTTGACTTTAAAGGGTTAGTTATAAGCATAACAAAAAGGTTTAATAGACATTCTTACAGTTTAAACACACGAAAAGCCATAGTTGGATCTCTACATTATATCAGTTATTCGAGCTAAAAATTACTTCGAGTTTCTCATGAATAAAGATCAAACAGCGTATTTGTTCGCACCAGTACCTCTTGATAAAATCTTTATCAAAGTGACAGGTACTGTCGAAAACATAATTCCGTGCTATGGTGACTGGAGCGGTGACGTCATAGCTGCCAATGAGTGACAGCATTGTTTCCCAATGCCAGTTGACATTTACTGAGTAGGATGGTATGGGTTTTGTTATTCTTGTCATTTTCCATTACATAGAGCAAACTAAGGAGAAATTCACACTCAAGTCAGTTAGATAGTAAAATAACGTTTTTTGTACCATTGCTGAGTATCATACTCAGTACATTACTGGTACTGGTAGTAAAATAATCCTCTACTAAATCGTAATATGAGCATCATGATCAAACACGCGTGAAGAAACCGCAGACATAATTTCACCTCCAAAATCTGTCAGATAGCGCATTAAGCGTCCCACTCTCGGGACGCGCGTCAGTTACAACAGACCTTTTATTTGGTGACGCGTAAGGCACTTCTTAAGATTGTGCCTGTATTTAGGACACGGTACACGTGAGACCACAAATCAGGAAGCGAGACGTTAATGTGCTTTATATTTTCTCGGTGTCACTTTATGGTTACGAGTCTGCCTGATACGATGTGCGACGCTTCATCCTAGTCGTAAAAACTACTGGAAGCTATTTACCATTTTTATTAAAGCCAACTTGGGTAGTATCTTATTAAAAGTTCGTCTGTTTATACCTTTATTATTGATGGTTAAGTAATTTTGAATTCTTAAAGCTATAAAATCTTTCAAGGTAACAATATTTTAAATCTTTGTGCAGCCGAAAGATCTAATAAAAATACATAAAGTAAAAATTGGAGCCCTTTAAGAAAATTTTATCGCGTTATCTAACTTATTTAATCCATATTGCCAAAGTTTAATAGTATTCGGTAACTCGGTTTTCGAAGGAATCGAAGGCAATTCGGGTTATTTCCCTAGATAGTTAAATTCCTGGGGCTGTGTGTGGCCAGGATATATAAAACTAGAGTTCTAGCCCCCTCATCATCTTCAACATAGTTGAACAAAGACCTTTGCTGTTATGTAATTTCAGACGCTCTTGTATAAAATCGTTTTCAAAAATCATTGTTCGGCAAGGTAGGAAAAAGAAGAGCGAAAGGAACTTCTTTGAGATGCACTTAAAATCCTTTCACCACGCTGGTTCACACAAAAAACACACGAAAAAAAGAAGAAATAGTAACACGAGCTTTAAATTAGTATTAGAAACAGGAAATTAATTAGCCAGAGGAAGCCTTAGGAGAACTGAGCGCTCAATACGAAGGTTACATACGAGGGGCGGTTCCAATGCAATTTGCTGTTTTATTGGGCTAAGTGATAAAATGTGGAACCGGAAAGTTTCATAATTTGGTTTTTAAAGGGATTTGAAGTCAAAAATACTTCACAACTCATCAGAGAGGCATACATCTATACATCACTCAATCATACAATACACTCAATAAAACCTCAAAATAAAATAGTATAGTAAAATGATACAATAATTATACTTATTGTAACACATTTAAAAAATGAAAGGAATAAGATACGGGTAGAGTATGATAAGTTAATCAAATCTCTGACCGTATCATGAAAATGTATAGGGAATGGTTTTTAAGGTACTGAGCAAGCCTCCGTCTCCAACGATGTCAAAAACACTACAACTGCGTTCAATTTAGTGTAGGTATTGGTTGCCTCCTGACGCTGAACAATCTAGTAAAGATGTTTTTTTTTTATTTAAATTAGTGTCTAACTATTATTATTAAACACTAATAATATTACAATCTGGCCAAGTAGACCAATGAGCAATTTGTCTCTGACATAGTTTTATAAAGAAAAATATAACTAAGAATGTGTCCAATGGCACTTTTCTTACTGTCTCTAATTAAGGGGAAGACACATTGTTCATGTGTTCTTTAAATACTCGTACACTTATCACTTTATTATTTTACACTACACTAACTCAAACGGTTTGATTCGTTTGAGTCTTCTCACTATGTCCGTGTTGTCGAGGAGCTGGATAGCCTCGACATTCACATGGTGATGAAGTCTGTTTTCGTGAGCTTCTGCATATTTTTTAATAATTTTAGCTACAAAGTCTATGTTAAGGTCCCGGTGAAGATCTTCGTTTCTTACGTACCAGGGAGCATTCACAATGTCCCTAAGTACTCTATTTTGGAATCGTTGTATGATTAGGATGTTACTTTTTTTGGTACAGCCCCACAGCTGTATACCATAGGTCCATACTGGCATCAGGACTTGTTTGTATAGAATTATCTTGTTATGTACTGAGAGGACAGATTGCCTTCCGAGGAGCCAGTACAACTGTCTGTAGCGTAGCTCCATCTCTCTTTTTTTTTTAGTAAAGATGTAATGCCCCTTTTATTAATACCACTTGCAAAAATTAAAACCTTCACTGTTATATTGTTGCTGTACTGATAATAAAAAGCAATGTTTTATTTTATTTTTATTTATTTATTTATAACAATTACATTGTCTTAACAGTAGGGACACCAAAGCGACAATGGAATTACAAACAACATAGATTACAAACAACACAAATACTTAGTAGCAGCGACTGTGAATTTCGCCAATGTAGTGTTAAAAACATCTATATCATCAGAAGTGCATAAGCTATTGATAGCACTTAGGGCTCGCGTGAATGGTGCTTTGCTGAGGAGGAGCTTTTTACATGTTAAGAATAGCCATATAATATTTGTATTTGGCCTTCCTGTAAAATGATCTGCTATAATATCTATTTGTCATTTTATTTTATCAATCAATTCGATATCTTTATAACTCCGAGCAGTGTAATCCTAGGCTGTAAAACAATTGCTATTTTGCTTAGATTATACTTTTATCTATTAGCTACCTGTTGATTTTAATTTCCAAGGCAGACAATTGTTTGCATCGCACTACTGGAGTCACCATTAAACGCCATTTACACGATAACATTCTCCTGTTCCGTTGAGTTTGAGAGAGTAAGAGGCAAGAATGGTATGCCAGAATGGTGTAATGGTGTTTAGTTATAAATGGCAAGGTGAATGTTTGTAGTTTGGTTTGTGCTAATCTTCATTTTATTACAACTATTTTACTTATTTGTTTCTTCAGGATAAATATGTATGTTCAACTTAAAATTACGTCCAGCATATTAAACACAGAGCTACACCAACGTAATATCTATCCCGACTACGTAGAGCTTCCTATGAAGAATTGTAGATGTCACCCGGGCTATAATTATTATAAATCTACTAGCTGACCCGCGCGACTTCGTCTGCGCATTATTCAGTCCAGCCACGCGTGATGACGTAACCAAGGGATATAGGGATTCATTTTTACCACGCAATTTTTTATTTTTTTTCTGTAATAAGAATAATAACAAACACAACAAAGTGAAATCGGTCCAGCCGTTTACGCGTGATGGCGTGACCAAGGGATATAGGGATTCATTTTTATATATAGAGATTGACTCTCATCCATCAACATAGGACAGTACTAACATCAGTCCATAAACTGCAAAAACCATAACTATTATTCATTGTATAAAAGTAAAATACAAAATCTATAAAAGTACAATAACGATGTGAAATCAATTGACCGCGTGGCGAACTCTACCGCGTCACATTGTCACATTCACATCGAAGGTACAAACAGATATTGCCGGTATTTGACACGATCGGATAAGCAGTGTGTGGAAATGGTTTTACAAAGGTTCGGCTATTTGCCTTTTTGGGATCCTTGTAGGACTAATCACAGGTATCGGTCAAACTTGATTATAAAAACAATAAATTGAAATTGGTGGGATGGTACAGGTTTTTTTTTTATGAGTAAGTATAAAAACAATTTCAGGTAATTCTTTAAGACCAACATTTGGTACAAATGCCTCTTTTAAGTTTACACATAAAATGCTATTAATCACCGACAATTTTGTTTATGATTGGTATTCTAGTCAGCCTAGTAAGGGGCTTTGCGAGCTAAATTAATTATCGAAATTTACATTTGTGTATCAGCTTTATTTCGGTTTAACTGATACTTAATGTAAGCCATAGCAAGACCATAATTTATGCCACTATTATGCGGCTGAAATCTCAGCAACATACGATTAGTGGAAACTATTCCGTTGAGGGACCTGCGAAACAAATTTTGCGCAAAATCTTAACATGAAACGTTATAAAAAAAGTTTTTGTTACGACGTCTTACAATTTTGTTCGGGAATGAGGTTACGTACGAAAGTGTTAAAGGTTAGGGGGCTGTACCTAAATATCGGCATGTACCAAAAATTAAACCACTAAAGTGGCAGTATACAACCCGCTTGATAGCAATCACCGTAACCTATACTCCCATAACAAAACTTAGGCCTTTACATCTATATTAGATGATTTATACAGCGTCAGGTGGCAATCCATGCCTACACTTAACGGGACGCTGTATTGCCTGAGATATTGTTTGAGTTGGAACAGGTTTTCCCGGCACCTAAACCATCCTCTCAGCTTAATCAACCTGGCCCACAGGAAAGACGACGTCGATACGTGTGACACGGCTCATTTACTCCCATAACAAGTCTCCATAATCCATCTGTAATTCTGTGACTGTAACAACAGTATTAGGTACTTTATAATTTGGACGCTAGAAGTCAAAGTTAAAAGTCAAAGTCAAAAAGCATTTATTCAGTAGGACCGCAGGGATCACTTTGAAACTAGAGCTTTGCCATGTTGCACAACCTCTACTCTAATATGACACATACGAATGTTCGGCCCCGACAAAAACACGATTGCGATTGTTTACCTCACAGACCATTATTTTTAGTTCGGAATACTTGCTCCTAAGTTTGGACCGAGTACATAGGTTGATCTTATCGACCGAATACAATGCAGCTTTCACTACTTACCCGTGGTACAACTACCGGTTGGCCCGTGGTACTTATATTCTGTCTGGTAGTACCACGGGAGATTTTAAATTACCCTCATTCAGTCGAAATAAGAATTGTTTTTATCACTTTAGAGTAGGAGCCCTGAGCTTGAGGTACCATTTCAAAACGATCTCTCATTAGGTAAATTAAAAGTACAATTTTCCCATTCCAAAAAGGCAAATTGCGAATGAGCGAACATTATACTGATAAGATTATTTTGTACGCGCTTATTTGTGATGGCTTTCTGCTGAGTTAATTATGGAGGAATTGTGTATTTCTGCTGTTAATCATGGAGTTGTGGTTGGGGAGTAAATGGCACACAATGATTTATGAGGGCAGCAGAAAAAAAATGTCTAAGAGATTCTAATTTAAGTAGGAATATTACATTTTATAAAGGAACAGAAACTTAACTTTCGTTTCCTCGATTGGAAAACTTTGTTGAAATCATCTCTTTTCAAAATGTTTTTTTAAAGATTTTACGTACGAGTGAATTTTATTCTGGCCAAAATATAGGTCATCTATTTAAAGTTTCACCCATAATTTGTCTTTGCAACACAAACATACTCTCAAAATTTGAGGCAGCAGGTTATTAGCAATAGCTAGGTAGGATTAGGAGGCCTATCCTCCTAATCTAACAGTAGGATTTGCGCGGAAAAAAAAATATCCATATTACACACTAATGCGGTCATAAGATCGCGTAGCTGAGTGCTAATATTTAATTCAACGCGGAAGAAAAACCCCAATACCTTATTTCCGCCTGAAGGGTCACTCGGACCGACTTGATTTCAGCTGCGTACTTGTATCTCGAAGCACTCTTCTGTGGCGACGATAAGTCACGTGACTAAGGGTCACTGAGACCACGCTTTCAGCGAAACTTTCGCTAATGAGCTGAGAATATTATGATTTCGCAACTCGGATGCTGCATTAGGAAGTTTCTAGACACTTTGGATGAAGTTGTCAATTCCTATTATTACATATCTAGTATCGGTAGGAAACTGAAAACCGTTCGTGAAGATTTTCAAGTGATTTTATGTACGAGTATATACAAGCAGGTAAAAGTAATTGTTGGAGTGTCTATTGTATTCCAGAAGTGAATAGAGTTTCTACAAGAGAAAATGCTGTGTCATAGAATGTATAACGCTCGAGTGCTGCAAGAGTCTTCATATTATTATATCCATTTTCTATCAAATGTCCTCCATCATCATGAGCAGCCTGTATTATCCCACATGGCCTCTGGCATTGGGTTCTCTGCGTTTACACCAATCTCCATCCAGCGAAAATCCCATTTACAATCAAGTAGTATATCAGTCATTTAGTACTCGTAACACAAGCACTGCTTACTTTGGGGCTAGATGACGCTGTGTGAAAAGTCCAACTGTATTCAAGAAAAAACAAAGTAGTGGTAATTCTTCTTGTCATGTTATTATTTGTACCAGTAGTGGGGTCAGTTAAAATCGTATGAGTAGGTAGCACCTCTGATGACGGAGTGGAAGGATTTTAAGTGTACGATAGGAGATTTGAGAAGCCCACATCTCCTTTCATGCTATAATAGGTGATGAGAAGCAGCGGCGGCGGCTTGTCGGGTGTGCGGCTCGCCCGGGCCGAGCTGTGTGCGCATGCGCGCGGCGGGGTGGCGCGGGGCGCGGGCGGGGCGCGGCACAGCCTCCCGGCTACTGCACTCCGCCGCCGCCCGCCGCCCGCATCGATCCCGCAGGCCAGCCTCCGGCGAGCCGGGACGAACCGCGCGTCCCACCGCGACTGGCACGCGAACCGCGACCTCGACGCGCGTTGCACGCCACCCACCCCGCAATAGCCCAGTGCAGGTCACAATCGCGCCTTACGTAATCCGTGCGTATTGACAGCGTGTGTCAGTGAGGCTGTGGTATCTCGCAGGCTTTTTGCATTCATCATGCAAACGTTATAATAACTAAAAGATTAATATTTATGAGCGTAGCGGCTACGAGCTACAACAGCCTGCAGTCTACGAGCACCCCCGCGCCGTAGTTTTCTCGTGACTGCGTGTGAATATAAACCTTGTCTATTAGGAGTTAAGGTTGAAAATAGAACGCGGCATAATCGCGCTTACGAAATTAAGTGGTTAGAAATAGAACATTGGTTCTATTTTAACTTTACCATGTTTTATTAAGCTGAATACTTTACTTTTAACATCATTTTTACTGAACTTTCAATAATATTAAAATAAATTAGCCTTACTAGAGCGTGAAGTATGATCATTGTAAGTACAACAAATTGATACAATTCCAAACCAGAATTCCTGAATATGTTCTTATTATGACACTTTTTAAAAGTTTTATTATAAGGGTAAGTATAATGCTCTCAGCTCGACTTAAATATTAATTTACCTGGAAGCAGCTTAAATAGCGTCGGTACCACAGCCTCCTGCCTATCTCACAAGACACGGCACTAGACGCTTGCTGTCAAGCAGACCACGACTTAACCCCACAATGGGTCTCACCGGTACAATGTCGCCACAGCAATAATTACTTACACCAACGTACATTGTGACCTTATTCCCAAACATGTTAATTAGTAATAGCAAAGAGCAAACCATATTTAATTTCCGATTAGCACAAACTAACTAATTCAGCTTAGCTGATTAGCGTCACCGTAACTGACGACCTTATTATAAATGTCGCAAGTCTACGAGAACGGTTGTGAATGATGCGCCATTTTCAACCTTATCGTGAAAGCTTAAGGGCCACTAATCTGCAGAGTTAAGGAGAGTGCGCACTAGCGGGGCACGTTGCGTCTTACTACACCACCGCCGGTCACGGCGCGAACGCAGCGTGATCCCCATTAATTAATACATCACGTATTATAAATACATAAAAGTACAACAACAATATGACCATAGAACAAATATGAAAAAATTTCCGAGTAAGAAGTCGTTTCGCGCGAGACACTTTTATTCAAATATTTTGCTGCGCGTATCCGTATTTGCATAAGTTGTGGTCTTGATAGTTTTTGTGAGATTAACTCATATTTGTTGAGTTAGTCATTGACACTCAACGCTGATTATTCGGTGTGGGTGCGGGCGAGGGCATAACAATACCTTTTTTTTATTTGTGCATGACAGTAATGCGAGGCGTTGTGCTCGTTCGATAAATTCGAGCGCGGATTGTTAGTGTGAACCGCGCTTTATCATGGCTTCCGAAAAAGCGAAGATGGCGGCTGCCGAGACCAAGTCTCCTTCGAACAAGAGCAACTGCACCTCTCCGGGGAAAAAAGGTACATCTCAGACTACTTTCACCGTCTAGATAACATCATACCACCAGGAAACAATCTACTAATCATACATTACATTAAACGTCTCTCATCAAACTTCAGATACAGGAAGAGGTAAGCTCTGATCTATCGATCAGAGCCAGGAACTTACTTCTAAGGCTAAAATTCTATATTCATGTAGGAATGTACTCTTTGTGTGAGGAATTCGTAAGCTCTACTCTATGCTAAAGCACGATTTGGATAAGCATTGAATTCGACCACTTTTAAGCATAATAGTACAAAAAAGGTTGGCGTGGTATGGGCATGTCATGAGGAGGGATGAGAGTCATAACACGATAAGTGATGAGTATTAAGGTGGATGGATATACCGGTAGGTACCGAAATGATGGATGGTCTGTGTGAATGTTTGTGATAGGAGTGAGTTCTGATATAACGGGTGATAGAGGGAAATGGAAGAGAGAAACATGTTGTGCCGACCCCACTTTAGTGGGATAGGTGCAGGAAGAAGAAGAAGAATAAGAGTACAAAATAATCATCACAGCCTCGCAGGTACTATTCTGACCGTGACGATTCAACCGTACTATTCGCAGGTACTATTCAAACTAACATTACCATCGCACCGTGACCTTTCACATATTCTTTCCATTTTTCTTTAGCCTTGCATTATTATTTATTTATTATTGTAAGAAAATGAATAGAATGCTGAATTCTACAAATGTAGACAGGTGCTAAAATAAATATGAACGTGCCGCTGATCACCCTCTTAAAATAATGTTTTCATGTGATACAGGCGTGGTCCTGTTTCGTTTTGATACAACACTGACTCCGGATCAGATTTTATTATATTCCAATTGAGCATAACATCTAACGTCAGGCCAATCACACTATATTTATCACGTCCAATTGCACTGCAATTGACTTCAAATCGAGGGTAAACAACCAGACCCAATGATTTTGACTGCATCTATAAAATGTGACATTGTAGATCACTTTACGGCAATTAGATGGATAATTGCTGGTATCAACTTCTCATTATAGATCAATGCATGAAAGTCTAGCCTGGGGACTAGTGTTTTCGAATGCCAAATTTTTTATTCGGCGGAATATCGAAATAAAAATCAGTAATATGCTCAATATTTTTTTAATCATCTTCGACCAAATTTTACGCCAACATTATTACATTTCCTCGATTATTTGGCAACTACCAAATATAATATTATGATTCTTAGCTTACTTTTAGGGGATGTTCATTCGATGACGGTCATGACCGAAGGTTAATTTTGGTTAATTTTCAGAATTTGACCTCAACCTTCATAGAAATAAGTCGAAGGGAAGACAACACGGAAACGCGTTTATTTCAAGTAGCACTTGCGAGGCTTCCCGCCTTCGTGTCGAAGCCGGAATCCGCTTAGATCGATGCCAACGTGATTGTAGCTATCTCTGTTATAAATAGTGAAGTTTACACACAGGAATAATCCGGTTGTTTGACACCCTTTAGAACGTGCATATGTGGGGAACTGCTAAGACTTCACTGCCACTGCATCTGATACTCACAGTATTGCATCACGGCATACTTACCTACCTGTATTCTGTGATTAGGGTAACTTTTAAATATTTTTATTCGAAATATAAGATAATAAGAAGATTTTAATAATTTATTTATCATTACACAGTACACTATCATTACAGGGTGCCCCCAATGCAATAGCGTAGTCATATCTTACATAAATAAAAATTATAATTGTAAACATTAAATAGGTCAATAAAGCAAAAAATTAATCTTAATACATTGTCAATAATAGTACCTATGTCATTCATTAAACATAAATTATTCTCAAAATACAAATAATTCCTGCAAGTAACATAAAACATGCAGTTTACCCTTTCGAAATCGGTCAGAAAACAGTAAAAAATATCAATTTTTTGGACAACTTGACTTGAATGTGTTTATAATCTGTGTATATTCACTACCTACTAGCTTTTCGTACATCGCCATCGCTTGCGTGGCACCAACATTTTATATAGCCTATAAAAACAGTGTTTTACCTTTATTCCTCGTTTCATCCGAATTGACACATTGGTAAAGGCCGTTATTTAGAATATTAGTAGGTTTTCTTAGATATAAACTAAATAATAATGTACTAATGAGGAAACTTTAAATACTCAGTCAATCAGGGCTAATTACTTTTCAAAAATAAAACTGCCAATAGCAATGGTTATATTCAACTATTTATTGTCTGCCAATTTCAGAGGTTCTATGTTCTACTTACGTTTCTGTTTTCTTTTTTTAGGAAATTTTATAATTTTTTATTTCTTTCGAAATCTGAATTTGCGTTATCGGTGTTTAATTTTTGTTATAATAATATTATTATGAGGTACTTGTTTTTTATTATAACGGTGTAGTATTGGTCCAATATAGTTACTACTGGAATAATTATCAAAGTAACTCAAGTGTCTCTAAGGCGCAGCGCAATACGCAGGGCCCAAACTAGAGTCCTTTGTCCCGACACAAAGGGCTCTAATGACTGAATCGCAAAGGCTTTTTGGGTGTAATTATAACATCAGCTTTGAAATAGCTTGTCCATCACTAATTATACGAAGCTCTCGTGGTGTAGCTAGAGTCGTTCTTGACAGATCATTTGCTCAAATAATTATCAAGGTAACCTAATTTCAACGCGGTTATACAATATATGAGTCGCCGTTGGTAGCAACTGATCGTTTCCATGCTTCGGCACTTGATCTTGCTTCGTATCGTTCACACACAAAACACAACACACAAACACACACATACACACACAAAATACCACACAAGGTAGGTAAACTCCTACAGAACTCATCTCAAACACCAACAAAACAATATTTTCAAACCGTTTTTTCTTTTATTATGAAAACTAATTAAGTATACTTGTATCTATTTTCTATTAGACTTACAAAATATTTATAGTCACAACTGTCTTTGTTGTACTAAAAAGTAATTTTATACATAAACAGATGAGCGAGATCCTCTAATACAGGTATTTTCTTACTTAAAAGAGGGTCCCAAACCCATAAAATGTATTTTAGTTTATGGTTAAGAAATAAAATATTTTGTATTTTTTTTTGTAAATCATCTCAAAAACCTAAAAACCTGAACGTATGAGAGTACATATAATATTCAGATGTTTTTTGTTTATGTCGATGTGTATAAAACTTAGTTTGTCATACCCTGAAGTAGGATGATTTATATAGCGTCAGGAGGCAACCTATGCCTACACTTACAGGACGACATAGCGTCTGGCACATTGTTTAAGGTGTAGTAAGCTTGCACAGCACCTAAGTTAGCTATAGGCTAATCAAAATGTTGGCACATGAACGAAACAGCGGGTGAAAGCTACAATAAATAAAGGGTATTATTGAAAAGTAATCAAAGCAAACACTCGGAGTCGCAAGAAAAGTGGTAAACTTCCGCTTGAGCGTCGCCTCGCCGCTCACATTACGTTGGCGAAATTGCGCGAAATTGCTCCTTTTTCGGCAATCGAAGGAATTGAGCCTCCGGCCTCTAGCACCAGTTTTATCACAAGTCCTACAATTTCTAGAGGTTATTTTTTGTACAGATTTATTTATTAAAGAGACATTCTCCCATTTAGATAGTTTTATACAATTTTTTACGATTTTTTATTATGTTAAGGAACACCAACAGCTTATCTTATTTTGACTAGTTACTCATAAACTATGTTTCAATAGTAACCCAAACTACTTACACGTATACCTAAAACAGTTCAAACATTTGTTATCAATCTAAAAACGCTTTAGGTACTAACCAGTACCAAGGGTCCCGCTAACTTCTACTTTAGTAAACTGTCAGGACGGCTCAGTTTGAATCGGTACATTTTTGGGTCGAAGCTCCCAACTTCTCTGTAAACTTTTTAAATTGATTCAGAGCCCGTGGCTCCAAGCCCGCTTTAGTTACACAAGTCAAGTTAATAATAAACAAGCCGGCCTTGCCAATGGTTAATATTTATTTCGAGGAACTGAAAACTTGATTACGACAAACTTCCACGGTGAAATACGGTTATTTCTAGTTTGCAGAACTCTAAATTAGAATCAAGTTTTCTAGTCGAAATAATAGGAATCTCTAACGAGGAGCATTGTTAAGCGCTAAATCAAGAAAGCTCTCACGGAACACAAACGATCCTTCCACTCGCAAAGAAAGGCATTAAAGTCGTGTCGAGCGAGCTGCCGACTGGGTGAAGCATTCATTGTTCTTTTGCTAAGCATACATGAGCAAATCCTCCGCTGTGCTAGTTATGTTATAAAAGTGCTCGGCGCCCCTTCACGGATCTGCATTAGCAGTGAACGTTTAATCCGGGAGCAAGACAAGTGAACTCGCTTCTGGGACTCGACTCTAAGACACATCCGAATGTTCGAGTCCAACAAATACACGACTAAAGATGCGATTGTTAACTGCAAAAAATTTGTATACTGGCTCAGAATGAAATAACTAGCTGCGCCCGTGGTGTGACTCGCGGTCCCTCGGGATATTTTTAGGATAAAAAGTTTCCTATGTCCCTCCCTGGGATACAACCTGTATCCATGCCAATTTTTAGTCTAATCTGTTCAGCGGTTTGGGCGTTAATCTTAGATTTGGAATAAGTTCTTAGGTTGATCTTATCGACTGAATACCTACAATGTAGCTTATAGTTAGTATACCTACATACAATATTACATTTAGTGGAAACATCAGATTTAACACTATAGAGTAGACTCCCTGTTATAGAGAGAGAGTTATAGAGTAGGTAAAACGTAATTTCATGAGGCTAACATCCAGAACCTGCGATAATGATGCCGCGAGCCGACACTGTCCGACGGGGAGATTACTCTCGCGACGTCTGTCTACAAGCTTTTAAATCTAGGTTTTCAATTCAGAATGATCACATTTGTAATTTTTCCTCACCTATCAGGTTTGAGATTGTCCGTTTTGGGCACACGCTGTTTGGAACGCAGGAGGAGTTAATTTTATATTACTATATTGCAGTAGGTACAACTAGATAGAATAGATACCTACCATTACTTTTAAAAATTATATGTGTGTAAACTGTGTAGTGATAAGTAGTTTACTGTTTTTGTTCCTTATTTGTTGTGTCTCTTCTTCGTGCTTGTTCTATTCTTTTTCTTATATCTAGTGTGTGTTTCCAAATAAATGTTTTTTCCTTCTTTCTTTCTTTATTTGTGTCACAATTTGCTGAAAGTAGTGTAATCTAAGTATTCAGTTCTATTTGCACTGATGCTGGTAGAGTAATGTTTTTCCCGATTTCACTGCTGACTAGAGAAGCTGAATAAAAGCTGAGTAAAATTGTACTGATGCTTAAACATGAATTCATAGTTGCTGCATTAATTTATGGAATGTCTAATTAATTTTCATATGAATTATAGAAACAGTCTGCTGCTTCCATGATACGAAAGATATCTAATGACGTTCGAGCTGACTTGCAATCATCCACGTACAAAAATCTTATATTTTAACCCTAGTTGATGCAATTGGGGTTAGCCATTATTTCAAAAGCATGACAAAGGGCAAAGAAAGAACCTTCCATAATGACTGCTCTAATGGTTCAGTGGAAATAGAGCCGTATTTTCTCGGGTTTTTTGAGCTAGTGTCTAGTCATTTTTATTTTTGAGTGGCTTTAGCTTCAAGTTTCGCTTGTTTTTTTTTTAATTTAGTTTCCCTCGGGAACAAAACTTTCTGAATTAAAAGTAGGTATGATGATCTGTTGAGTAGTCAAAACGTGCAAGCCTAAAACAATGATTTCACGTTCTCACTTTAAAGACACCACATACAGTGGTGGCCATATAGTTAATAACGATCTGAAATTCCAGATTTTTTTTAACTAAATCATGTCATGTGTGGTTATGTGTTCCTTCTTAGAAGTGACTATTTATGTTATGAAATAGCCACACGAATAGAGAAAACGGGACTAGGAATATAAAATAAAATCGCGGACTATTTTCATAACAAATTTCATTTATTTTCTGTAATATCAAAATCAAATATTAATGAAGCTGGACAAATAATTAAGAACGATTTATTAAACTGTTCGAGAAATACTTTTTATGAAACTGAGATTGAATAAATCACACTAGCGTGAAGCGCGTAAGAAAAATTACCAATTTAATACATTTTAAACTAAAATTAATACTTAGTAGCATGTCCACGGCTTTTAATTACGTCTTTACACCGGCGAGGCATTGACTCTACCAATTTTTGACATTTCGCAAGAGAAATAGAGTTCCATTCTTCTAAAAAAACGTCGTACAGCTCTCTTAGATTGCCACACTGCCGATTAGAAACATTTTTTTTGACTTCGCACCAAAGATTTTCTATCGGGTTGAGATCAGGACTGTTAGCTGGCCAGTCTAAAACGGAGACTGATTGCGTTATTAGAAATTCCTTTACGGATCGTGCAGTGTGTTTCGGATCATTATCGTGCTGAAATGTCCAAATAACCGGAAGCACGTCTTCGGCATAAGGTAACATTGTTTCTTCCAGTATATTTTTGTATTGGTATTGATCCATATTTCCTTCAATCAACTTTACAGGTCCAACACCATGTCCTGAAAAGCACCCCCAAATTTTCACGTTTCCTCCACCATGTTTTAATGTCACCTTTGTGTATTTTGGGTCGAATGCTTTATTCGGAGGGCGTCGGACATATCGTTTTCCATCAGAACAAACCCTGTTTATTTTTGTCTCGTCAGAAAAAAGAACATTTTTCCACTGTCTAGATGTCCAGTTTTCATACCTTCTTGCAAATGCAAGTCGGGCTTGCCTATGCGACCTTTTCAACATGGCACCTTCCTTGCTATCCTTCCGTGCAACTTTGCTTCTACCAAACGCCTTCGAATAGTGCGTGCTGAGATTGCTAAGGGGTTGTTTTCACCAAAATATTCTTTTCTCAGCTTATTAGACCCTTTAAAAGGATTTTGTTTTGCCAAACGAACGATATTTCGATCATCACCACGAGATGACTTTCTCTGTTTAGGTACACGCAGTACATTTGAAGTAGTTTGATATATGGCAAAATGCTTCACAGCGTTGAAAACCATCGTTTTTGAACATTGCAGATAGTCGGCTATCTTTTTAAACGACCAATTCTTCTGGCGAAGTTTTATTATTACTGCTCTGGTAGGCATATCACCACTTTTATTTTTCACCATTATTTTATTATAAAGCAATCACTCCTAAGACTTTTACAGCATTAAATGGCGCCAAAATTATACGAATATTGACAAAGAACCACAGTGTTTTCTATTTGAATTTGAATAAAAAAAAAAACTAATCATCGTTCTTAATTATGTGACCAGCCAGTAAGTCGTAATACTAGGTCGAGATCTAAGGTATAGAGTATATTGATAATTTTTTTGCCAATCATGTGTATCAACGAATGTAAGACTAGTATGGAAAAGTTATGCGATACTTAGAGAAATAAAAAAAAAAATACGTGCAATTAGTTTTACTTATTACTTCGAAAAAAATCTTCCCTATCATTAAGCGTTCCTAATTGTATGGCCACAACTGTATATGTATATAATAAGGTATTGTCAAGTATAATTTAAACAACCTAGAAACCTTGATATACTTATGTATATCAAGGTTTCTAGGTTGTTTAAATTCAAGCTAGCAAGCTTTATAGCTTGCTAGGTTGTTAAAATTATAGAGAAAATTAGGGTCTGCAATATATTCTTGAGGAGCCATAAGATTACACTTATCTCTTTATTTACCGTTTTGCGGAACTTACAAACTATACCAACAAATACTTACGATCTCATTATACAAACATAACCACAGGATTACGTGGCAGGCCTCCAAGGGTATTTACTTTAATCACAACTAAATGGTAACTAGGGGCTATCCTTATTCACAAGAAAACTTCATTCAACTTACTAATATAACGTGAAAGTTGGTAAGGGTTCCTGTTTGTTGTGGTCAATCACTGCTTATCTAAATTAATATATTGTTTGCTGAAATTGGACCTCATATAGCTGTTTCATTCTAGTATTTTAATTAAAAAAAACTACTATCGAACACTGTATCAGCTACACACTTTATATAAGTATGTTTTAGATATTTTTGTAAAAAATATAGAAGATAGGAATTAGTTTATCATTTTCATGCATTTAAAAGTTATATTCAAGCGTAGTCTAATTGTCTTTGTTACTTTGTTCCAGGTAACACACAAGTTCAACGTAATTTGAAAAAGGTTTCGTAAGCTGAATTCTGAGCACGAAGGTAATCAAGTCGAAGAATCTACATTGTGTTACATAGGAGCCTTTTATCGGTGAGAAAGTATATGACCAAAAAAAGGAACAGTTGGTTTTGCATTGCAAATCGCAAGAACCTCACTAAAAAATGGCCCAAGTTAAACTTGAAAGCATTTGTCTTGCAAAGGAATTTAGTGCGAAAAACCATTACATAAAGGATGTTTAGAAAAATAATTTTGAGCCCGCCGATATCACATATTAACAAAGATTATTTTATACACAATTATATGGATATATTCCTATACTCTTTGTTTTTTAGAACTTGCAGTTTACAGTGTAGGCGCCTTCAAGGCTAGAATGAAATAATTCTTGTTAGAAGTAATTCTATTTTCTATAAAAGAAAAAAAGCTTTTCATCTAAATAACTGTAAAAAAATACCGCCCCTAGCATCCACTTTGAGAAACATCTTCCCTGATTTTAAGTATCGAAGGAAAACCATTTAAAATCCCTCAAATATTATCCTTTAAGCTCAAGGTTGCTGATTCCATCATGGGGGATCACGGGTCAAATATTTTTCTTATCCGGATAGAAAATTAGGGCGCGGATAATGTTCGAACGGCATTTGGCGCGACGCCAAGCGTCCAACGGCTGGATTTGGGCACAAATCTTCTGGAAACCGAGCCGGCCCAGCAAAAAGCTCACCAAACACTATTCAATTATCAGTTTTCAATCGTATATACTCGTGTCCTCTTTTCTATCGCTATTCACGTATTAAACTTTCTATTGACGGGACTTTCACTGGCAAATAGCTTACGTTATAAAAAGTAACTTATCTTTTCTCTATCTCTGAAAAATGGTCAGGTTTTAAAAACAACCTTATGGAAATGTATCCATAATTACATGGTGAAGCTGTGGGCAGAAGGTGTTTAAAGTTGAATGAGGTAAAGTATTCCTTTACAGTTCAGAAATCCCGCATAACAACACATTATTTTGTGACGACTACATAAGAGCTATTCAAGCTTGTTTCTAAATCAGTGCATGAAAAGTTATTAGCTGCTTCAACTCAATACACAACACTCAACAGCCAACGATGTCCGAACAATTTGCCGAGCAGTCGCGCATGACAAAGCTGAGCTGTGATTATAATTTCAAATGCGCTCGCTGCGAGATAGGTACCTATCATGCAAATTGTTCTATGTGCCAGTGTGTTTTAGATTTATCTTCTTACTAGCGATTCCACCCAGTCTTTGTGCGGATTCAATGTTACACCTTAACAAAACTATACGTATAAACTTTTGTCCTAAATGACTCTATCTATTGATGAAAGCGGCGTTAAAATCCGTCGCGTAGTTTAAAATATAGCGTAAAGAGACAAACGGCTTTGTTTTATAATATATTTTAGAGAAAAGCTGTGCTGGCTAAGTGGGATAGCATCTCAACTTTTGAAACGAAGGTCGTGAGAACTAATACCGTGCTTTTGACCTTCTAGATAATATCTTAGAAGTCCTTGAACGATTTGAGAGTATTTCTACGCAAAATCAGTCCAGATTTTGCTGTTCCTACAGCCAAATCAGTTTTTCTGTTTGATTTTTGTTTGAAAATCTAATTTTGAACAAATAAATGAAGATATGCAAGCTTTTTATTAGCGTTATATTTGTAGCAGTTCTGTTGTACATACTGCGCAAATTGCGAAACAAGCGAGATTATAATACCGTTGGTATTCTCTAAGCTGCTTATAAAAGTTGAGTCGTTATCGCCATTCCTAGCGGCAATTCGCAAAGAAATTAATAACTTTCATATTTTCACTTCTTTGCCAACATTAAGTACACTTTGGCAGGAGTTATGGAAGCTGTTATCTGGTAATATGCTGAACGCGCCAGTTCTTCACGTGACATAAAAGTAAGTTCCACTCAACTTTCTTAATAAGTTTTTGGATTTCATAAAAATGGCGGTCATATCTTGCTAACATAAAATACAATACAGTACAACCAAATGTATGTTTATTTGTCACTTCATAGAGCAAGAAAATTACTTTAAAAAAACCTAAACTAAAAAGGTGGGTATGCACCTTTAAATAATAAATATGCGAATATGGCAAATTATTTCATAGTCGCTGAGCAGTTCCTTTGTCTAAAGTAGGTATAATTCAAAACGAATCTTAGTCATAAAAATAATAACGCAAGGAGTGGTGGTTACTCTCAAGTAAGGTTACTACTTAGATAATTATTACAAAATATATTTCTTCACAAAGATAAAGCTCTATAATAATGCTATTTAAAGCACTAAAAGCTTCAGAATAGTAGAACAGACAACTTACTTGCTGTCACTAATGGTAGAGTCCTCCATCAACGTAATACCGGAGGATCGCCACATAATTACGTCAGTTAGCTAGTTCCAAACAATACTATCAACGGGGTGACTAAGCGCTATTCAGCCTGAAACATCTCACCTAAAGTATGCTCTAGTTCAGGTAGATTGTCATTTCACACACAGTTTGTCTATGTACCAGTCCTATTATGCATGCTGTGACATTACTTACGACAAACTTCCTGACAGAACCCTAACCGCATAGAGAAATATACATAAAAATATACCTAACGGAAAAAAAACAGTATATGGAAGACACCCAAAATAAAGGTGTTTTCTTCAAGATGTTATGTGACCACTTTCTCGGTGTGATTATAAAGATTTACGTAAACTTACCTTGGTATAAGAAAGAAAGAGGATGGAGACGTTTATTCTTATGCCAAATGGGCAAAAGATTCTGGCTAACCTGAAACAGATTTTATCTCTTCGTCTCTGAAGTTTTTATAAAATGATCTAACCATAAACATACCTTTCACAATATTATGAGAGTTAGAATATAGGTACATATTTTATTTAGTTTTTTTCATTACGTAATCATATTTTACTCTTTTGTTTCAATTTTAATTCACGTAATCTTAATACTCAAAATTTTGGAACCATCCACATCCCTAGTAAACATATGCAACGTTGGTATATTCCCAAATGCGTACCAGTAAGATCCATCAGGGTAATTAATTGCTATAATTAATGGGCGACGTAATCAACGCTCGTACACAATTCAGCAGAGCAAGTGATGGTGAGAGAACTTTATGCTGCTTATTATAAAAACGTAGAACCTTGGTTGTACTCTGTCAAAACAAAACTGTTACCACAAAAAAGCGTTATGTTTTATAACTAAAGAGATTTAAACATCCTAAAATAAAACAGGATCTATTTTCGTCGTTAGAAATCCCGATTCGTGGAAATCGATTCTATAGTTTGAAGTGTATACTGTAGCCCTTAAGGTTCGTCCTATTTTTGAAGAAGGTATTATCCGAGTATTACTCTCGAGTATTACTCATGCTTTAAAAGCGTGCCGTCGGTTGGATAAGGTGTGGCAATAAAGAGAAAATATTACGCTCTTATATCTGAAGGCCGGGAATAAAACGCGAATGGTTCAATAATACTCTATCGAACAGAAAGGGGTAAAAATATCTCAGGCACGGTCTGAAGGAGGGGGGGGTCACAGGGTACAAGACCCCCCCCCCTGCCCCCAAAAATTGAATAATCGTTTTAAAATTTCAGTTTTTTTTTAAATATCTGTGAGTATCCCAGAATAAGTCTTTTGACAAACTCAACGATGATACATAACTAGATCCTCATCGAAATCTTAAGTGATTTCAAACGCGCTTGTCAGTTTTACACTATTGTCCTGTAGGTATAGGTAGGTATTGTAGATAAAGTGCATCAAGCTAAGAGGTTTGGAAAACCCACATACGATCACGATTGTATGCCCACGGTACGGTGAAAAATCTCTGAGATCTATTAATCCTTTGAAGAGTTAGAGCGGTTTCACATTATCTGATCCGATATCAGTATCGGACGCCGCGCCGATACGATGGCGGGGCAAGTAAAATCTATTAAATTGATAGCTATAAATTGATATCCGATATCGGATCAGATAATGTGAAAGACAAGTACATATTTGATACATATTATTTGCCTCCGATATCGTATCGGAGGCCGATACCGATATCGGATCGGATAATGTGAAAACGCTCTTATAGTCTAAATTGTGGATCCGGTTCGTTCTCCCCCAGTTTCATTTTCACCCGGTCCGTTCTCACCTGATTTAGTTGTAACTATCCATCCAATATTGAAGCAATTTTTGTTCAAAAGTAGGTACTTAATTAATTTTATTAATTTGTTTTTTTCTTTTAAATCAACAGTGATAAAATCTAACATTCCTCCCAAACAAATCTCCCAATCTGTCACGCAAAAAAATTGATTGGAGTTGTTGTAAATCATAATTCATAATCATAACAGACAAGATATGAGCTTAGATAACATGTAAGCTCATCGCACTAATTGGTAACTGACGTGATTGCATGTCTGACGTCACAGATTCCATTCACCATCCCCCGGAGCGCTGTCAATGAACATCTCAATGCTACTCGATACTGTTGCCATGAACATATCTAGATCAGTTATGGCGGGGGAACATTGAAATGACAATGGTTTCATGTATTTCAGGTTCAATAGATGACCATATCGAGATGTGGTAGGGAATAAGGGGCTTTTGGGTAGTTTATAGTGATCAAGGATAGTGGCAAGTAAATTAAACCGTACGGACAGTGGCGAGTCAACTTTTATGTCTAGGTGCTTGTGCTTACAATATGTCATTGTACTTGTTCTTATCACTTGCCACTGTCCTTGACCAATATAAACACCCATTAGATGCATTATAAAGTACTTTTACTTATGTTTATCACAAGCACAAACAAGGCAGCGTATGCAATAAAGCTTCTTCAAGAACAACTGTTTGTGCTTTGTTTTGAACATTGTCTCCAGCAAGTCTCAGTTTAATCTACTTCCAACAACGATGACCGATTTCCCTCTTTATAGTCTTTCGAATTGAACCGAAGAAACCAACTTTAAAAATAAAATTGCAAGTCTAACAAAGAGCCAGGCTGCACTTTCAAGTAAATGCAACTGTATTTTTATATTTTTTTGCATTCGGTCTAACTTACACAATAAGATTGTATTATCTGTAAGAACTCTTTTGAGTGTTACATGACTTTAAAGAAACTTGTTTAAAAAATATACTTAGTAACTTGTTTGAGACCTATAATTTATATTTTAGTAGTTCGACCATAGAACGCTGAATATTCCCATAAAGATTTGGTCCTAAATACTGATATAGTGCCTAAAACTAATGTTAAATAAAATATACCTTGGGAGAAAAGATAAGTAGGTAATACTAGTTTAGAATTATGTAGCAGTTTCGAACTTATTATGAGTACCTACTGCCACTAAGCAACAAACTCTATAACTCAATATTCTTATATCCCATCAAACAACATGAGCTTCGTGAAGTGCTAACTAACAGAGGCATTTCTAATTAAAACTTCGCAACAGCTTAGGGATCCGACAAGTCTTCTAACTTTTTCCCAAAACTCCTAACAAAGAGTGACGGTAAATAGCCGATTGTAACATTCATTGTGACACTCACCTTAAAGTACTTAGAAATGTTTTAAAAGAAGGTTATCTACAAAGTTTTGGATTGTAAAAAGGTATTTATCTTATCGCTGAGACAATTTGCAAGTAGATTAAACTTGTAGATCAGTAGGTTAGTTGTCCACTTGATAAATGAAGTAAAATAGAATGAAAAATTAACTAAATGGTTCAACAACCTTAAAACTAATGTATGTATACTACAGCAGAATGGCAGGTTAGAGCAAGCCTGACATGTTTCTGACAAAACTGCACGTTGAACTAAAAAAATCAGCTGTCCATACACGTCGCATGTCGCATGGCTTTCACTAACACGGAGCCAGCTAAACTTTCCCGCGCAAATCCTACTCCAACAAAACTCGGGGTAAAACGAAAATTTCAAATGTGGGATTTAAGAGCGTCGACGGTCTGTGGCTAGCAACTTTTCATGACACAGTTGGCAGTAGGAGGGTTTTCGCACGAATCAGCACTGCAAACAGTCCTCATACTAATCCGAATTATTTTAAACATCATACGATTTTATTTGAATTCGAATTGTATTGGACCAGAAAAGTATTGATCCATTGGAATAATTTAAGAGCTTGAAAGGATAAGTTTAGTTGACACTTTTTGCACGAAAGTAGTCTTTGAGTCGCAATTAAAATCCTTTTATCGCATGGGTTCGAAATAACTGTGAACGACAAAAAGCTGGCACTCAAAATAGACGCGCAAAGACTTTTTTTTCGGAAAACGGTTATGTACGGTCAGCGTAACCAACTGGTAACGCCCTGCAATACAAACCGCCTTACTGAGGGGGTTACCAATTGGTCAGCTTCACCATCTGGTAACACCCACGCAGTACAAACCGCCTTACTAAGGGGCTACCAATTGGTGACGCTGACTGTACATGGACCAATTAATACATCACGTATTATTATTACGGTATAGCAAATATATACAACTGCCGGCATATCGTTAGTGGGATAAAAACTGTCCCTTTTGGCGATCCGCCAGAAAGCCATCCCAGCGAAAATTGTCATCAATAAAACTTATCATTCGCTGTGTACGCGACCGAATGCTCCTAAAACCTATATCTGAGAGAGACAGCGATAGAGCTCAGCAAAACATTGACGTACTGCGGAAAAACTTTTCGGTCATCTCAAGGATCCAGTAAAACGTAGCCTGTGTAGGAACAGCCAAAATAAATAAACTACATACTTAAATAAATAATGCTGGACTTTTCACACAGCCAGTGTTGCCATTAGGTTACATTTCTTACATTTTTCGTAACTTTTGACCCCCTCGCGTAACATGTAACAAATTTTGGTATTTATGGCAATTTTCGTAACTTTTGAGAAAAACGGGATTTGCACATTTTGCAATACAAGATTTTATTATATCATTTTGGGTTCCACAATATGTTGGTTCCTCTAAATGCTTTGCTTTTGAGTACAGGCATGGTGTACATAAATGAAGAAGTGCACAGAAAATGCCAATATTGCAAATCCGACCAAGTAACGATACCAAGTCTTGTAATAAATCCTAGCAGACAGTAAGATCTACAATGGACCAGAGTCGATGGAGACAGATAGTGCAATTAAAGCCACACAGCGATCACAATACTCAGTAATGAGAGCAAAGAGAGATTTAGAGTTCTAGCTAGTCAATGCACCACCTTACTAACCTAAGGTCGTCGATTTGAATCCGGTCCTGCTACAAAAAAAATTTGATCTAAAATGTATGCACCAATGATGGTAGTACCCCATACAAAATATATATAAATAATACTATACGTTGTACGTTGTAAAAAAATTAGAAAATATTATGTCCAACCAATGCATGATAAAAGTATCTTTGCTCTAGAATCTATTATAATGTTAGGATTTTAAAGAATGATAAGCTATTGAACTGTTCATGCCGTCAATACAAAGATTGAGGCACTCTATCAAGATTGCTATCCATTTTGTGGGTCAGCTATCAATAAACTCATCTACGGTCTGGCTCTGACACTTCCTATAAACTTGAATTGAACCTCTATAAAGAAAATATTGCAAATTGAACTGAGCTTGTTCCTACACTCGAGTAAAGGTAGGATTTTCTACCTATATTTGTGTCACGCGCTAGTGACGCTACGGAATAAGGTTCTTATAGCATGATTTGATGGAACTTACTCGTATAGCATTTTAAATTGTATATTTATTACATGAATACCTATTATTTATGATTCATACACCACAGGGAATCTTAGTGGAACTACACAAATAGTAATAATTCAAATAGGTACAATATTTGTTTTTCAATCACGCCTTAGTAAACTGATTTAGTAAAACCTTGGATGGAATAAGAGTAAATAGGTACCTAGTGAAATATAAATGTTAAGTATTCAAAAAGTTGGTACCTCGCGAGCAAAGCCGCAAGCAAACTAGTACTTAAACTTACTTATTAAAAAAAAAGGTTGAAATTCAAACTGTCAACACAGTAAGTAAAAATGATTGTAGTAAAAGATTGTTCATGCAAAGAAAAGAAATTAATTTACTGCCAGCACTCAGCTATGCGAGGCGCGTTCTGCGGAGCCTCCGCGCTCCAACTTGAGAATTGCCCAGCGATGCGTGCGAACAAACTTTTCATCTTCGAAACGTCGTGCTCTGGTTCTCGGCTAATGTTTTGCTTAAAGTTTAATACAATATGTAAGATATAATCGTACCTAATAATATTTTAAATATGAAACTTTGGATGGATGTATGAATTTTCAATCACTCTGATACCTATCGTTAAACGGATCTGATTACTTGGAGGAGATGTACCTAGATTGTAAACTGGAAGAACATGCTCTTTCAAGTTCCATCACTCATGCGCTTGCCATCTGTTACATACCATGGCAACATATGGCAAGGAAGCTGAGGGCGGAATCCATATTTATCACAACCACAACACACAGACCACTCAACCTGAGTGTGTGATCATAAAATAAGATAATGATCGGAGACAACAAATGAAGAGCGTGTATTATGAAAAACAAACGAATAAAATCGAAAAACAAAATAAAGGCAGAGTAGTTATACTGTTACCTATGACTTTGGGAATACTCTAAGAAGTTTTTTGACTGTGTGAAAAGCTCATTCGACTAATAAATAGGTAAATAGACTGAAAATGTGTATGTGAAATATACTTTTATGCAAGTAGTAAAAAAAATATTTGAATAAAAATATACTTACTTACCTTAATAAAATATCATCACTCAAAATATGAAGCTTTCAATTGCCAATTTCATTTCACGTAAAACGAGCGATCGTTTATTTCATTTGCATTTTAAACGTGGCTTTCGTTTATATGCTGACTGGTTTTATGAACAGCTCTCAGGTACCGTTTGTTGCTATTCAAAACTGGAGCTTTTACTAAAGTAAGTAAATTCGTATGAGTTAAGAGCTAGATGATTTAAGCGACTCCGGCAATTAAGTGGAGATATCTCTCCACATTACAGCTTACAGCTACCATATATATCCATTTACAGCTTGGTAAACATTAGGCACAAAAAAGATAAGGTCAGAACATGTTTTGGCGTGTTCAGAACAATCATAGAAAATAGATAAGAAGCTAGATCTGTTGAAGCTAGAAAATCCTTTATTGCACACCAAAAAGTATAAGCTTTGTGAACGTATGTTAGTAGTTTTTTATTTATTTGAATAAGGAAAATTGTGTGATTTAAGTGTTGTACCGTTTTATGGCGGATATGTTTTGTTTCTTCCATTTCAGTAAAAAAATGTTTTATGGTTTCCCACGAATTTTTATTTCGTACAGGCAGTAGGTAGTTATAAAGTGAGGTAGTCTAGAGCACCTCTACTATTTTTAAAGTAATTGGGAGCCGGTTCATTTATTTGGGATCAAGTTTGTTTTCCAAGTAGTACTATACTGATACAATTGCAACAATTTCGCACAAAGCGATGCTGCTGTGTTTGTTCAGGCGTGCATTGTGTTTTCGATAGCTCCACGCAAACGAGGCGTTTATTCCACTACTGCAATACCGCACCCACTGGATACCCACTGGTTACCCCCCCCGATACAAACTGCTATTTATTCTAGGGCAGCTGGAGTATGCTGAAAAATTACGGAAACTATTGCACTCGTTTGAATTGTGAATGTTCATTACTTTTTCAGAAAAATGTGAAACTTTTGATAGGAATTTGAAACGTCCATCCTAATGCCAGCCACCCACGATCATGTTTGCAGCGGACTTGATGCGGCGTCCAGTAAACTTGACGGTGTAGGACTATGGGTGTGCATGACAAGTCTACTTGAAGCGAAAATAGAATTTCGTTCTGCCAACTTGATCAAGTTTGCAGGTCATGTAACTTCCATCCGATGCTTGATCGTGTGTGGCTGGCATCATGCTCATGCTATTTATACAGATCCTTTTTATACAGGTATTTTGGAACCTGATATCGGCCGCAATTTTATTAATTTCATATTTCGGGCACTTTTCGCATCAAAAAATACTTTGAACATACCTTTGTCTACTCCTAAATAGCTTTATATTAATGTAACCTTACCCTAAGTTAGTTAAAAGCAAAACGTACGCTTGCAATTTGCATGCCCGATACGATAATCGTATTTCCCAAAATTCCATCGTGTAGTGTAAAAGCTGTATATAATTCTCTCAAGGTAGGTATTCCTCTCCCTACATGTATCGTTTGGCTGGCGACTCACGTCCCGTTCCAAAGGCCGTGCGTGTCGAACAATTGTATTAAAACTTTTTCAATAGCCCTCTTTGTTCTCACCGCCAATGGGGAATACCTACCCGTTTTAATTACGATCTCATAATTGGGCTTTGTTGTGTCTGCTGAACGTGCTTTGTTTTATCTTTGAAATCGAATTATTTTTTATACGCTTGCCAAGCTAAATCGTCTCATCTCAAAAAACCTTATGTTCAAATAAGCATCAAATTCCATAAGATTTAATAATTTCGTACGTGACCCGATTTCGGGAAACACATAGGTACTTATTGAATAAAGGTTAAAATTTAATCAAGCACCACCTTGTATTCTTGTAGCCAATGTAGGTACTACGTGAAGATAAAGTGGCAATCCTGGTCGCATTAGGGAAGCCAGATTGATTGATAGGATGCCAAGGAGATTCTGAATCTGAGAGGTTCCGAGGCTAGTGGGTTGACTACACATAATACTCACTTATTTTATAGCTTATTTATTTTGTTGATTGATAAACATTAAGGCTTTTCTAATTATCTTCTTGGTACAATGAAAATTCGTGGTCTCTGTCTATCCTTAGTGGAAAGAGGCGTAGTTTTACGTAATCTTTGTATGTACATACCATGTATTAATTTTACCGGTAGGTACCTAGATTAGTTTATTAGTTACCTACTTCTGTAGGAAAATGGCAGACAGAAAAATATAAGAATTATCTCGTCAAAAAGGGATTATTTTTCAAGTCACGAATCCGAATCTAACAGATCCAATCGTGTTATCCGAAATCCAATTATAATTTTAATTCCTCGATTGTCTGTTCCATACGACACTCAATTAATAAAACGGATTACAGTGTCACCGATTTTTTACATAAACTCCAATTCCATACCCTGATGACCTTTTAACAGCAGATGATAATAATCCTGGCTCTTTGATAATAAGTTAATATCAAAGATTGAGAACTTTGCTCTCTTTTGTTTTCAATAGTCACTATTCTCATACTTATCTACAAGACTCGTATTGTGGGTATGATTGTAAAAAACTCTTATTGACTAGGTATATTTTTATTATAGTGTTAACCTCATACTTAAGAACCAGATTATATAAAATACATTCTAAAAATGCATGCGGAATTTGAACCTAACTACTTGGTGGGGACACGGTAGTGTCCCCACCAAGACAAGCCAAAAGAAATGAGACAACACTCTTACCTCGAAGCGTTTATATTTCGAAAATCGTAAACCCTTTTGAAGTTATCTTTTTGACGCAAGGGTCAAAAAATCATCCGAAATTCTTTACACATTGACTGAGCAATTTGAGCGCATTGAATTTGAACAGAAAGTCTAATTTTCCTCCTTAGCTCCGACTAATAGAATTTCGTATCGCGGACCGGGCGATTAGCTCTGCTACTGTGACCCTTATCCTTTACCTACAAAGCCCTTGCAGTAAAGGGCTTCATTCGTATTTACGAGTATTAAGCAAATCGATACGCTATACTAATAAAACGGCATGGGATCTTTTTAGAACTAGCTATAACCGGAAATAGCTTCCTGTGAGGTTACTTGGCATCTATCTTCACTTAGGTACACATTATTATAGATGGTTTAGTGTAGGTACTTTCAAAATGTATGCATATTGCATAAGCCAAATTACAGCATTCTGCATAGACTTAATTTTCTTAAGTGTTAACCTCACACTTAACGATCTTTTATGATTGATGTGAGACTTGTGAGACTTGAGCCTGCGCCGATCCGTTCCATATTAAATAAAATTGTGTTACTGTGGAAGAAAATAAGTGTTTGCATAGAATAGTTTGTAACACAATCATAAATACATTCAATAATAGAGGTCGCGATAGTGTTTCTTTCATTCCTTTACCATCAAGATGATGATCCTTATTTTATTTCCATCTTAGTCGTTGAAAACGTCAATGTAGATTACAAACATTTATCTACAAAAAGTTACGAAATCTCTACCCTAAGCTTAAGTTTAGGGATTGATTTAAATTCAATTGACTTTATCGCAGCTGATTACAGGGGAGTGGTGTTAAACTAGGTTAGCTCCACTGGGAATCACTGGGGTGATTCGCCCTGTATAGTCTCTTCATAAAATTCAATCTTGATTCCTTTTGACTATAAAACGTGCTTATTCAAACAGTTAGTGTGGGAAATACTGCACCAATAATGCTATAAGTATTGAGTTTTAGATTGTTATCTATACAGCCACTGTTTTTTTTTTTTTCTGATAATGCGTCCTTTAGGGTAAAGGACTTCCCTATCTGCAAATATTTTATATCAACTAAATAGAATAACGTATTTTTGGTAGGTACAATTTAATTATTTTTAGTTTTTGTGTAACGAAGCTACCACAAAAGTTGTTTAGTTATAGCTCCAATACTCCAAGTCATCGCAGACTCTAACTAAATTACCTTTCATTGCTGAATCTACAAGATTCGATCAACTCAAAGCCGAGATTAGAGAGAGAAACTCACTGCAAGGTTGTAATTCCCAGATTCATCAGCTTATCTCAACAAGCTTGTCTCAAACAGAACTTTGTTGCTTTTCAAAGTTATATAAGATTTATGCAAATAAACCGCTGTAGTAGCAACTGATTGTAAAGGTATAGGTTTCAACCAGTGAACATAAATAAAATTAGAAAGCTCTCTTGACACTTTGTTTAACCGACTTCAAAAAAAGGAGGATGTAATGTTCGGCTGTAGGTATGTTTTTTTTACAAAATCAAACAAATTAACCCATCAGAACTCTGACACAATTTTATTTCAAGTTGCAAATATTTTATATCATGTTGACTTTTGTTTTGCACAGTTCAAAAGGCAATCCAAACATTTTTGATACAAAGTAAACAAGTCATCTTATTTCCTCTTGCAAAACTGGACTAAATATATATAATTTATTTAGTCTGACTCTATAACTCTGACTAGAGTCAGAGTTATAATTGCAAAGATATCTTTGAGCTGAGTGGACTCCACCCAAACAGTATCAGATTGAGAGTGTCAACTTGCTTTGTAAGTTGTATCTTCTGCCCGCATGACAGGCCAAAGCTGACCGCAGCTCAAATATAGAGCTCTTTGAAGTGTGATCTCTACGCTGTTCCAAAATACTGGACACAAACCACCTAGAATCCATCTGTTGGACATAAACATTGTTTGTCCAGAAATATTGCCGCATATGTTTAGGGGTATAATATTGCGGCTTTCAATCCGAAGGTTGTGAATCAATGAATTTTTCGCTCTAGAAAATATATATGCACATTTTGACAAATTTTTTTATTAACATATATTTATTGTGTCTTCACAGACACAATAAATATATTTTTTTACCTCGAAATATAAGCATTCTTATTTAGTATTTTGTTTCGTTTAATATTCTAGCTCTAAGAATATCCGATACAAAAGCTCTTGTTTCTAAGAACAAAATAAATCAAAGCTTTGTCTGCGAAGAACAATGTAATAACGCTTTTATCTGCTTTTGTTTAGAAAAAATTAATAACCTGCAAAGTACAGGAACTTCAGATAGCTGAGCGTTTTTATAAAAGGTTTACGTTGTTTGTAACAAAACCATACAAATAATCCTAGGTATATATAAAAAGCGTGAGCGAATTCAACAATACAAATACTTAAAATACATATCGCTTACACTTCCTAATTATTTCCAACTCAAAAAAATTTCTTAAATTAACTGCAAAGATAGCAATTCTAATGTGCATTGTTGTAAACATGAAAGAAAGAGGTATAGTTTGTATGTTAATCCAAATACAAGAAAAAAATTTGGGCAGTGTCTCTGAGTACCATTGGTATTTTTTATAAAAATATAAAGGTATACATACACACCAGTTTTCAAATCAGTAAAATACGAGTATTTTTTCGTATTTGTTAGTTACGTAAATTGAAGGCAAGGTCGCGTAACAGCGGTGAATTTAATTGTGCACTCCCTCCAATAATGTTTATTTTGCAGATTCGTTTTAGCAAATTCCCTAGATTGGTTTACCCAGCGGTGAAACTATTCAAAGTTTGGTCAATTTTACCTTGTACAAAATGTACTTCAAATCACCCATAAAATAGGCAAACGCTTCGTCAGATTGTTATTATTAATTTATAATGTATGTACCTTAAGATTATTTTTGGTTCGTTGTTGTATCTCCATACTGTACCTACCTTTTTGCGAAAAAACACATTTTTTCATATATTTTTAGGAAGGTATTTAAATTACGTTTTGAATTGTATTCAATTGTCTAAAGAAAGTCACACAATGGCGATGATTAAAGTCTACACGAAGTCTTTCAAACACCTCTCTAATTTAGCCTGAATTTGAAACGGATAAAAAAGACCTCCTTTAAGAAAATATCAAAGGCCTACGCAAAAGAAAATGAAATACGGACGAAATAAAAATGTGGAGTAGGTAATGGTACCCAAACGCAACGCAAATAAGGCAAGAACTGATTGTGGATAAAATTTAGCCAGGCAGGCGTGAGAATTTACGGCAAACTGTTCCGCGAGTGAATTAATTACTAACCCGAACCCGATTGCTCGTGCCAGTAATTAGGCTCGTGTGTTACCACCTTAACGATGCCTGTTCCCGGCTGAGGGTGTGATTCAGTCACAAGTTTAATTTACTAAATTAGTATATTATGAAAACTACAATTTCTTAAATAGCGCACAAAGTGAAGCAATGTTCTGTGAGGTCACATAGTGGATGAGTGACCGCTAGTGGCATTATCAACTGAGCGCTTCCGTGCTTCGGAGAGCATGTAAAACCTTCGGTCCCGGCTATAAAGTCTTTAAGTTATGAAGGAGGCATTCAAGCGGCCTAAAATCTCATAAGAACTTTTTTAGAAAGCTAACACTGTAAAGCCATGTATTTACTGAGAAACATGTTTCAGATACAAAGTTTCTGAAACAAAGCGTAGATGTTTACAGAAACAAATGTTTCGGAGACTTGGCCGTCCACACCTCAGTTGTTTCACAGCGACCGCGAGTTGCGCAATCTTATTGTTTTAAATGATTCTAAACATGATTTTTATGTTGTATGCCATGTTGTTTATAAACAACTGAAACACACGTCCACACTTATATACAGCTGTTGCGAAACAGATTTGTTTCGGTGCTCTCCACTTCCTTCGGGGAGCACAAAAACATTCTAGAAACACGTAGTGTTTACCGCAACTTTTAAAAAGTGTCGTAGATTTTGTTTCTGAAACCGTGTTTATAAACAAATGTTTCTCAGTGAATACATGGCTTTTTTTAGGCTAAAAACTCATTCGAATAAAACTGAAAATAAATGAGGAGAGTTATTCATCATGGATACTTTGTACCGCAAACTCGCCCATAACATTCCAAAGCACTTTATGTAGATGTAATATTAAGTTTACGTAAGGCCTCGCACACAAGCACGCCTTGTTTGCCTTTCCCGACATATACGAGTACATGTTTACCTACTGAATATACGAGGTTATGAGTAGGTACTCATAACTTTTTACATTTGCACAAGTAAAATGAGCCGTTTTGACTGAATTATTGTGCATTTAGGTACTTCAGATTTGAAAATCTTTTAGCGATGCAGTTAATTTTTGTCTCGGAAAACTTATAACTATGCGCTGTTAACACAAGCTCCAATAATTACTTTATTTGTATTTTATTAATATTAAATCTAGATAATTATTTACTTTTATAGACATATTTTTTTTATATTTTGAAAAACCGGATGATTTATTACAGCTGAAAATATATACATAGATAAGACAGCCCCCCGACAGATCTATAGACGGACGGACAGACAATGCCTATCTAATTTTGCCGTTGGCACTCTTTTTATACGGAACCCAAAACATTAGATATTCACACACTCACGAAGGTACAAATGGCATACATCCACATATTTACCGAACACACGAGAGATATCTTACATAAAACATTAACGCTTGCAACGGAGAGGAATAATTGTTATGAATGATAAATATTTGAGATGAGTTTTATGTTCTCGTAAATACGAGCTGGAACAGGGTAACAAATTCGGTATTTATTGATTTGAGTAACAGATTCTCAGAATACATAAACGAGTATATAAAAAGAGTGGATACACGGTTGAAGAGTGACAGGAGTAATAGGAAGAGGAAAGCTTGCTGTGCCGACTATACTTAACGTCGGATAAAGGCCTATTCCTACCTCAAAGGCCGGCAACGCATCTGCAGTTGGCTGTGGGCGGTGGTAATCACTTACCATCAGGTGTGCCACTAGCCCGTTTGCCCCCTCTTCCATAAAAAAAAGGCAGGGTAATGATGATTTTTATCTATTCTATTATTTTAACTGGCAGAGTGAAGTGAAATTCTGACCAATATAATTAAAAAAAATCCACAACAACCACTGCTGGGCACAGGCCTTTATCATGGTCACTCTTGGCATTATACATTGGTTTACAGTTTTCATACTGAAAAATGTTGCATAACGTCTGATAGGTAGTCAATTGGTTCAGGGCACGTGCAGTCAATAATTTTATTTCCTGATAACTTCGTTGCGGTCGTGGCATCCTCGCTGAAACCTAACGATATTAATTTTCACTCTGTTTATCAAGAAATTAATTGAAACCTTGATATTTTTAGCAACTATTAAAATGCTTCAAATAAATTTCACCTCCAGCTTCATTTCTAGGTTATTAAAATATTTTGTAGGTAAAGTTAACGAGGTTTCTTTGTTACAATTTTCTTTGAAGTGAAATGTATAGAGATATTTTGTGACTAGCTGCCGGTACAGACTTCACCTGTTGGCTGTTCTTGATAGATCGGTAAAATAAGGCAACGATTTGCGTTGTTACAAAATGAATGAGAAATCGAATGGCACTAATAATGTTTTGAGATGGACTTAAAACTCTTATCTAAGGCTACAAACATATATAATTTTAATGATGATTAATATGTATTATGGGACATCACGGGCTCATAATAATAATAATAATATGTTTTTTTTTTTTCTTTTCAGGCGATACCGATGAACATGGCTTGCCCTCGGAGAAGGACAAAGGCTGCGACACCAACCTCTACCTCTACCATGTAAGTTACTTAATACCATATTGCTTAAAAAAATATTTATACAAAATGGATTATCTGAGCAGGTGTAACACGTAAAATCGTCATTTTTATTTCTATATTTTCTTATATGTCTCACGAGAAAGTAGTACCTACCTATGATTCCTAAAACTTTATTATTTATCTCAGCTGTTTTTCTCCATTATATGCTCAGCACCAAAAAATTGCTCCAATTCCAGCTACGTGGAAATTCAGTCACACTAAAAGCCAAAATAACATCTTTGGAGTCGATTGAAAGCAAATGCCTAATTATAAAAACATTAAAACGTATAGTATTTTGGCGTGTTAGAAAGGGTACGTTAAATAAAACATGGACTAGCTAAAACAAAGAGTAATTCAGAATGATTACAAAGGAGCGGGTGAGCAGGTAGCCGGCACTAATCCACGGGATTATACTGAGTCCGGGCAAATTAACTTAGTTATGCTTATACAGGGTGCTTACACTACTTGATGAAAGTAAACTATGTAGGTATAGGGTCTGTCAACACTGCAACATGAAACTGAGAATTACGGAATGAAACAATTTTTACTTTTTTTTCGTGTCACTAGTTCTTTTAAAATATAATTTTATGTGCACTATGCCAGTACTCTCAAACGGTGAAGGAAAACATCGTGAGGAAACCGTCATGTCGTAGAACCTAAAAAGTTCGAAAACATGTGTCAAGTGCACGAAAGGAGCCTCTTAGAGAGGCGCACTTAGAATCCTTTCACCAGACTGGTTCGAAAGAACTGGTGACACGACAAGAAGAAGAAGAAAATATAATCTCGGCTTGTTATTATTACTCAATTAAATTTAAATTTAAATCATCCGACCTTTATTATCATCTGTAATCATTATACTAGGTCGAGATGCCTAAAAATAAAATCGTACTGAGACAGACCGTGAAAAATTTTCATCTTAATTTAGAGTGTGTTAAAGGTTTATTCCCAACGATCCCACTAGCCTCCCCACTAGTGGGGTAGTTGGGAATAAAACGTCCCAATGACCCCACTGCTCAAGTCAATGGAGACCACACGTAAAGCTATAAATATAGACCACGATGAAATTGAGGTGTACCGAAAACGTGAGTCTAAAACAGTTGAAGCATTGAGCGCAAATAAAACAAAGAAGCATAACTTCAAAAGAATTAGACGCGCCTTTTACATCAAACAAACTCAAGCGTAGTAATTCTCTGATTTGTCCTTAATTTTAGTTTGAATTCCTCGCCCGCAGAACCATATTGCTGGTCATTTTAGGGTTCGGTTGCGAAGGAACAAAAGTAGAATCTTCGATCCCTTTCTCCATACATTTTCTACTAAAATTGATGAATGAACTTAAATACTTTTGTTGTTGCCAAAAGATCCTAAGTAAGAGCGTTATCCTGTAGCTACAACGGTAAGTAAGTAAGGTACCTGCCCTCCATGGCCCATCCCACCCTGTATAAATGAATTATGACTATGAAAGAAGAGATGATTCCTTATTTTATTTGCGTTTTCAGAGAGTTCAATCAAAACTCGTAAGTGCTTCGTAGCGACGTAGCATGTTCGTAGCGTTTTTGTAGCTGACTCGTAGCTCGTTAAACGATGACTTCAATTTCTTACCGTTTCTCTAAGTTTCTCGGTTCACTGGTTGCAGTTTTTTGTGTAGTTAGGAAAATTAAGTTGAGTTTTATTGGGTGAATTTAATTATATTATTTTGATGAAGTTGTTACATAGTTCTCTTTTAAAATGAAATTTAAAAGAGCCAGATAAATATGCAACACAAAAATGGTCACCACTTAGCATTTTTGCAATAAACTATTGCGCTGTTTGTCACGCCAGCAGCGTGTGCAGCGCAGCAGCATATACGATACACAACCTAATGTTCTAAGTTATATTAAAAATAAAAAAACAGAAAAGAAGTATCTACCCACTGTAAATGGAAATAAATATTCAGAATTAAAGTTAAGTTCATTAAAGTTTGTATACTTACTAAAAGAGTTTAAATAAAATTTCACGCAAAAGTATATCCCCTTGCATTTCTTTGCTTCAAGATTGTAAGCTTCTGAATAAAAATTCATTTCATTTCATTTATCAAAACTAACATTGCCCTTCGGCTGTTGATTTTGATAATATATTTGTTTAGTTGCATAATTATCTGCTTAGCCGTGTGATTATGATATGTATATGATACCAACATAGAAAATAAAATTATTTTTATGTTTAAAAAAATAAAAAAGCAACTTGAAGAGCAAAAAGGCACATTGCGATATAATGAGTTACATACGAGTATACGATGTATTTAATGTATAACCAACCTGTTCAAACAGGATAAAATAAAGCTGTATTCACAAACAAAGAAATGGAAATAATTCTTATATCTAACGGTCTCCAAACAAGTACAACACAACACAACAAGAATATTTTTACAGAATACAATACAATTTATACAATGGAATAAAGTTTCTTTATACCAAGAGGGATGTTAATTCATTTTACTTTTACAATCATAAAACAATATAATGGGGGGGGTGCGCCGGGAGGTTGAAATTGAAACGCAAAAGGTGCGAGTTCTGTTCTCCCGGCAGGACAAAAGTCTTACATGATCTGCGAATTTGTTACCAGTAATTTCTCGAATAAAAACAGCCTGTGACCTGAGTCAGACAGGTAAATAAAGTACAAGCTTTGATTGATCCAATACGAGTAGAAAGAGGTCACCCAATTGCTTCAGTAGCGAGAGGTACCTATAGCTGGTCCCAAGTAAACTCGTAAAAGACACACACCTGCTGAGTTTGAATGCGGTATCAAGTAATCCAAGGTACAGTCGGCGACTAAACTTGAAAGACAAATAGATAGAGCACAAGATGGCTTGACTGAGTCTATTGAATTTGTAAGTTTATATAGTTGGTTTCTGGAATTTATTAGGAAATTAATTTAGGTAATAAAATATTATTAGAAGCTTGATTTTAAGACGGCATATGGGCTTGTTTTGGATATACTCTCTATATTTAATGCGAAGCTAAAATTCATGCTGTGCGTCTGTGGTCTTGCGTTTCGGAAAATGTATAAAAGAGTTCTACGCGGGGCGAAGGAAACGCCTTGGAAACGTGGAACGTGGAACTTGCGGCTTTGACCTTTCTTCTTTGCAACTAAAAAATACAAGATAAGCACCTACTTTTATCGCTGAATATACAATACATAAGGTACCTTATATAAGCATGTACTTTAGCCACGTTTATAATTCACGCACCATTTACGCACCACGTGACTTTTGTACTGTTACGTAAAGCAATATAAGAGATGGATTTTTTGCGATTTGCTTCACGTTCTGCTTGGGTTTGTGTGGCGTTTATTAAGAATGTAGAAAGGCACAGCCCTGCAAGATATATAGGGATGATATAATTTTGCGAGCTTTGACATTTTCTACATACATATCTGGATTGGATTGGGTATCGGTTTTTTAAACAACAATGTCACAAACGAATAACATAGGATAAGTATTAACAATTCAAATCCATCCATTTTAAATATCGTTGAAAGGTTTTTGAAATTGGATGTTTGGATCATTCCCTCATACGTTCAAACAAACTTTTTTTATAATATTACAAATACCTACGACTACTACTATTAGTGTAGATTTGCGTTCGTTGTTATTCACAACAAACCTTTCGTTGTGATACACTATTTGTGAAGCTATCCCATTCATGAATTATGTAGATAAGGTGCTTAACTAACTTTGTAGCATTAGCACACAAAAATATGTTTATGGTGGTTATAAAATAAGCAATAAACACGCATCCATCCTACAATGACTCATCGTAATACGACACGTGAGTTATTTTATATGTATAACATTAAAATGTAATACGTATAAAATTTATTGTGGACCAAAGTTGTATAAGTCAGTACGTAATTTATAACGTACTGTATGTGTGTGCTAAAATGTAACGTTGAATGACATGTTACATATCCAAGGCTACACGTCAGCAGAAGGAAACATCCAAGTAAAAAAAAACAGTGGCACTCCCGGGAGTGCCGAGAGAAGTGAAAACTTGAACAAAAAATGTTTATGCATTTTGTTCACCCATTTAGTTAAAAAATGAGCTTAGAAATGTAAAAATACTGGTAGGTGTCGGTGAGCAGTCACGTGACTTACACGTGAACTTTTTGAGGCGAATCTAAGAATTTATTCTCATCTCATCAAAAATGCCCAACGCACCTATAGGAGTTTTCACTTCAAAAACTATATCCGTTCCGACGTCCCTATTTAGTACCCGTTGTTCTTGTTCTATCTCACAACTCGGGTAGGCCTTAGTTGTGTGTGTAGATTTATCCCTGTGTGCGTAAGCTATCTGCGCGCACATTCTTCTATGGAGCGTTCCTGAGCTTACGCACACAGAAACAACGTGCATGTGCATCTACACACACAATTAAGCCTTAAGCCTTCGTGAGATGGAAAAACTATACTGAATTACCAGAACTCAAGCCCTGAAACTAACAGTAGGTAGGTACCATAAGAACTGATTTCACGTAAACATAAAACAAGTTGTAGCTGGTAACTTCTATTCTAAGTTGTTTAAGTTCCATCGAAACAGGAAAGTTTCTACCGAAAGCTCTTGCATTTCCACCTTAACTCCAACTTATAAACACGTGTGTACATACCTGGAGTGTCTCAAGTTACCTTTGTATTGTTACCTAAGTTCTGAACTACAGAATCAACATGTATATAAGTTATGAACTATTTAAGTACTTGAAATTTGGTGTAAATGGCGTTCAACTGTTTCTTCAAGTTTGCTTTGAATATTTTGGTTTCAAAGTTATGCAACCAAATGAAACAGTTGCAAATAGAGGAATAATGAACTCAGAAAAGATGACACTTTGGCCGCGCCGTACGCGACGCAGTCAGTTTTCTATACAAAAAATGCTGATGACGTCAGAAAATGCAGCTGGCTTCTGACGTCTCAGCATTTCTTCTATTGAATTGACAGTTAGGCGCGGATAGGTCTGCGACCACCCTCAAACGTATTTTTTTAAGTCCTTTATCCAAAGGCAAGACATTAGTCTAACGGTATACCTACCGTGTCGTGTAAACGCGCTAACTTTAACTGGAGACCGCACGCTGAATGGACTTAGCTTAGCAAAACGTGCGACACCGTATCGTCTAAATGCACCTTTATGTCTGTGTTCTTATGTCTGGGTGCTCTCTTTAAAGGCAGTATATTATAACACTATTTCACATGGTATTTTAATTTCATATTTTTTACTCATAGCCTAGGAAGGTACACTATATCAACAAAGTCACATGGCCTTCTGACATTGTACCTATGTTATACGAGTAGGGTAGACTTAAAGAGTAGGTTTACGAGTAGATACCAACAATACACATATTTATATGTAAAAGTAAGTAATTTATACTGTAACTTCGTAGAGACGATCGTAAAAATAACAAATTATGAGTATTTTTGGCGGTCGTTCTTTTACGGCTCGATACTGTCGAGCTCTGATGTAAACATCTCGAAAATTATTCAAACAATGAAAAGGAATTTCGATTAAAGAGAGTGGCCTATTGTTGCCGAATATCACTAAGTAATTGCCAAGTTTACTGTTTTAGCTATTTTTGTTAAAATAGCTAAAAAAAACTTAAGGCCTTTACATCTATATTAGATGATTTATACAGCGTCTGGAGGCAACCTTGCCTACACTTAACGGGACGCTGTAGTGCCTGGGACATTGTTTGAGATGGAATAGGCTTGCCCAGCACCTAAACCATCCTCTCAGCTTAATCAGCCTGGCCCACAGGAAAGTCGACAGAATAAAGCTAAAACAGTAAACTCATCTAATCTAACCAATAATAAATAATAGGTACTCTTTCTGTAGATTATTAGTCAAGGGCGGCTTGCATAACCGTCCTTAAACGTATTTGTCATCTGCTAGAGACGACAATACAAGCCGCCCTAAAACTTAAAACATATTCTGTCTTATTACAAGAAAATGAACCGAGTTTAGACTAAGACTAACTACAAAACTGTCCCAAGAAAAACGATCTTTAAATACTCGTACATAGAACGTTTTTGTGGTAACAGTTTTGTTTTGACATGTGTCAACATGGGGTTCAACTAAGGTTTAACGTTTATGTAATAAGCAGCATTGAAACTAGGTTAAACGTTACATTTGACTTATTTAACCACACATCAACAAAAGGACCAACAATTTCTAATTTAATAAAAAAGCCGAAACAATTAATTTGAAACAGCGATCATTGTCCGTCGTAAATAATGTCCGCCATTAAATGGAGGCATACAACAATTTATCGTCGGCTTCTCCTATTTGTTTTCATTTGTTCTGTCGCCATCACTCACTACTTTATTTGGCATTGGGAACCGATGTGGAATCACTAACGCACTAACATCCATAAACCTATCCGGGTATCTTTAATTTATCACTATATACTTAGTTATACCTAGGTACTAGACATCTTCAAAGGATCTGGAATAAGTAACATAGAAGATCTGAGAGAATGTCTACGCACCTTGGGGATACAGTCGTGAACCTGTTTTACTAGCGTCTGCATGGATTTTGTCCTAGTATCCGTTATACAGGGTGGATTTTTGAGATGGGCCACGGAGGACAGGTACCTTAACCGTTGTAGCTATAGAAAAACGCCCTTAGGAGACCTTCCCTATCTTTTTGAGATATTCTAAACTGAATTTACAGATTTTGAAAAAAATTACCTACAGTCAGCTACAAAAATGGCAAAAGTAAAAAAAATGTTTTTATGCTAATGGATTTAGTTTCATGTAGGGATCAAAAGACTCTATGGGGCCATAGAAAAGTCAGAAATCGTCAAAAACTTATCCCATACATTTTAAACTAAAAATCTCATCAATCATTTTATTCTCAATCTGTGAATGCAGTTCAAAATATATCAAAAAGTTAGGGAAGGTCTCCTATGAGCGTTTTCTTGTAGCTTCAACGGTTAAGGTCCCTCTGTGGCCCATCTCAAAAATCTAGCCTGTACCTAGATAGATAGATTACCTCTAAAAGAGTGTGATAATTAAAAGTTTCTATGTGACAACATGTTTGTGTCACAAAAATATTTAGCCGTCTACTCAAAAACAGTCAAACCAGTGTATATAGAGTCAGCGTTACCAACTACCAACCCATCCTGCACGAGACACGCCGTTGAAAACCTTATAAGGGGGTTACCAGTTGGTGACGCGAACCGTAGGTACACAGTATGACTTGATATCTGTTTGTATCGTGTATTGTCATTGTGTTAAAATTAAAGGCAATACCGGTACTAGGTATTGTCTACTCATCGGCTGAATTCCTTATCAAGCAAATGAGCCGATTCAGCACGACATAATTATGTATGTATACATTAACAATATACCCGAGGCGCAAACTGAGAGCGCTTGACCTCAATGAAGATGTTTTAAAGCAAACTTTCGCATTCCTCCCGAAAGCCTTGACATGATCTGAAGGGTGCTTCTCAATCGAGGCCACCTTTGCCGAACCAATATCCGCCCGGATCTGACTCCGGATATAAGTGCGAAACAACTGCTTAGCAACACCTACACGTGTCTGGGAAGCATAACTAGCTGTTCTAGATTATTCCGTTTCAGATGATTTATGCCGCATCTGTCTGCTTGACCTAGTGGCTAGTGGGATGTAATACCCTCGACTTTCAATCTGAAGATGGTAATTTCAAATCCCAACCGTGCAGTGGATTTTGCGTTTCGCACAATTTTAGGTAAGCTCATAACGGTGAAGGAAAATATCGTAAGGAAACCGCAGCTCCACGCGTATTGACGTTGTCTTTCCTGTGGATAAGGTCAATTAAGCTAAGAGGATGGTTTAGGAGCTGGGCAAGCCTATTTAATCTTAAACACAGTACAGGATCCCGAAATGTGTAGGCATAGCTTCTGACACTTTGTATAAATCATTTAAAATTGATGTAAAGGCCTGTGTCTGCTTTCCATGACGTACGAGAAGAGTGTTTTAGTTGAGAGAAACAATAGTCCCATTACACTTTATAAATCCTTACATTTAGGTATGTTGTCAAACATAAGTAGTTTTTTTTTTTTAGTTTATAAAAGTGTTTAGTTCTGAATTGTGTTTAAATATTCTGTAAAAGAAAAACTAGTAGAAGCAAAGACTTGTTTTATTTATTTGTTTATTGAGTATGTTGTCAACGGGGTAAATTTTTGTGATTCAGGGAACTTTTGGGTAATAATTACGAAGTTTGCGTGTGACAGTTCGGCGTGGATACTTATCCACGTCAATTTAATAGAAGAAATGCTGAGACGTCAGAAGCTAGCCGCATTTTCTGACGTCATCGGTATTTATTGTATAAAAAAATGACTGCGGCGCGTACGGCGCGAATAAATGTGCGATCAGCTTTTAAGGTGCATTTACACGATGCAATTTTTCGTACAATTTGCTAAGCCGTGCCGACGAGCGTCGCGCTATCTATGACAAATCGCATACGATGAGCGTTTACACGTGAAAAATTGGCATGCGATGCTAAATCGTACGTGCTCAGACCGTGTCGTGTAAATGCCCCATAAAAACTAAAAAGAAAACCGACTTCAATGTTGAATCAAGTATGATACTTGATACCTAGGTACGTTGTGTGAGGATGAGGATGAGTGCAATTAGGATTACATTAGCAAAGTAAATATTATTCCGTTAATTAAAGTTGTGAAGCGCTACTCCCTAATGGGGTAATTCAATATGCCACCATTCGGGATAAATAATAATATTATCCCGTTGGGCCTTACGTAGCGAATGCCAAACTGGATTTTGAATAAACTAGTAAATTATAATATGTTTAAATATTTTGGTTATTAGTTCTTTATAGATCTCAGCCCATTTCTTTTCGTAAATAAATACCTAACTAACCTGTATGATAGGTACAGATAAACCTAATTTGAATTTAACTTTGTATTTAGATAAAATTTAGCTTTCCCTTATCTAGATGTATGCTTTATAATGTTATATTCTCTAAAACACAATTTACCAGAAAGAAAACGCCGTGTAGGCTTATTATGTACTTGAAAATGGTTTATGTAGCTAACTACGAACCTGTATTTTGCAAACAATTGCCGGCAGTTAGTCTGGTTTCTCGTCCAATGGAGACGAATACTAATTGTTCTCCCAGTTGTTCTATTACGTAGCGATTAAGTAACACACTCACTCGTAAATAACTACTGTAAGGTCAGCGACTGTGAATAATAAAAGCTATTTCATTCACCAACTTTGAACTTCGAACCTACGATGTAACCTTACAGTCTCTTGTAAATATTCAGTTCAAAACAAATCTTTGCGAATAAACGATGTAAAATATCATGTTCAAAGTCAATAATGTCACAGACAAAGGTGACCTGAAAGACATTACGAAAGCTAATATTACAAAGATATGATACTGGTAGGTAGGTATGAGATCTATAAAATTCCAATATTCCAGATTGAGCTTCGAAAACGAACGAATGTTTCATGTTGCGCGAAATTGAATGCACGGTGACGGTAAACAAGTTTATAAAACACATTTTAGATATTCTGATCCGTTTAGCTCCAGGCGCTGCTACGAGTGCTACGAGTTTTCGTAGCAGTGCTGCGAGCGCACGGCCCCGATACGTGTGCAAAAGCAGCGCTATCGAGAATGTCACGGAGCGCAGGCGATGCAAATGGCGTGTAAATAATGTAGGAGCATCCGAAGCGAACACCCAACGACGTAAACGAAGCTGAGCTGTGGCATGCATATCTAAGAACTTTACCAATTTATTCCTACTTTCTTGCGATAAATCGCCTCACTAGTCTACCTACTTTTATCACATTACGGCTGACTTTGCTGAGAATACCTGCGAATTTCATTTTTCTTCAACAAATGACATCCATATTTCACGACTGCTACGTGATCCGGCTCCTAATTCATTTCGCCTCACTCGCGAACTTTTGACGCTAAGATGAACTCCACTTAGAAGGGATGAATCGAAAGTTGTTGAAAATATTATGACGGATAACCAGCGAACGTTTACATTTTATAACAAAGTGTGGAATTTTTTCGGCAATGTTCCAAGTTCTCGTAGTAAACACTTATGATGGGAAAACTTGAAATGAGATAAAATACTCGCTCTGCTGCTGAAAATTATTAAAGTTGGAAGTGGTCAGTGCCCGCTACAGCACCAGTTTTACAACTTAAATTAAAATATAGTTTCAATGGTTTCAATTATTCATATTGTAATCAGAAAGTTCCAATCTCTGAATCGTAGTTTTGACAACTCTGATTTATCGTAATTTATGGATGAATGAAACATTATTCAACCTAGTCAGCTGGAGTAAGCACGATTATTCATTTTAAATGAACCATGGAAAGGATGGCTTAGATTTTCATTTACTTAATTAGATATAGGTTCTTTTAGCTAGATGACTATCTCGTTTATAGTGAAATATATTGGACAATAAATAACTACAGTAAAACCACCTGATTATACGTAGGTACTTAGTCTTCGAAAATGCAAAGTTTGTATGTGGCCTATCTATCCCTATTTTCGGTAGCGTGATCTAATTGGTTCAGTGTCGCCATCTAGTATTACAATTTATTTCTCATTATCTCTCCTACAGGAAGAAATCGAAGACCGGCCGCGTGCGGCCACTTTCCTCAGCTCCCTTGCCGACTACTCCAACACTATTCCCACGGCGTCGGCGGCGGATCCCGACGTCCCTAAAGCTGCCCCCGCGGCCAAGATGGGCACCCTTATCGGGGTCTACTTACCCTGCATCCAGAACATCTTTGGTGTGATCCTGTTCATCCGTCTCACCTGGGTGGTGGGGACCGCTGGCGCGATACAAGGCTTCCTTATTGTGCTTATCTGTTGCTGTACGGTAAGTTTTTCGTATAGTATATATTTTTTTCCTAACCTATGTTATCCCACTGCTGGGCAAAGGTCTCGTCCATTATTTTCCAAGACTTGCAGTCGCCAATTTATATTTAAAGAAAAAAAAACAGAATCACAACTTTTAGATCACTTTTAGGTCAGAGATTCTCTCAGATCTATAAGGAGTTAGGACCTACCTAAGTCAAAAGTACGTTCTAACTCATTTGTTACATGCAAAAGTAAGCATTCTCTATGTGACAGTTTTTCACTCAATTTGGCACATGATTTACTTTTACATAGTTATACAATCACATTTGTAGCCAATAAATCAGAATTTCAATAAACAATGTACAAAAAAGTACATATTCTGAAATCTCGGAGGGCTTTCCCTCTGAAAGCCTATACGCTCTCCTGATTACATTTGTTACGCTACATGGCTGGATTTCTCTTGAGACCGTGCCAGCATCAGCTTCAACCCTAGCTTGTCCATTTACTTCGATGCCAACTTATCCAATTTAACTTGTCTCCAAGCATATTATCTTTGTGAACTGTTTTATTAAAACGCGTCTAATCCTTTGGAGACACGCTTGCTGGATTAAATGGAAATGACAATAATAAAACTTGCAAGCTAGAGTCATAATATAGGATGAAGCTGGAATTTAGCTGCAGCATATCCTATCTCCTATTTGTTTTTCATGGACTGCATCGCAGTTTAGGTTACACTACACATTATACATATGTATTTCTGATATTTACCTTCAGCACAGGAACTACTATTATGGGATCAAAATATAGGTATACGTATTTAGCTGAAGTGTAAAACTATATCCATAAATTTGGTTGTCAGACGATGCTCACCGCGATATCCATGTCTGCCATCGCGACGAACGGGGTGGTCCCTGCGGGCGGGTCCTACTTCATGATCAGTCGCTCCCTCGGGCCGGAGTGTGGCGGCGCGGTCGGCATGCTGTTCTACACAGGAACCACACTCGCTGCTGCCATGTATATCGTCGGAGCGGTGGAAATCGTGATGGTAAGTCTACTGGGTATCGAAGCTAAAATACTGACTGGACCAACAGTATGCATGCTCAAATGTGGAATCAATAAAATTATAGCTAGTCTATGAACTGACTTTCCATAAGTAAAGATAGGTACTCTCCAAAACTTAAGTCCCTGGACTGCCAACGGACAAATTCAAATCTACAATATTGCATCCATTTACGAAATAGCTCGCAGTTTCCCAAAGTCAAATTTTGTTCAACTACACGACGAAGTTCCTAATTTATTGCGCCCAGTTTGAAGTGAAAACCATATTCGCAGACATAACAAACCCGCTTTATCGGACGGCCTCTCGAGCCAGTTGCTTTGTTATATATTCTCGGCAGCTGTGTTCCAGTGTGGTTTTGTTACCTAATGCCTTAATATAAGCGTATTGTTAGGAGAGACCGCATAGCCCCGGGGTCCTGGCTACCTGCCTGCTGCCGGCGAGCGCCGGCCTCGAGGGACATAGTTCACTATTTAATACGGACAGTAAACTGAACACAAAAAACACTAATATTAGAGTAAAATAAATGTTAGTGAACCGTAGAAAAGGTCGCCTTAATAGCTGTGTACCTATTTAGTTAAAAAGTAGGTAATGCTCGAGGAACATCTAGAACTCTGAATTTTGAAACAGAGCACGAAATAAAACCGCGCAAATTGCCCATTTGTTTATGTAATGGTCACAATTACTAAACTTTTTGGTAACGCGCATAGGTAATTTGTAAAGTTTTTTATCTCCCTTCTTTATAAAAATAAGCGACTATGGCTGTTTTTCTGATCCATGTAGTGGTACTAAAAAATTCAACCGTCATAGCCTGAAACTCGGCATAGGTCACAGAACTGATATTATCCTAGTTATGTGGTACTACACCTAGCAAGATCAAATCACTGCAGTTCAATGTTTTGAACAATTTAACGAGTTTCCGATACACCGTTTGATTTCAAAAAGTTCGGCTACGGCATTCTATTCGGTAATCAACCGTACAATCGATTGTGATTTTGCAAGTTGGCAAACTTGTTAGCCTCGACGGCTTCGGTTGTTAGCTCGGAATCCGGCGGCATGAGTTAACGGGCACGTTCTACCTAATTAGTTGGTAAATTTAAATTGCTCTAGTGCTGTCATCAATATTGCGCTACTTTGTCGATTGGATTGTGCACACGACACGTGTGACAAGTTTAAAAGCGATACAAAACAGTCTCTACTTTGTACCTTCAATTTACTATCCAATTCCGTTCCGTCATGAAATGAACGTTACCTATTCAGCGCTCGTTTGCTTTAATCAGAATTATTTGTTACGAATACATAACCATGTTTCGCTTAACAAGCATAATTCGCTTAGAGCCAATTTTCATATTCCTGATAAACCTAATTTTCCTTATTCATATTGATAAATCACAGTCTGCTGCACTAATTAAATAATTGGATCGATGCAAAATAATGCATGATTATTGAATTATTTGAATTTTTCATAGCAGATTCGTTCATCAACCAAAAAAAATTATGACTTATTTGAAAGATGTTGTTATTTGAGAACCTACAAACATTTCATTTTGTCGAGAGAAACCGCGTTGACCATTTTAATCCTCTTCCGAATAGACGTACATGGCACCGTGGATATCTCTCTTCGGTGACTTCACTAAAGATCCTGAGGCGATGTACAACAATTTCCGAGTGTACGGCACCGGTCTCCTCCTCATCATGGGCATGGTGGTGTTCGTCGGAGTCAAGTTCGTCAACAAATTCGCTACCATCGCTCTCGCTTGCGTTATCCTCTCCATCAGTGCTGTTTATGCCGGAATTTTCGTCAACTTCAACGGAATTGATAACCTCAAGTAAGAATTAATGAATTTAATCCCCAGTTAAAAAAGTTTAAGTAGGCATATTGGTAAACCCGCAGTAGGTAAGTAATTAAAATCTTGAGTGAAATTGAATCCTTTAATGTTTCGTGGAACGATTCATTAAAAGTGTAAGGCAGTTGAAATTTAAATTTTATCTTGGAAATGGCTTAACTTTATCAAATGACATAATAATGTCTACGAGTATTATGTCAGGAATATTAGATTAACTGTACCTATTAATTTTTAGAATGTGCGTCCTTGGTAACCGTCTGCTCAAAGACATCAAAATAGACAACTGCACGAAGGATGTTCACGGAGAGCTGCACCAGTTGTTCTGCCCTAACAACACCTGTGACCCCTACTACGCCGCGCATAACGTTTCTATCATCCCTGGTATCAAGGTTAATATTTTTTTCAATGACGACCACAGCACAGAGCACAATATCCTACGGATGGCGACAGATAATACCTACACTTAATATTCAGGCTTTCAAGATCTTCAAAATATGTATACTCGTATCTGGGGTCAGATGCATAAAATTAAAGACACATTTGGCCTATGCAAACTTTTTGCATAAGTTCGTGTTACATTTACCTACATAGTGAAATATTGTCAAAATTCGAATAAGTAGAGAGAGTAAGAGATATCCAAATATAGGCCAAATGGATGGGCCATTTGGCCAATAAGGGTTTTACGACGCTATTAGTTAAAGTCGTTTTAAAATCCCAAAGTTATTATTAGCGACTGTTGTTATGGTAAAGATTAGAGGACGCGATAAACTAAATGAATTTATATTTTTTAGGGATTGGCAAGCAAAGTGTTTTTCGAGAATTTGCAAGATTCGTTCTTACAAGAGGGTCAATACATTGCTTATGGCAAGGAGCCCGAAGACATTGAGCAAATGGAACGACCAACCTATAATCAGATCTATGCGGATTTGTCGACTACTTTTACTATTCTGATTGGAATATTCTTCCCTTCTGTAACTGGTAAGATTAGAAATATTCGTTTATTATTTTTTCCCATGTCGAGGAATTCACTCAAAATATAATTAAAAAGGGCTTTTTCGTCGTGATCTTCTAGTCTAGCTCATGCAATATTGGGTCACATCTTTTTCTATTGATTTGTTCGAAAACTGTCCAGAGGATCACCAGCTATATTATATTTGCAGGTATAATGGCCGGCTCCAATCGATCCGGTGACTTGGCCGATGCCCAAAAGAGTATCCCCATTGGAACGATTTGCGCGATTCTCACAACTTCTACCGTATATCTGTCATGCGTTTTGCTATTCGCTGGTACCGTCGATAACTTGCTACTTCGTGATAAGTAAGTTCTTAACCTACTTTAGTGAACTTGATTTCACATTTATTAAAGTTGACTAACCATCATTATCATCATTATCATCATCATCCGCAGCCTTTTTCATCCCACTGCTGGGCATAGGCCTCTCTTCGCTTGAGCCAACCTTTCCTATCCTGATTAACCATAAATAATTTAAATTTAGGTTCGGTCAGTCAATTGGAGGGAAGCTGGTAGTGGCAAACATGGCGTGGCCGAATCAATGGGTGATCCTTATTGGTTCATTCCTCTCCACCCTTGGAGCTGGCCTTCAATCCCTCACTGGAGCACCACGTTTACTGCAAGCCATTGCCAAGGATGAGATCATACCTTTTCTTGCTCCTTTCGCTGTTTCGTCTAAAAGGGGTGAACCTACAAGGTATGAGAAATCTCCTTATAAGTATTTTGAGCTTTCTTACTGTTTACTGTTCTGAAAATGTTTTTGACTTTTTTACTTTTATTACTAACAGGGCCTTGCTTCTTACGATGATGATCTGCCAGTGTGGTATCCTGCTAGGAAATGTCGACATTCTCGCTCCCCTGCTATCCATGTTCTTCCTCATGTGCTACGGATTCGTCAACCTTGCTTGCGCTCTGCAGACCCTTCTGAAGACCCCTAATTGGAGACCCCGCTTCAAGTACTACCATTGGTAAGAAAACAATCAGCAAATCGCGCATGTTGACTCATTATTTGTCACCGTACCTACTCCTGAGAGACTGAATTTAATGTATTTACGTAATCCAGGTCCTTGTCACTGGCTGGTCTAGTGCTCTGCATCTCCATAATGTTCATGACATCGTGGTTCTACGCTCTTATCGCTATGGGCATGGCTGGTCTCATCTACAAATACATTGAATACCGCGGGTAAGATGACCCTTCATAGTTTTCATTGCTTAGGTGTTCGAATCCTGCTGCAAATGTTTTACAATCCTTGATGTCTGATCTGTTTCTACTAGAGCTGAGAAGGAATGGGGTGATGGTCTTCGTGGTTTGGCTCTCTCTGCCGCCCGATACTCTCTCCTACGCCTTGAAGAAGGACCTCCGCATACGAAGAACTGGCGTCCTCAAATCCTAGTGCTGGCTAAACTGAACAATGAGCTGATGCCCACTTACAAGAAAATGCTCGCTTTCGCCAACCAACTGAAAGCTGGTAGGTTTAATTCTAGATAACTTTTTATGATCTTCAGATGGTCATTTTCTGTTGTATTTTGAATAAGTAACATGAAGTTTTGTTTCTGTAAGTAAATAAGTGTATTCTCCAATTATAATTTCATGTTGCTAAACCAACTTTGAAACTCTTGCGATTCCCAGGCAAGGGTCTGACAGTGTGCGTGTCGGTGTTGGGCGGTGAATTCCCTCGGCGTGCAGGAGAGGCGTCCACGGCCAAACAGAATCTGCGCAAGTGCATGGACGAAGAGAAAGTAAAGGGATTCGTGGATGTGCTGGTTACCAGCAATATTCCGGAAGGACTCAGTCACTTGTGAGCATTATTTTTTTTAGTGTTTTATAATACAAATCTTTACAACTTTCAAATGGAGGAAAAATAAGTACTTACCTACCTACTTACCTTAACTTAATTATGTTCTGCCAACTCCACTTACCGTGGGATAAGGGCAAGCTTAGGGCAATGAATACCTTCTACAACTTCCATCATGATAAAAGCCTGAAAAGAAATGCTGATAATAATCATAGCAATAAGAGGAAATAAAATGTTGCGCTAATAACAGAACTAGGGTATGGATGGAATAAGTAAAACGATGATACTATCGCAAACTCTCTGCAACAAAGATAAGGAAACGTTTCAGATTTCGCATGGGCAAGGCATGGGTTTGGGAAACCGTGACATTGGAAAAGATAAATTAAAAATGTCATCAAGACAATAAGCTTAAAAGTAGTTTCTGATCAGTCAACTTCGATCTTCAGGGTCCAAACGTGCGGTCTAGGCGGGCTGAAGCCGAACACAGTGTTAGTGGGCTGGCCGTACGGCTGGCGGCAGTCGGAGCAGCAGCTGAGCGAGGGCGGCGAGCCTCGCTGGAGAGGCTTCCTTCAGACCGTGAGGGCAGTGACCGCGGCGCGCATGGCCATGCTCGTGCCTAAAGGGATCAATTTCTACCCAACCTCGACTGAAAAGGTGAGGCTCTAGAATGAAACATCTGAATGTTCGTGCCAGACAAAAAAAAACAAAATACCAACGAGTAGATTAGTGGCTCAGCGGTAAACAAGCTTACCACGCGCACCTTAACAGTGTTCTTTCTCTAGACTTTATTGAGACTATTATTTTGGATAGGTAGGTACTATTACAAGTAGGTTCCTTACAAAAGTCTAATAATATGGATAAAAACAGTTGGTAATAATCTACGCTTCGTCAAATAGTCAAGTGTCGTTTTGTTTTCACCTTTAGGTATCTGGCAATATTGACATTTGGTGGATCGTACATGACGGAGGAATGCTGATGCTGCTACCATTCCTGCTGAAGCAACATCGCACGTGGAAGAACTGCAAGATGCGCATCTTCACCGTCGCTCAAATGGAAGACAACTCCATCCAGATGAAGAAGGATCTGAAGATGTTCTTATACCAACTGCGACTTGAGGCCGAAGTGGAGGTTGTTGAAATGGTGAGTCGGAATGTTGCGAAGTTTTTTCAAGTTTTGTGCTGTTGTTTATCAAGGAGAAGGGGCAAAGATGTTGAAAGGTCTGACTATTTAAAAATCAAATAGGTAGGTAGGTAGGTACTAAATTGAAATCAGCTCGAATACCTACTGCCAGATAGATTATTTACATGCTATGTCTACTTATACGCAAATAAAGCGCTTCTTTTCAGAGGCATTTGTTTATAACATAGAAAATACTGGCTTTCGAGATTTTATTCGTATTGATTGTTCACAGACTGATAGTGATATTTCTGCCTACACGTACGAACGTACCCTGATGATGGAACAGCGCAACCAGATGCTGCGTGAACTGCGGCTCAACAAGAGAGAGGCTTTGGGAATGGTATGTGTCGAGCTCTTATTAAAACTCTCTTGTAATTAATAACTTTCTTACACCTGAAATTTAAATAAAATCCAGGCCCAAATGAGTGAAATAACCAAGTTAGCTTCTCTGTGTTATCTATTTATTGATGTCAGGAAATTCTTCATAAAATGCTTATGACTTATATATTGTACATAGCTTAGTGTGAACTAACTTATTTGTCGGTTGCAACGCAGATGCAAAATTTCACGGACTTTGCTGAGGAAAAACAGCCTCTGGTAAAATGGACTCTTTACCCCGATTTCAGTCCACCTAGCTATTATTATTTTTATTACCATCCTTATAATTTTACGTAATCTATGTGTAGGTAAATGTTATGTTTTAGCTTGATTCCTCGATGGTAGATTTAATGTTTCTTCTGTAACCTCTAAAATTATTTGATCTCTCACAATATTCATCTTGCAAGTCACTTCATTGTCTACAATATCATATTTATCTTCCTTCTTTAGTACCTACTTCTGTGAAATGCTTAGCAAATTCATTGTATGCTTTTGGTGTTAATTGTTGTTCCTAATATTTGTCGTCAGAACGTATTTCACGATGAAAACACCCATTTTGTCCTGAAAAGTTACGATAATTGGTTATGTATGCTAAAAACCGCATCTTCGCTACGCGCACTCACGGCCAACTTGTATCTACGCCGCTATTGCGCCTCTTAAAAGTATTCTGCTTGAAGCTAGCCCCTGTCTAAATCTACGTTATTATTTACCGGAACTTAAAGCATTAATATTGTAAACTCCTGTACAAATCGCAGCAACTAGATTACATCGTTCTAAAAGACATTGACCATTTAGTTTTCTTGATCTACTAGCAAATTAACAAAACAATTTAATGTGTCTGCACAGACAAATATGCCAAAAGATAGTTAATCAAATAGGTATAAATAAAGATCATCGTCTAACATTACCGAATGATCAGGTGCAAGCTATTGTGGACCACCACCATGCCGACGTAAAGACCGCTAGCAAGGTTCGCTTCGCTGAACCAGGAACCGAGGCAGCTGAAGACGAAGCACCCTCCCCGCCCCTCAGTGACCACGATGACAAAGACAAGGATGAAAAGGTGAACATATCTACTTATTACAGAAAATGGCATAGTTTCATGGGATGAGTAGATAATCAATGTGTTATGGTTTTGGCAATAACAAATTGGTAAAAAGAGTAACCGAAGGTCAAGCGTCAATCGGGAATAAAGATACTCTACCGTTGTAGGTCCCGATTTACAGTCTGTTTTATTTACTTACCCCAATTTCTTATAAGAAAATGAGATACCCTATTAACAATAAACACCTTACTGCCAGAATTATGTCATTTTCTATTATTTCTGTTTGGTGTGTATGCTGGGCAATCGTTAAATCTGAATTTGGTTTAAACTACAACAGAACAAAACAGTAATTTTAGGTAAAATTACAGTACCTAACCTACCTACATGTGAACGAAACTGACTGCAAAAGTAGGTACCTACTAACTGTAACGCAGTCAGTTACGCATTTCTTGTATCCTCAATTAATCCTTTTTACGCCATTCAATGTTGAAACAACACAATGAAGAGACTTGTTAAAATGTAGATTAGATGCGATTTTTTTTTTTACTATTTTATAAAGTATTTTAACCGAATATGTTCAGATTTGAAGATAGCCCTGCTTATTTTTAAGTGAAGCTAATTAATCTAATAAAAAATATAGGTAGGTTCGAAAAACTTCATTTTATAAGCAGATTATTTATTTCAAAATAAAAATCTCGATAGGCCCCTTTAAGTGTTTTAGATTACTCATTGCATATTTTTCTTTAACGTGCTTTCTTTACATAATTATGTATTTAAAGTTCTTGATAAAGCAGAACGGTTCTATTATTTTGCTTTTTTTAACTCAAAAATTGCTGTGAATAAAAAATCTCTAGTTTATCTTTTACAACTTGAAAACTTGAGCTGTTAAACGTACCTAACCTACATTAAATTAGTATCAAAAGTATCTACATGTCGATGAGAAATTAATACCGATTTTCACGTAATATACTTATTGATATTCAAACGCGATACCTATTAACATCGCAAGTTTTCACAGAAACGCTAGCAGATATTTTGCCACAAGAGTTTTATTTTTTATTCATCATAATATAATCACAAACGAGTCCTAGCGAATACACACACGGCGGTGGTCATATGTTTGCCGAGTTCATTCACGTTGAGTTTTTTCACTTTAGTTTATGTTGTTCACAATACCGAGGTGCAAGCGTTGAGCGTTTTGGTCAAACTTGGCTGATGTTACATGGCTGTGACTACGTTTCAAGGCTCATGTATAAAAAACGCGAGATAACTGCTTTCATTAGAATTGAACTCGTGGGATCACATTTGAAACAGTCTCCGCCATCGTACTGAAGGAAGTGGCCTCAAAAATATGCCTCAAAGCGTGCACCGCGGGATAGCTAAGTTGAATGTGCGTAGTGTTTTATGTTAAACAATTTAAATAATATATGACATCCCGTGTTTTATTCGCCTTGAATCCGTCATGTGCAACTCTCGGGAACCACAAATTGGACGTTTGAAATGGAATGGGTCTCAAATTGGGGATGAATAGGAAGATTTTCGGAGTAGTTTGTTGCACATAATCGATTCAATGTGGGACTCGCCCGATGAACGGTCGCAGTGCGAGGATGCGCCGCCGGATGAGAAGCCCAAGGACGCCGCCAACGGCGACGCCGTCAAGCCCAAGCCGAACGTGTCCGACATCACTCCGTGAGTTACCTTCTTCTTCATATTTTGTGTTGGTGATATAATTATTATTTAATAACGGAAACGTCGAGGCAATAAACAAAATCGACACGTGATTAACACACGTTATTAGATAATAATAATACCTACCTACATTCTAACTTATCGGCCTTCTTATAACCTAGGTAGGGTAGGTAGGTACATATAATTTTTTACTAAAACATCGTGGAGGTGCCAGTAAGAATTCTAACGGGTGGCAATAGATTCGGAGTTCCACTAGGATCCCGTAGCCCTATACTCTAGCTAGGGTATCTCCGTGAACTCACCAGTTCACAACTTGTACAACCTGTCTCGCAATTCAAAATGTGAACATGTACGAAGGTCTTAACATAGCACTATAATTTAGAAAAATGTTGAATATTTAGGGTTTTAGAGAAAATCGGCGAGCTTGGGGTTGACGTGACGTGATCCTGTTTCTATCGTTTTCTTTTTTCTTTTAATTTAAATAAACAAAGAGGTAACTAAATAACCGCTCTAAAACATATTGTATATCCAGGGACGAAGGCACAGTACGGCGAATGCACACCGCCGTAAAACTCAACGAAGTGATCGTATCGCGGTCGCACGACGCACAACTAGTCATACTCAACTTGCCCGGCCCTCCCAGAGACACCAAATTCGAGCGGGAGTCCAACTGTAAGTATCCTACTTCACTACGCCATAAGTACTCAAAAATTTCTAGACACAAAGCTATTACAGTCGTCGCAATGACTATGAAAATATCGTAAAAATTGCATGTCAACGTAGACGCTGGCGTAGCGTCGTAGCAGGTGCTACAAAAGTTTGTTTTTCTTAACTTGAGGTAGATATAAGTTTAGGGTCTACCCATTTTACTAGTCACAACGGCAACATTAGGGGTCATCCATTAATTTAAATTTAATTCAGATCAAAAACCACCACTGTCTGTCCGGTCATTTTATCACGGTGTTTAATTTTCAATACCTAATTGATTTAGATTTAAAGATGATTTCTGTTTTTTTTATAAGTACCGGAACTATTTTGTACTTTGTGACGGGACGTGTGGAAAATTTTTGAGACCTTTGCCCAGTAGTGGGACAAAATAGGTTGATAAAAAAAAAAAACCAAAAAATACACGTGATTTTGGGTAGGGGGGGGAGTCTAAAACCTCACCACGTATCACCATGGCGGAGGTGGGGTTAAAAATTGCTAAAAAAACATCACATGATTAAAGGACGACCCCTTATCTATAACACAAACTATTCAATTGGTATTAAAAATCGTATTTCGTATGTTGTAGGCGCCGTAGCCAACGTAGATAAAACTATGCAACGAAAACTTGTAGCTCATTGGTACGTCATATGCTTAGTAGCAATTTATGTAAACTTGAAATCAGTCAGTAACACTCACTTTTCTTAAAGTGTATGATGCCACTAAACATGGACGGCATTCAAATTATCGTTTATGATTCCAGACATGGAGTTCCTGGAGGTGCTGACCGAGGGTCTGGAGAAGGTGCTGATGGTACGCGGCGGAGGTCGCGAGGTCATCACCATCTACTCGTGAACGCGCTGCGCCCGATCTGTACACCAAGCCTGCTCCAGTGAACATACAGGCTTAGGTCGGACTCGACGGCCCACGTCTCTTTCGAACTGTTTACCTATTCCTTGTGATTCAATGCTATGCGAGCATTCGACCGCTCGAAGACTGCCGGGACAACAACTCCGTAGCTCTTCTCTGTTAGTTCTACGTTCTGTTGAATACTGTTTAGAGTGTTGTTTTGGAGTTTATTCACTGTTGTATAGATATTTATGGTATGAGTATAAAAGAGCCTTATGTCGGTTAGTTCTAAGTTTGTTGTGTTACTAGACTATGTAAGGTTAATTTAGGTAAGTAGCGGGCTCGATTACGTGCTATTTCAATAAACGATTTAGTACATTGTAGAGGTTGTTTTGTAGCATTTTTTATGATTTTTATTTTTGTTAAAACAATGTTGGAATGACGTAGATAATTTATAAACGTTTACATTTCGTGATTGTAAATCGTGAGGATTTCTACATGATATATTTTGTAAATATAAACTGTTTTGTTCTAAGATTTATCATCTGCTCAACTTAAAACTTACCGTGGGACTGAAGCGTGAGCACCAAAAGTCGCCTGTGAGTGGAAGATGAGAAGGACGACTCCATAATCTTACATCTTCTAATGGAATCTAGTCACTTTTTGACGTAGTGGAAAAATTACACCAAAAACTATTTCTTTAAAGATTTATATTAAGGAACTGCGTTACCACAGCATTTCATCCAAAGTTTTTATGGTGAGTAGATTCAAATATCTCAAATAGAAAACGTTCTTTAAGGACAGTTTAAATTAAATATTTTTAGTATTAGTAACAAATGTTATCTATAGAGTAAATGTGTTTTATTCGTCGCGGTTGAAGCGATTATCTTGGAAACTTATTGCGCACATTCGCGTAGGTAGTTTATATCTTACTGTGATCATTTGTATTTCATGTTTGGAATCAGCCTCATTTATTCATGATAAGTACTTACAACTTCTGACATTCATTGTGTCGATTAAGGATACCTTACTTATAATTAGAGACAGTTTTTAATGTAACTCAACTTTATATTTATCAACTAGTCGTATGGGATTACATCTACCATCTCTATTCAGTATTTAAGATAGGCATTCCTTCGCATTGACACTAGCCATTTTAATTCATGTCTCTATTAGACTCATCCGCGGTGACAATTGTATTTATAAGAGGAATGTTTCATCGATCTAAATTAATATAACTTGTCAATTTTCATTTCCATCACAAAGTAGATAGTCTTAAATCATAATTCATAATAACTAATATTAGATACTGCCAAATAGGATTCGGTGTTGTAAAATAACTCTAGATTCTAAGTCAGTTGTCACCTTGAAATAACTTTACTTACTACATTTTGAAATTGATAATATTATGAACGAATATGATAGAAAAGCCTAGTGTCTAATGTCACTTTTGATTAATAGCGAATTAGGAGACATAAATAGTGTATAACTTGATACTTTGTTATCTAATACTCAATTATTAGGAAAATCATATAATTAGAACTGGCTTTAATGTCATATTTATTGTAAATTAGATTAACAGGATTTTCTGTGTATTAAAAAAACATCCATAAAATTGAAACTACAGCGCTATCCTATTTCAGTTTCTGTATTGGTTCTAGTTGCCATAATAAAACTAATTAAGTATATTTAAGTAGAACTTAACGTGAATCGATGATTCAGTTTTGGGATTTATAATCTGTGGTCTGTTTTACAAGAGCTGTGCTGGGCTGGCCACTCGGCCTCCGCGCCTCACTGGCAGCGTCGCCTCTGCAAATCGCGTCTTTTAAAGTCAAATATATAACTAACTTAATATAATTAAGTATAAATCATTCTAAATTATTCATATTAAACATTATACGGAACATTGATTTGTCTTGCTTTATCACGTAGTGATATAAAAATAAAATTCTTTAAAAATATAGTGATCACATATCTTCCTTTTGTCATAAAAATATTTACATACAAGTATAATTCTTATATACCTACATAATTATATTATAATAAAAATATGTATGCCTTTTAAATTAAAGTGTTATTGTAATCATTTAGTTCAACATAAAGGAAAACCTACGTTATTTAAAGAGAACTTAATATGTATTCATGTACTCAATATTATAATTATCCCTTTAAATACGAAAAATATTCGTTTTACTATTATAAAAATAGTTTTTCATTATGATCGGTGCGGAAAGATAGGACATAATTAATTAATATCTATACCTAAACTTCCGCTACGCAGGGTGTAAAAAAGCTACCTACTTAATTTAAAAACGGGACGTTCAGGCCATGACTCTAAGCCGAGATCCTGATGAAATTGAAGAACTTGTTCCTAGAGTTTTGAATGTCAATCGCAAATTAGATCGTGGACCTAAAGGGTAACTAACCCGGTGCCTTGTATTTTACACCCTGTGCCTATATAAATAATTAGCTCACTGATTTTGAACAACTTAAAATTTTAACGATATTATAATATTTAATTAAAAATCAAACTCAAAAAAATAAATTGGTACCAATGCCGTTAGCATGTTGAACACTTGCTTTCACTTCAAAATTAATTTAAATTCAGACTTAGAGATTCAATTATTAGTTATTTACTTTCTAAGGTACTCGAAGCATAATTCGCTGATGTGCCAAAACCTCATCCAAACTTCATTAAATTGTTGGCAATACTTCATTTAGTAGATTATGGCAAACTAAGTCATAAGTAGCATAGCAGCCTAACAGTAGGTATTTTTGTAATTTCGATAATCTTTCATAAGTCCTCGTGTAATTTTTAATCTACCTAATAATAAACTAGCTAACAGATTCATACGTGTTAGAACTTCACATTAAATAGCTGTCATGAGAAATGCACATAACCTTTCAGATTAGCTATTAAATCGTATAGAATTCGGTCATTTTAGCGGTAAAGATCAGTCGCTAGTCATAATGAAGGAAATGATAGTCATGTTATGCCTAAAGATGTTTTTGCGCGGGTCAGTTTTTCACTGTAATAAACTTCTAGGTGATAATGCCTGGAATATTCTCTGATTGGCTCAATTGGGATAGTACAGAGACATCTTTAGACCATCTTTCAGCATAAAGGGTACGATAACAGCCCAACTATGCGACTCATTACTCTCGACTGCGATGTCATTATAGAAATTTAATAATTACCTATTTAGATATTAGGCTGTGAGTCAGCATTAACAGTTTCTTTACGATTTAATATTCAAGCTAGAGTTGCTGTGATACATCATGTTATGGCTATAAATATATAGAGTAGTCATTTCTGGCAGACTAAGATTTATGCGTCTGCTATGCCACTCTAACTGTGATTCTACTTCCACCTCTGTGAATGATTGTCAGCACATTGCAATTGGACATTTTAAATGGTTTAAATTTCTTTTATCCCTTTGTTTTTTTTAATTTAATCATGAAAAAATGTAAAGGCTGTAAGTATGTAGTTTGAAAATATTTTGGTAACTTATTTTTGATGGTGAGAATTACCAATGAATTGAACATACTTCGTCTACTGCCTACAAACTATAACGTGAATCAGACAGGTACCTACCACAAGTCTTCAACAACTGAACTCAAGCGAGAATGTTATGAACTGGGTTTGCTGAGCTAGAACATTTTTGAACTGGAAAAAGTTTCTTCAAAGTAATATTTCGAGGTATAAAGTTGTACTTATAAGAAATTATTAAAATATTCAAATAATAATAATTCTAGTAAATAATATAAGGCAAAATGTTAAGAGTATAATGAAATAAATTAATAATAATAAAGTTATTGTTTTATTACAATCCATTTTGTGTTATGTAACTTAAACAAACTTACAAAATAATTATACACACATATAAAGTAAGACTAATAAATATACCTAATATACTTACTAATATTTTTTAAGGATTATTCCTGAGTTAACTGTCCAATGTTAATCTTACATTTTAAACTAGACTAACTTGAATAAAACTAGGTACATTATATGTATAATAAATGTATTCAAATACCAATGGTAAAACTTGTACATAATATAGGCACAGCACAGTCTCATACGTATAAATACAAAACCCACCTAATTTACTAGGTACTTTACCTACCTACCTACTTTATACTTTAACCTTAGATTAATATAAAAAGTTGACTCACATATTTGTACATTCTCCAACAGCCTTTAGACTGTCTTCAAGATACTGCCTCAATCCATTTGTATTGCAAGATGTATAGTAATTGCTAAGAGTTGTATACTTCAAAGATACAACCTTCATACCCAAAATCTTCAAATGTCTCTTTCTCATTTCCTGAGGCCCGATCAACCGTTCACAGTCTGAACAATAATGGTCAGGTAAGTGAATAAGTATCGCTATATTTTCGTTTCTCGCAGATTTTGATTTCCAGTGAGTATTGGTAACACCAGATGGATATATCAAAACATCAATCAAATAAGTATCATGAGAATAGATGTGAGGTACCATGACACCAGTGGAAAGTCTATGACAACCTCCAGCTATAGTTGTAAATATATCCATGGATTTTTTAAGAATGTTTCTAATTCGAGGATCTTGGGGCACCTCTTTGGTCCACTGATCTTTGGGTAATAATGGGCCATTGTAGTCCGAACACTCTAGCGAAAGAGCAGTGTCTATCAAATGTAGTTTCATTAATGTTTCTGGGTTATTCACTTTTGCCAAGTTTTCTGAACTGAACAAGCGGTTGACATGCTTCAATGGATACTTTTGAGTGTAAATGAATGACAGCAGTATAGAACAAATGTCATCTGTACTAAATTTAACAAAATCTTTGTCTAGAATACTCTCTACGACTGGCCAAAATTCATGATTTTGAACTGGATCAAAATTCAGATATCCAAATGGATAAATAATGGATTTTAGAAACATATTTGGAATATTTTTGTAATTCTTCAAGAAATATTCGCTACAGACATTTAAAATAACCTCATTGCTTATTTTAAAATGTAAACAATAGTTCAATACTCCAACAATCAATACATGTGAATTAATTTTTGAACACTTCAACTTCATGAATTTCTCAACTGCTTTTTCAACTTGGTGGTCAGTATAGTTGAGCCGAGTCAGTTTAGAAATTATATCGAGTAAAGAATCTTGGTCTATAGCATGAATGTTTGTAAACAACCATGTACCTACAACGGCATATGACTGAGCAGAAATATACTTCTCTTGAATAAAAGACTCAAGAATATCTAGCACAACAGAAACATTGATTTTGAACCAAATATCTGCAAACTTTTGCTCTAGTAAAGAGAGAATCGTTCTCTTACTAGACTTCAATCCATGTAACACTTGAAATATTTTTCCTATATTGTTCTCATCAATTTTTTCCTCCTTTTCAAAGAAACCTACCCATAACTTGTCTATAGTCTCAGTATATTTTGGATCTGTTTTATTTTTAATGAGAAACTCTAGGAATATGCACAATTGCTCTATAGATAACCTGTTATCAATAACTCGCAATAATATTTCATCAGAAAACTTTGGCTTGTATAATTCCATGAATGAAGAAACTGTATTCAGTATGTTTAGTATAGTTTGTGTATCTTCAGTCTTCATTACCACTCCAATAAGTTTATCCAGAATAGCACCTTTAGCCATATTCACATGCATCGGATTGGCTATGTTTAGGGATGTTGGGTTCTTTTCCAAATCGTAAATACGTTCCATGGCACCTAACGCGATATTTGGAGTAATTTTTGTACATTTCGTGAGAAGAGCAAACACATCTCGAAGATCAGTACATTGTTTGAATTCTTCTTGTATCATGTGGTAGTTGAGTGATTCTGTTGTGGTTTTAGGAAATTCCGTAGGTTGCCTCTCAACATCAGAAATATCCTTTAGTCTTCGCACAACTAGAGGAAGCTCGTGGACGTTCAAACCATTTTCTATAAAGATAGTGCTGCTGCTAAATTGCGTTTCATTTTTAGAATCTTCGTCACTGTAACTCCTGCTGCTACATATTTGAGGAAACGATGCAATAGAATTCCCAAATAAAGATAAGCTATTGTTAACTTTACGGCACCTTCTGAAAACTATAGACATAACTTCCAAAGTAAGTCACAAAACTTAGCAAAATGAATTACTGGAAAAAGGAAAACATGAGGAAAACTAACAAAGAAGAATGCAAAATTGCAAACAAACATTGAACAGCTGACATGCTGAGCTGACATTGACAATGACTGAATAATATTTCAAAATGGAGAGTTCAACGTCTACGTAAAGTCAGGTTGTTGTGGTTTTTTCTCTTTGTTTGAGTTACCCACTAGGTTTTTATACGCCTCTGTTGGTTTAAAAAAGTAAAGGTATTGTTATGATTTTTTTTTAATGAACTTTCAGTGCCTACCCTAGTAATGATGTTAATTCTTTACATTTTTAGCCATCGTGCTCATTTGATATGTTTATATATTTCTAGTTAGTTATATAGGCTTGACTTTGCAGTAGCTGAACGCGATTTGAGGGTTAAAAAGGTTTAAAACCGGTAGGGGTTTGCTCTCCGATTATTTATCGACCACATTTATCTCTAGGAATAGCATAGTTTTCGAGAAATTAATAAAAAATATTTCGATTCAAAAATTTGATTACAAGCGAAATGAAACGTTAGAATGGACAATGTGACAGCTAAATCTGTGTTGTATTGTCTATGGTATAGAATTTCATGTAAAATTGATGCAAACGGAACGTAAAACATATGTCAGTGTCATTGTAGGTATTGTCATTTTTTGCGGTCATTGTGTGTTCATTCCGCTCTCGTTTGAATATTGTTAGTGTGCTTTGGATCATGATGGAGGAATCTCAGCCATTCACAAGCCGTTCTGGTGAGGAACCATCATCGAGCTACTATGAGGAACTTGAGGTATTATCTTCAAGCTTCTCTTCGTTTGAGGTGGAAGAAGCACCACCAAAAACCCAGGCTGACAGACCTATAGCATAGGTAACGAGGAGCGAAGCGACGAGTGGTTAGGTGTATAGTGAAAAACCACGCACGAGCCGAGCGAAGCGTGCCGCGGTAGCGGCCGGCGAGTGCCAGAACCGACTTGCTCCTGTTGTACCTTAGCTTTATTACATAGGTAGCTACTTTCCGAGTATGATTGTTATACCATTTTGTATGTTTGAGGTTAAGTTATATTAATTGATTTTTCTCAAGAACATTGCCCTTCCTAGTAATGCAAGTGGTATCAGGGGGGAAGATGGACCCCACCCCCCTCCCCCCTCCCCCCAACCCATAAAAATAATGTACTAATGACTCTAAAGTTATACCGTTATATATTTCTATACCGGTATCTATGCGCTGAACGTACTTTTCTTTTTTCCCTAAACATTGACAGTCAGCGAGTGTCTATAATGTCATTTTGACATCTAAAGTCACGAAGTAAAAAGTGCTGCCAACTAAGCATAATTAGCGTTTAGCGTAATCTTTCTTTTTTCACTAAGGTTAATTCATTAGGTATCCGAAGAATATTAAAACCTTTGTTAGCAAGTCATTCACTTATCTGTTTACTATAAAATTTACCAACCTAAGCGAATAAGTCATAAAAATAATGAGTCCCATACTCTTTTTTCTACCTATCAACTTTTCTGTTTGTTTGGTAATTCGAAATTTAAAAAAAGAAGTTGGCAGCATTGCAAGTTTTGTTGTCGATTTTTTAAATGCAGCAGAGCAGCGTGACGTGAAATGAAAAACGTGAATGACGTACAACTACAAATCTTGTACTTCATACATACTTGTACAATCGGTTGTGTACCTACCCACTACCGCCAGCCAGCCAGTCTGATTTAATTTAATTGGATTTTTCTACATAATCCAGAATTTTATTTGTCAAAAAATCGATTTATCTAACAGAACCCGTGTGTTACAAAATAGTAAATTCTAGACGAATTGTTTTTATTAGAGAAATCAGCGTAGGTACAAGTTCAAGAACTACCAGAAGTGCTAAAGGAAAAAAAAAAGTTTAGTGACCGACCGGGGCACGAGGGCGCTTGTTTTGTATGGAAACTATAAAGTCAGCTGATCCGAAAGTAAGTGCTTCATAGATTCATAGTGCTGCCTACCACCCATTTATTTATTTTTAGGCACATTTTGGCTACCTACCTGTGTACTTACCATAAATAAAATTAACTTGAGTAGCTATAAATTCTCGACTGGACAGTGGATTGCCTTGAATAAGTACATCTGTCGGAAGGATTATTTCGTAGTTACTGCATAAAAATATCTTCCTGCACAGTTATAGGTAAGTACCTACAATAAAATAAAAAATAAGACAGCTGTAGGTACCTTTCCTACCATAGAATTTTATAGTCCCTAGTTTATCAAATTTCTGGTACCTAGTTAATTTTATCTAGGTACCTACTTAGTTATTTCTAGGTATCTACTTAGTTATTTCAAATACTTATCATAAAAAAGCAAAATGAAATCATAACAAAAACTTTGCCACTATGTAGGCACATCACAATCTTCATTTTCATTTCCCTACACCCATGCCGAGTTTCATCCAAATCAGTCCAGTGTATATAGACAAGACATTAAACACAAACAAACATTGAAACATAATAAACAGAATTTCATATATTTGTGTATCATTACAATGAGCCTATCACACCCATCATTAAGCATTCTATTTCAAAGTAACTTGTGTACATTTAATGTTAAATCATAGACAGTCATTAATTTGATGGCTGTATACAAAACAATTTATGATGGAAAATGATGCAGCACTCATAAAACTCTACTTATAATTGACCTAGTGACAGAATGTAATTGTAATCGTCGGTCATCTTTGCCTATAGAATGTCTAGAAAAGGCAATCATGTGACGTAGGTACCTAGCAGTTGGTTCTTACTAGGTACTTTATAAGCAAATAAAATTTTAAATAATATTTATCCATAATACCTAATGATTATTTATTTAAAATAGGTACCTACTTATTTTTCTTTATCTTCTGAAAATTCATTCTCTGGGGCGCTTTTGATAGTGTTAGATGGTTGACTAGGGGCAATCTTTTGGAGCTTCGTCACATCAAATATCTAATTCTATATAATAATTACTTACCTAATGTCATATTATTGAGCATGACCATTAACCATTAACTGAAACGAGAATAAAGATCTCTTAATAGGCCATGGCCAGAATAGGAAATTATTGAAATGACTCTACCTACTTACTCTATTGTGTTGGCTTTTTATGTACTTATCTGTTTTGAATATTTGCTAATATTTTGTATCTAAAGAATGCTGCTGATATTAATGCCAAATATATGTTTGCGCAACTGCAATTACCTAGTTATTTATATCTTCATAGAATCTTGAATGTCCATGCCGAATGATCATTTTCCTGTTTTTTCGTATGATTCGTTAAATTGGATCGAATTGCGGAACTATCAAACCAGTATTGAGCATAATTTTAACTGCTGTCGGAGTAAGGACTCAATTCTGGGAACGTAATACCAGAAGTTGCTTTTACACTGGTAGGTACTGTACATATTTGCCCATGACGCTCAAACGGCTACCTACGGTACCGGTGTGGGCACTGCAGTGAGCGGCAGGCACCGCGTTAAAGTAAGACAATTCAGCATACCTTACGTACCTTTTTTTTTATACCGTCATAAAATCCATTATGGATACCTACCCTACCGCCGCCGCGCCGTGGGGACGGCGGAAGGGTTATGTCGGACTCTCACCGACTAAAAACTGACGTGTGGCCGGCCTCCATGCATGTCAAGGGGCTCCGGGATCTCCTACGGAACACACCGGTGCCCCTCTCGCATTTTGCCTAAGCACTGTCCCGGGAATGATGACACCCACAGCCACGCCCGGCACCCTCGCGGTGCTTACCGCCCTCCCGGGGTTCGGATCATGGACAGCCGAAGTCCCCACTACGGCCACCCGCGAACCCGGAAAGTTTTGGCAGGGGATACCACTCCGCTCCCCTCATGGGGGGGCAGGCGGTGCGGGGCGGCCGTTAGCGCCCCGCCTCCGCCTCCTTCTCTCCAGCGGGATCGTGAGAGGGCCGATCCCGCTCAGCTGCCTCTTTCTGGACCAGAACGGCTTCACAGAAAGAGGCCAATACCTTACGTACCTACTGTAAAAGTCCGGCAACCGTATGGGCGGTTGACATTGTAAGCATGTATGCCGTTACCCTAGCACACAAACAAAGGGACAATGACTGTGAATCTCTTGAAATCGGCGAATGATGATAATGAGCTAAGCGTACAAGACATTCCTTAGTAACTAATGTTTCCGAACTGCAATGCAGTAAGCATGTAACATTGAGTTATGAATTCATTAGTATACAAAGGAATATGATCAACTTGCCACTTCTAGCAGACTACAAAGCGACGTAAATAGTCTACGACACATTACTCGTAGTATCGTGTGTATACTTATCAATTTAAACTGTAACAACACAAGTCCACACTCCACTTAGCACATGCTCGAGACTCGCAACGGACGAGGACAAATCTCAGTGGACATAAACATAACACAGAAAAAAAGATAACGTATTGAACATTTTTTTCATGATAATCGTAAATGATAAATGCCTTGTTTATCTTACTTTATCTTAGCAGTTTTTTTTTACATTCATTTAGGTGTTGTATTGCGCCGGGTGGCTTGTACGGTGTTCAATTACGTGAATTTACTGAATTCTCTTAGTTCATATTCAGTTCGTGCAAAGAATTCGCTGTAGTAAGGTGAGTGAGTTATTTTGTAAAAAAAGCGCTAGAGTTTAATGAATTCCCTTTCGTATGTTTTTCTTGGCTTGCGAAAAGATTTTCTGGTGAAAAATATTACCTTGAGCAATCATTTCAATGAATAGTATATTAATTTGATTCATTGCCGAAATATATTAGGTATCCTCACTGTAAGGAGTTTACCTACATGTAATGTACTCACCTAGTTTAGTTCCTTGTTTTAATTCATACTAGCAGCGCTCCCGCAGTGTGACCCGCGGTCCCTCGGGATTTTTTCATTTTTTTGGGATAAAAGGTAGCCTATGTCCTTCCCTGGGATACAACATTTATAACTATGCCAAATTTCAGCTTAATCTGTGCAGCGGTTTGGGCGTGAAAGCGTAACAAACAGACAGACAGACAGAGTTACTTTCACATTTATAATATTAGTATGGAAGTATGGATGGATGTTTTTGTAGTAAGCATGTTTGTCAAACATCATATTGGTTAATTAAATTATTTTCAACAGCTATTTTGTTGATGGTCAATTCGTCTTTTTGTTAGGATTTAATAGGTCCCAATGATGAGTGATACAGAAAACAGTAAAGTTCAAAGAATCCAATGTATTAATCCAGGGTATACCCAAGCTTTGTCTCTTCCAAACTTCGTCCATATCCGTTCAGCCATTTCAGCGCTAAAGAAGTAACAAACATAATTACAGACTCACAAACATTAATATTTTTAGTGCGATGTGAATACCACATCAGACACTAGATACGAGAACAAAGCTCCATACTTAGAGAAGGCATGGCAAAATCTTGGCATTTAATCTTATCATGCACGTAGTAGGTTAGGTACTCATCAAAGGTGAATAACTTTGTTGTACTGTTTCTAAGAAAGCTTGCAGAAATTGTATCAATTATACCTCTGTTCTTTATTATTTTTATTTTATTATTAGGTATTAAGTTCCGATACAGGTGAAACTCTACCTTTTTTCCAGTGATCCATGAAATGCTGAATCAATGATGGCCCATGCTGATCCAGCTGACTAGTCAATTAGATTTTCATTTTGAAAACAGACCTTTATAATATTGCAAATCGATACTTGCTTTGTTGTTTCTGTGTTTGTTAGCCGGCATCGAATGTCACCAACGCAGCACTTTTGTACGCGGCTGCACAACAATGCAATAGGTTTATCAACCAGGTTGATTCAACATATCAAGCTTATCTTATCTTAGGAAAAATCGGTCGTAAAATCAATACGATCATTCAACGTCAAAAAGTGTTTGTATAATTTCTAGCTATGCAGATTTAGCCTGAGTTTTCCAGTCAGTTAACGTTTCAATGGAAGACAGTGCTAAGCTTAGTGATTTGACCTTTCTGAAGAGCAAATTTCGTTCTTCATGCGACTCCAGGACCTTTATACCGATCATGGGAAGTTGTTCTATTACTTTATCTATGTTTGTGTTATCGTTAGATTCACAATTAAATAGTCATTCAAATAGACAACGAGGTGGGTTATCTGGGAAACTTGACATAGTTTTTTTTATCTAAAATCGAATGAATAGAAATGACTGTTACGAATAAGTACCTACTTTTTTGTACTGTTTAAAAACTGGAAAACCCAAACTAAGAACAACGTCTTCTTTCGGTTTAGCTGGTTACTATTATGCGGATATAATAACCACAAAATATTATGGAAAACTTCTCTTCCAGATGGGCATCCTACTGAAATGGGGCATAGCCGGAGTCGGCATGATAACCCACGACTTCCTCACAGCATTGGCGACTCTCCCCGCAGACCAGCATAAGGTCATAGCTATTGCCGGCAAAGATCTAGAGCGTGTGCACCGATTGGCTACGCTTCACAACATCGGCACGGCCTATGAAGGCTACGAGGCATTAGCGCGTGATGACTCTATAGGTACTTAAATATATTGTCTTAACAAATTTACATGAAAATGCGATTTTTGTTGCTGATCAAATCGATTTGCAGAGACCTTGGATTTGACTGTAAACATGTTTAATAATGAGACCAGTCAGTCATGTTTTAATTTCGCTTTATCGTGTCTCTGGGCGTTTGGTCATTCAGATAAGATGTTCATATTATCAATCACTGACAAGCATGACATTATGATGCTACAAAGAGCCTTGTGCAATTGAAGAGATTAATTTTGCCGCAGGACATTTCTTGCATGTACGATATTTATTGCAACCATAATTATACAGTTTGGTACATCATAAATAAGATATCGAAGGTCTTCTTAAAATAATAAACATGTTTTGAATCATCAGTGAGTTCGAGCCCTGAATGTCAACACTATCAGGATACTTACTCAAATAACTGTTCTAAAAATAGTTAATAGTAATGTCACTGTGACCTTACCTCCAATTAAAACTATTAACCTTGTTTTATAACAGTTTAATTTACATGCCTCGCCTTATTTACTCTGTGCACGACGCCGGGGCGCCTCTTATCTCGAAGTATTTTAAGGAATCTTTTGAACAAGGGCTTTTATCACTAGCGGACAAGACAGACGATGTCCTTCTTTAATTTGGTCGGAAAAAAAACCGAATCATATCAACGCGCCATATCAGGTGCAAAAATTCTATCTTTATTACCTATGTAAATTTTTAGATTAAAATCACAGTTATTTGTACGACAAAATCGCAGTAGATATCGAATAAGTACCTACTTTAGGTACCCACTTACTGAAATGAGACGCCTCCTTTATCGGTTCAAAATAGCACTAATTTATTTCCAGACATCGTATTCGTGAGTGTACTCAACTTACAACACTACGAAATAACAAAACTAATGCTGGAGAATGGGAAGCACGTGCTATGTGAGAAACCGATGGGCATGACATACAAACAGACTAAATCGCTGGTGGATCTCGCGAGAGAGAAGAAACTCTTCCTTCTTGAAGGGATGTGGTCGCGTTTCTTCCCGGCTTACGACGCTTTAGACCAGCATATAGCATCGGGAGGGCTGGGTGACATCTATCATATCAGCATACAGTTTGGGGTGGAAATTAATGACATCGAACGGAACTTGTAAGATATTTCATTATAACTTTGTGAGATACATACATAAAATTACGTGTAAAAAGACGTCTACCGAAGCCGAAAGGGGTAGGTTCAGCATCCCAAAACACAACTAAATCCAAAAGGATTTTCCGAAAAATCATTATATCCGGAGAAAACAGCGTTTGAAGATTACTGTTTGCGTATGTACTGGGCGCTTTGTTTTACGTAGATTTTGAGTTTTAATTGTTTTTTTTTTTATAATGAAATTATTAGGTAGGTATGGTCTTATTATGTTGTCCTAGTAGTAAATAACCGAAAATAACATAAAATTACGTAGCTAAGTAATTTTTTTTTTTGCGTTTTTTTTTCGCTTAATATGTTTAGAATCATGGTCTGATTGCAACCCCTCAGTTTTCGGTAGTAGTTTTTTTACACCCTGTATAAAGAAGTTTTAGTAATTTTGTCGTTAAGTATATATAATTTATATACTACTTATAAACTGGTGGAAGATTTGCCTTTTCCTTGTTCTGATCCTTGGCATGATCATTTGTAAATAAAAGTAATTATATTTCAGAATGAAAGACCTTGGCGGCGGTGCAGTCTTAGATCTAGGTCTCTATATGCTTCAACTAGTCCAGTACATATACAAAGATCCACCAACAGATATGGTCTGTACAGGACATATTAGCAAAGCAGGAGTAGATGAATCTATATCTTGTGCTTTGAAGTATAAAGAGGGACGAACGGCAACACTATCAGCTCATACAAGAGCGAATATGACGAATAAAGCCGAAATCGTCGGCACTAAGGGAGCTGTTGCAGTGAGTTTTCATCCTTAAATACTGTTACTAGAGTCTAGTTTTGCTTGAAACGATTACTAGAGACTAATGTTATGCTTTGAACTGTCAACGACTGGGTAGTGGGTATATCGACTCTACTTTCATCCAGAAAAATGTTTGTATATCCCTCAGGGGAAGAGTACTATTCCCTGAAGGATATATAAACCAAATCTACTACAGATAAATCTCCAATGGACTCAATTCTGGATCGCATTTAAAAAAATATATTTATTGGAAAAAAACGTACATTTTCCGCAAAACTTGGTAAACTACATCCTCTCGTGATTTCCTAGTAAAAAACAACGTACAATACCGATTTCATGGTACTATTTTCGTTCTCAAATCGTATTTTTCTTTACCTAGAATATATTTTGATAGTCAAACCCAAAAGATTTTGGAACGAAGTTTTTTAAAAAGTGTTAGATTTTTGCCTCACGACACATGTATATGTCAAAACGTCACAGTGCGAAGTGCGCAGTCGCGAAACAGCCCTTAGATTTTTACATCGTTAGGACGGAAGAGCGTTTCTAGGATTTTAAATTATTTATTTGACAAATGCCAAATGTCAAAGTTGAAACTCCGTTCCAACCGGTTCCACAAAGGTTCGACACTCACGTACTTTTTTTTATATTCCAGTTGGATTACTTCTGGTGTCCCACAGTGTTGCACATATCTGCGGCAAACAGCACAGAATGGACATTGCCCAAAGGGAAATATAAGTTCCACTTCCACAACAGCGCTGGGCTCGGCTACGAGATCAAAGAGTGCTGGGACTGTATTAATGAAGGTATTTTTATAGATTCTGTTTATTCAGCGACCAGAAAAATATAATGGTGTACATGTACAGTTGTTGCGTCTCACGAAGGCGGGTTGAATTGTTTCTGTGTGCGTAAGCAAAACTGAGCGCTCATTCGTCCATGTAGCGTTCCCGAGCTTACGCACACAGAATAAACGTGCATGTGCATCTACACACACAACTACACTTGCATTGTATCTAAATTCTGATGATAGCATAGCAATATTAAACAATAATGCTGGTCATTTTTCACACAGCATCATCTAGCCCCATACTAAGCAAAGCTTGTACTATGGGAACCAGATAACTGATATACTACTTATATACTTTTTGTTTGTAAATACATACATATTATACATAGAAACACCCAGACCCGAGACAAATATCTGTAGGTCATACAAACATTTGTCCAATGTTAATCTAAATACAAACTACCTCCCACTTTTACTCCAAGGTCACGCTTTTAAAATCTGTCTTTCATGCGTCCAGCCCTTACCATGGCGATTGTCTATGTACCGGAGAATAGATAAAAATGACAGTAATGACATTAGAGTGTGGATAAAACTGGTAGAATGTGGATTAAAGTTACTTTTATCCACACTGTCATTACTGTCATTTTTATCTATTCTCCGGTACATAGACAATCGCCATGGTAAGGGAGCTGATCGTCCCTTTAGCCTCGGTCTGAAGCATCGTTTTCGACTGTCTCCGTTATACTGACGAGCTTGTCCCAACGTTTTAAGGAACGTAAAAGATTTTAGATACATCCCGAACATTGCACTCATACGGACTGCGGCCGTCATCGATCCGTGGCCATGAAGTCTAGCTCTTAATCATTTTAAACCAAAGAACAGTTAGCTACTGTTCAAAATTAAGCATGCAAAAGAATTGAAAGAACTTGGACAGGTCTATTTTCTCGTAAGTTTTTCTACGTTTACCGCGCGTGCTTGTAAATAGGTCAAAGCATTTATTGCACGCTACCGGACGGGCATGCGATATTTAGTTCAGTACAGTACTTAGGCATGCTAGGTCAGCTATGTTCAGCTCTTTAACTAAGGAATTGTGTGGATCAGAATGTCAATGTTTAAAACCAATTGCTTATTATAACACCCACACTAGGATTCCGTTTCCTGGGTGTCAGAAACTATAATCCTGATATCACAAAACCCAGTCCTAGAACAAATAAATAAATAAATAAATAAATAATGCTGGACTTTCCACACAGCATCATCTAGCCTCAAAGTAAGCAGAGCTTGTGTTATGGGTACTACATGACTGATATACTACTTATATAGGTACTTTTTTGTTTGTAAATACATACATATTATACATAGAAACACCCAGACCAGAGACAAATATTTGTAGATCATACAAACATTGGCTCCGCCGCGGGGATCGAACCCGCAACCTTTTGCGTCGCAGGCGGGCCTTCGCCCACTGCGCCACAGAGGTCGTCGTAAATCACTGATTATTTTAACTGATTTGATTATTCCTCTAACCAATATTATACGTGTACTAAATTATCCCCTACACAGTTATACCTACAGACTAGGGTACTGTTTACTCCTAAACTATCCTTCTCCTTGCGTCGTTTGCGTCGTGACCCATCACAGAAGTATCTTCTCCCGTACGATGTTGCGCCATTTGTTCCGGTTTTCAGCCGCATGCACAGCCGGTATTATGAACTATCACCTTCACAGAAAATACAGCTCAATCACTCAACAGTGTAGATGTTGTATATGATAGTAGTGAGTGTAGAGACTTGAACATGGCGTTGTGTGTAATGATCTGGATATTTATCATCAATTGAGTTTGATGATATGAACACATGGAAAGATTATTCATGCCATCCTAAACTACAATTTTAGGATCATAGGTCGTAATCACTACCTGACAACCAGATCTCTCTTGGAATAGATACAAATGCGTGAGACAATAATTGTTTTGATAGCTACCGGTTAATTGATGTTACAGGGGTCATGGAACATAAGGTTGCTTGTGGTCGTGACATACATAAAGACTTACTATTTATTTATTTATTTTTAGCCCGTATTGTCCCACTGCAGGGCAAAGGCCTTTCTCCTCATTTTCCAGTTTTTTCTGTCTTTCTTTTTAGTAAGTCTTTCGTCCGCGCGGCAGACCACCACGGAGATTGGATATGCATCTACCAGACTGGTCAACTATAGCTAAAGAGCTATAGTTGACCAGTCTGGTAGATGCATATCCAAATCGTCCCGCCATCTCCGTGGTGGTCTGCCGCGCGGACGAAAGACTTACTCATAAATCTAATAAATAAATATTTAAGTAGTAATTTTGATACGTAGGTTGAATTCAGTATTAAAATTGTTTTTCAAGCCAGCCAAAAGTACGAAGACAGAAAAACCCAATTATGTAGCCATATTTTTTTATTATTTGCAAATTCACCCACAACTTATTAGCATAAATATAATAATGTGTGAAAAACTACCGCTCATATTTGTACAAACATTGTAAAACGAGGCGACAAATGTTTACAAAAATGTTTATTAATACGCATTAAAACTCGTATGAAGAATGTAATGAAAGCAAAATGGGTGTATCAGGCAGGATGTAGCAAGTAGAAATGCGTAGTAGTATGTGGAAAGAGACGTGATTTGATGTATGTAGGTAATACATATATCAAATCAAATCATTTATTGCATAAAAAACCGAATTCAGATGAATTTGAAGCACTGACCAACTTTATGTTAGTGTGTGAAAAAGATTTCAAATAGGTACAAATAAAAACTATCCTCTCCCAAATTCAATTTGAAAAATTATATTCTTTCATGTAAATTAAAAAGCAACAATGTTTATTGAAATGTTGACAGGCAATAAAAGTTTCTTGCTATTATCTCGGTAATAATATTAAAACAATTTACAAGACGTTTGTGGAGATTAGGCGCGTCTTACGGCGAATGACGTCAGAAGTTAAATATAGTTGGCAAATGGATTAGCTCGTATTTGCAAGTTTGTTTAAATGACCGCTATTCTGTAAAAAAATATCACGATAGCGAGGTAAACATGTTAATATGGCAAAAATCTGACGGGAGTGCTAACAAGTCTATGTATTCTGTCTGATGTTAGTTTTTCTATTAATAACTCAAAAATCCCTCGTTACGCTCGGACGCGAGTGATAGACACTGTTTTATCCCCTTGGTAAAATCCCGAGGTTACGTTTGCACTATTGATGGCAATACTGATGGTGCAGAGTAGTCTACTCGTATTCATAGCGACTGTTTTATTTCTTGTTTGTTTGGGCTCCTCGCTCGTAGCTCATTTAGCAAGTCACGTCCATCCCGGCCTATTCTGAATCAGATAGTTTTCCAGCAATGGAGAGGTTTCCATGATTTTCTTAACATTGCACTGCACGAAACGAAGTCTTAGTAACAGCAAATGCTCTTGTGCGCTATAAGAAAACATACTTAGGTACTCTTTACCTCTATGGATGCGAGTTGACGTCGAAAACATGATACCTAAGTAGGATTACCTACTCATATAAATATTTCAAAAAATATAAATATAAGTCATGTGTTATCATCGTAGAATCGTGTAACCAAGCAACTTAATACTTTATAATTATTACATCATGCCGCCACAACAATGTTCATGATAGGAGAGAATGATTGCTCAAACAAATTGTTTTATTTTAGTAGTCTTACGTTGAAAATTCTATCAATAAAAAACAAACATAATTTATATTGACGACAAACATTAACGAATGTATCTAGGGATACATTCGTTCGGCACGGAGGATTCTTCTCAATCTTTATTTTTTTTATTAACCTAATTTGTCCCACAGCTGGGCAAAGGTCTCCCCTATACTCGTATCTCTTCAACCATCTCTCTCCTTAGGTCAGATCTTTAGGTATCAAAATCCATGAGATATCTAAAATCTTCCAGAAGATGCAAAATGAAGATGAAAGATACCTAATTAACTTTAACACGACAATACCAAAAATATGTTTTAAATATGACACAAACCTAACATAGGATGTAAGGCACTGCTAACCAAGATTTGTTAAGTACTTTTTTGAAGTGAAAACTTCTTTAGGCGCGTTGGGCATTTTTGAGATAGGAGAAAAATATCAAACTTAGTCACGTGACTGTTACAGTAAAAGTGTGACGACACCAACCTCTTACTATACCTACCTTAATTTCGTCACACCTATATCGTCACAATGGTTGATGTGTTAGAGTGACCGCCTCTGGTGAGACAGCCCGAGTTCAAATCCCAGTAGGACAGTAACTTTTTGCACTTCATATTTAAGTTTGAAACTGTTACCGAAACCTCGTTCAAGTTTACACTTCTGTCGGCAGTCCTGGAATGCCACTGTTTTTATGAATAAATGAATAATGATAATATTTTGTTGCAGGTCTATTAGAAAGTCCAAAAATGACGCTAGACGAAAGCATCCTGCTTTCAAAATTGACTGACACGATGCGTACGCAACTTGGCGTTTTGGATGCGCTATGAAACAAGTACCGATGCTATATAAGTACTTATATAACCAGTACAATTTACATTTACGAGTATAATCTTGTTATATAACGTTTCTGAACTCAACATTGGACCTTAATAACGACAAGAAAAGCTTTATTTAGTGGTTAGTTAATCTATAAAGTTGGGCTACGTAAGACGGCATGTAAAAGTAACCAATATCGTAAATGACTGCTGGGTAGTCTCACTCATACATATGGTACATGGTATAAGCCGTAAGACGGTACTTTTCACTCTAGCTGACAAACAAATTACTTGGTACTTAAGATTCATTGGTGAAATGAACATACTAGATCTCATCTCATCTTAAGTTGGCCACAAGTTGCTACTATTGAGTTTTTGACGCATGCTCGTATTGCTTCGGTTTTAGTACTTACATATTACCATTAGCTGCGTTACTACTTGATTTTAATTATGATATATTGATATGATCATATTTATTCTTTTCGCTGAGCTACGACCCTGTTGTTTTTAAGAAGAGAGTTAATAGGCACCTTCTGGGTAAGCTCGCTCCATCGTAGACCTCACTCTTGCCTGTGTAAGTTTCGAGGTCAAGAGCCAACCCATTCATCATAAAAAAAAACAGGACTTACAGCCTGAATGTCTAGTGATCCTATAAGTTGGTAAGTACTAAGTATGGAACCCAAAATGTTATTAATCGAAAGAGGCTACTGAATTGTAGGTGTCAATATATTTTTGAGTACAGTATTTTATAATAATTTATGAAATGATATGATGAGTTGAGAAACGCGGGGCATAATGTTATGTGCCCAAAGAACAAAGCTTTGTGATATTTATCCACCTTTGCCTTATATGTTTATGGAAATTTTAAATGTACAGTATTTACCTCAACCGAACTGTGATTTCACGTGTGTTGTGAATGTGAGATAATAAATTATGTTAAAATAAAATATTTAAATGTATTCCTGCATTTTTAAAACACCACACAGCTAAACACGAGATATGTTTAGGCACGGTTTTTATATTCAACTAATGCTCATTCTTTTTTAATTTACCATAGCAATACCTATTGTTATCTATCAAATCACGTTTTTTGACACATTTAGTACAGTTCGCCCAACGAATCTAGGCATTCGTGAAGTTAGCCGTTTGTCTGCGGAGTGAACGCTTTTTCATACTTACAAAATTGTGTTCTGCGCAGACAAACGGCTAACTTCACGAATGCCTAGATCCGTTGGGCGAACTGTAACTTGCTATGATCGACAGACAATCCTCACTTGATTTAAGAAATCTGAAATTATTTCATAAAATAAAATTAAGTACCTTTCAAATCATTTTGTTTATTTAACAGCGCCAATAACTTAAAAACGATTATACTTATATTTGAAGTGTTTGCAATAAAATATGAAATTGTTGTTATAAGTACTTACATCAAGTACCTATCTGTAACATTTGTTTTATGCTTTTACACTAAAATATAAGTTATAATAAATGTAGACTCTTAGAACTTCAGATTCTTTTAAAAGATAGTTTTTTTAACTTACATAAAAGCTAAACAAGGATCACGAAAAATGACATCTTTGTATAATACTTGTGTATAATACGCACAACGGATCTTTAGCTCTCTGAAGTTAAGTGCAATAGACGATTGCGCAGGTTTGGTAGAGTAAGCGAGACAGCACGATTTTAGGCGTCATCAAAAATTGGTTCTGTGCAGCTACTTCAGAGAGCTAAAGAACTATCGTGCGTATTATATAACATGTATTTCTTGCAATAAATTCTACAGTAGAAGAAGTAGAAATTATTTCTACTTTACTTTACGAAATATACTTAGTATAACTTGCCTTATTTTTTTATCCTAGTAAAGTTACATCAAGGCACATCCAAACAACAGTTTTACGTACTGTTTAAAACGATTTCAAACGCTCATTGACCAAAAGCGCACTAGTTCAAAGTTATTGAAGTGAACATTAGAAAGAGACGACCATATTTATTTGTCGAAACTCTCGAAGACCTTGCGGATGATCGCAGCGCCCTCTCGTATCTGTTGTTCGGTGATGACTAGCGGGGGAGCGAGACGGATAGTTTGTCCGTGTGTTGGTTTCGCGAGTAGACCGGCATCACGTAATCGGAGGCAGACTTGGTATGCGGGGATGTCTGGAACGTCAAGAACTAATTTAGAGAAAAGAACACTGGACCCTTTTCATGCTACTGCTCCACCTGCGTCTTAACGCGTTAAAAAGTGACACATTTGACAGAAAGTAATGTAGGATGCGTCTATGAGATGCCAATCATAATTGCATTATCTACTTAATTCATTATCCTATTCTTATCATTTGTCCATTATTGTTTTTGTAAAGGCTTGGGAAGACTTTTTATCCTTGTGGAGCAACAAAAATCTTATTACGCACTCATAACAACACCTACCGCAAATCGCTTTCCATGTATCTTTTTCCCATAAAAGAAAACCATACTCAAAGCCTGACACAACATATTCATTGTTTATCTTGCTTTCCTAGGGAGTTGTTTCTATGTTGTTGAACATGAGTGATAGGATAAAGTTGCATTGAAATACTTACTGTCATTGGCTACCATAGCGCACATGAGTCCACGGCCGCGCACGGTTGTGATGTATTTCTTTGGGATCTTGTTGAGCTCTTCACGGAATATTTTTCCGAGCTTCTCTGCATTTTCCGGCAATTTCTCTTCAAGTAAAACCTAAAGAAAAATATAATTCTGATTAGTTAGGTGACTAGTATGAGTTAGTAGGCGTATCGGATTAGAATATAATGTGCTACGCCGTAGGCGTTCTACGCATTTGATTTTTTATGTTTTACATATCTTCCACGAGGTTTGGGGTCCTTTTGCCTTTGGGCGAGATTGAAAAAAAAACAAAGTAAAATAATAATATTTTTTACGGTAATTTCATTTAATTGGATGATGGTAGTTAAGTTACCTTCATAGCCTCTGTAGCGACCGCGCACGCCAAAGGATTGCCGCCATAAGTCGAACCGTGGGTGCCTGGTTTGATCACCTGAAACACGAATTTCACTGTCGTGACAAGGCCAAAATAATATCACCTTATAAACAGGGTGTGGCAGGTTTTACCGCAATGAGAGTATCTACGTTTTTTATTTTTTTTGCAAAAACTTGAGATTTGCTTTTGGCTACAAAATAAACATAATTCAAGTTTCCCTAGAAAAAAACCTTCTAATTACAAAACAATCCCTCAATGCTGTACAATTTTGCCCCTGTAAAGTAAATTGAACTTGATATTTTAAGCAATAAGGTTCTTACGTCCATAACATGGTTGTCAGCCAGCACTGCGGACACCGGCAGCACGCCCCCGCTGAGAGCTTTGCCGAGGATCAGCACATCTGGCCTCACTCCCTCATGTTCTACTGCCAATAACTTGCCGGTACGACCTGCAAATAGGATGAATTACTTACATATTATTTATACGTACATATAAAAGTTCCGTGTTAATGTGTAGGTATGTCATTTTTCTCCCGAACTTTGAATTATAACATCAACAGTCACATACCTAACTGATACCACACTAAGATTGTGGGTAGGTTGGTAGGTAGGTACATATAAGAAATAACGAGTATATAGATACCAAACCAGAGCAATATTGTTTTCTCAAAATATATTTTGTAAGTAAGTAAGTATTGTGGAAACTCTGCCTGCCATAATAGACATCTTCAAAGGACGAGAAAGACGGAAAGCTTTAAAATCTTATAGAACATCAACCGATATTTTTGGTCGATACCAATTAATGAGCCTGTGGTGCGTGTGTGTGTGTTTCTTTTTTATCGATATCTCACCTAAGCCAGTCTGGACCTCATCTGCGATCCATAGTACGTTGTACTTCGTGCAAAGCTCCCTCACTTTCCTCAGGTAGCCGTCATCAGGCACAATCACTCCAGCCTCCCCTTGGATGGGCTCCACCATAAACGCAGCCACTGTTGGGTCTTGAAGCTCTTTCTGAAACGAAATTAGTGAGCTTATGTGAGTGAATGACAGCTTTTACCATCGAAATGTGCAAACAAATGATTATGAGAAACAAATCTATCTGTCGAAAGCCCAGAGTTTAATTAAAACGAAAAAAAAAATATTGTGACTCATCAATTAACAGTTTGGCTTGGCAGTTAACAGCTTCGAAAAACATAACTTTGATATGAAGATGGGTATCTTCATATCAAAGTTATGTTTTTCGAGATTGCACGATTAGGTTGGTGTGTTACCTAATAGTGCAATTATTACCTACAGTAGGTAATGATTGCACTATTAACTTTAGATAGGTAGGTACCTACCTACCTAAAGATTTACAAACAACGAGACCTATACTACCTTTTTATTTTTACTGACCTAGACTACTTCGTAAATTGATAGGGTTTTAAGTATAATATATGAACTAAAACTGATTGCAAAAGTTGCTTAGTCACTGCTATAACAGAAAGAAATTTCTTCAGAAAGAATTAAGAATTCAGTCAGCGAGAAGTACCTAAATTTTGATAACTTTTAATTGATGATGAAAAATAATCCACTTTTCAAGTAACAAGTTTTATTGCATAGACTCTATGTGGATAACGAATAAGATAGGAAGGTAATTCAGACATTTGCCTTATCTATTGACGTTTACCTAATCCATCATTATGTAGAATAAGATAAGCAGACAACCGAGATATGTAGGTACCTAACATTAATGTCGTCTAGTTTTTACAACTCCTTAAATTCCAGCCATAACCCTATCCTTGTTTAGTGTCTTATGTTATCTTATTTAACTTCAAACATGACAAATTATTTAAGAATCATCGAAACCAGATCAGGGCCCTTGATTCAGACTTCAGCGAAATGCATTCGGGTCGGAATAGGTCAGCTGTTCAACCGACCGCAACCAATCACAGTGCAAAAAACGTCAGTTTTGGATCAATACCTGCACTGTGTTTATAAATAAATAAATAACGCTGGACTTTTCACACAGCATCATCTAGCCCCAAAGTAAGCAGAGCTTGTGTTATGGGTACTAGAATGACTGATTAACTACTTATATACTTATTGTTTTGTAAATACATACATATTATACATAGAAACACCCAGACCCGAGACAAATATCTGTAGGTCATACAAACATTTGTCCCGCGGCGGGGATCGAACCCGCAACCTTCTGCGTCGCAGGCGGACCTTCGCCCACTGCGCCACAGAGGTCATATGACGTTTGGTTGCGGTCGGTTGAACAGCTGACTGATTCCGACCAGAATGCGTTCCGCTGAAGTCTGAATCAAGGGACTGTCTCCAAAAAAAACGTAAAACGTAAACAGGTTCACGGCTGTATCCCCAAGGTGCGGTAGACATTCTCTCAGATCTTTTTTTTATGTAACTTATTCCAGATCCTTTGAAGATGTCTAAGGGGGGTAGTCAGAGGCATGTCCAAACATATTTGATACATGCCCACATCTTGCAGAAGTTAGTATTCCATACGTGACAGGATGCAAACCCATCGCCGCCTATAAGAACACTAACTGGTTTCCTCACGATGTTTTCCTTCACCATTTAGAGCACGTGTTAAAGCGCATATAAATTTTACGAAACGCAAAATCCATTGATGCACGGCCGGGTCTCCAAAAAAGAAAGATTATTCTCTTTTCTCATTCTTTATGGACTTCTTGCATAACAAGCCCTTTTGAACGTTTCTACGGCAGGTGGAGAGCTCAGATTAAACAAGTAGAGATTCGTTCAAAGACACATTTGGTAGGTACATGCCGATTTTGCAATAGTTAGCATTATATACGTGACACGTCGCAAGCCTATCGCCTATGAGGAACAGCGACCAAAATTGGTAAGTATTCAAGACTTAAGCTACTCACCTCTAAGGCCGGGATGTTGTTATAAGGCACCAGTTTGAAGCCCGGCATGAAGGGACCGAAGCCCTGGTAGCACGTCGGGTCTGAAGAAGATGACACAGCCGATAACGTGCGACCCCAGAAGTTGCCTTCCGCGAAAATAATCTACGAAAAAGTACCATTATTATTTATTTATTTATTTATTTATTTAGGCAACACCAACAGCATACATAATTCACATTATTATTAACATTTTATGAGTCTTTTTTATAGAATGTATGCCAATTATAGGCATGCACAACATTTGTAGTAAAAATATAGGAACTGATGACTAGCTAGAAGCTAATTTAAAATTAAAATTAAACTTAATTAAAGTCAAAACAAAAAATAAAATCAGTTGAAGAAAAACAAAAACAATTCTAAAGTTAAAAATTAAGAATAAGGTAAGTACTTAAATGTCATCCTTGAGCTGGTTTTGGTGACCAGTCATAAAATGTTTGTTTAATTTTCTATCAACAAAAGAGACTCTTATACTATCAACAAAAGAGAAAAGTATTTTAGTCTTAGTACTTAGTTTTTCCCGATTTTTTCTATTTTTCGGGTAAGAGTTTCCATCACTTTAAGCTGAAAATCTTATCCGGATTTTACGAAAGTCGAGTTTTCGCTTCGCTCGCCTTTATTTTTTTTTTTGATCATCAAAGCACTGTGACTAGATGAGAAGACAATTTGGCAATAGTTTTGCTAGCTTTCCTTCTCAGTGATAGTTTATCCTAGAAAGTATCATAAATACCTTAGCTTGTCCCTCAGGAATCTTCTTCACCTCATAGCCCCATTTGCGCGCAATCTTACACGCACTCTCTCCGCCTTCGACGCCGGTGTTCATGGGCAAAAGTCGGTCGTACCCGAATATATCAGTCATAAACTTCTCAAAGTTTCCGAGCTGGTCCGAATAGAAAGCCCTGATGGAATCAAAACAATTCTATCAATGAACCTATTGGGGCTCAAAATGGAGATGGACAGGACATAGCCAGGCGTGGTGATGACAGGTGCAGCAAAGTGCTAACTGAGTAAACGTTTTGAATTGAATAGAGTGGTGGCCTAGAGATAGCAACAGGAGTGTCGGTCGTCCACCTGCAAGCGCTTCATCTTTGTAGGTAGGTACACCTAATTCGTAGTGACTATATCGCGTTAGATGAGTCGACGACATCGTGAAATCTGCCGTCGAATGGCAAAAGCGAAGAAAGACCTATAGCCAGCTGTGGGATGAGAAAAGCTGACAATGTTCATGATGATTATGAAACACTATGATTACCATGAATGAATCAAATGGCGTTCAAATAATAGAGCTGTCAGTAAAAGTTTACCTAGAGACAAGAGTGAGTTGCTCAGCTTGCTTCTTCAGTGCAGCAATGATCCTGGGGTGGCAGTGTCCCTGGTTCACGGCTGAATATGCGCTTAGAAAATCATAGTATCGTTTGCCTTCCACGTCCCAAACAAACACACCTGAATGAAACCAAAAAAGATGGTAAGCACGTAGGTACCTATATACAAAGGTACCAACCTTGTGGTTCAGTAACTTTACTTACTTTATATGACACTGATAAGCAAAGTTTATAATTGCATTGTACCTAGGTACCTACTCATTTAGATAAGAAGCTACTCTACCATGTCTTTGGTACCTATTATTGGAATAAGAATTTGCTAGTATAAGAAATAGGTACCTACGTACCTATAGCACAGAATACAGATGAGGTAGTTAACCTGACCAAGCATAGAAATTACTTTTTTTTACTTTAGACAAGATGAGTAAAATATATATGCCGTAAAATAAACATTAGGTAGGTAGGTAGGTAGGTACCTACTTACAAATACTCGTACAGTTCGCCCAACGGATCTAGGCATTCGTGAAGTTAGCCGTTTGTCTGCGCAGTGAACGGTTTTTCATTCAAAATTCTGTGCTGCGCAGACAAACGGCTAACTTCACGAATGCCTAGATCCGTTGGAAGAACTGTAGGTACTAAGTCCTACACCACAAGTACCTATTATTGTTCTTTCTTACCTTCCCCTTTATTAAGGGCGACAGGAACAGGTGCGTAATTGCGGCATCCAAACTTATCTTCAAGAGCGAAGATCTCTTCAGAGGAAAGTTTCTTGTTTGCGGCCATTCTAAAATAACAGATTGTATTATGTACGAGACACTTTCCCTACGAAATCTGCAAATGAACTGAGGCTGTGTTTTCGAACTATGACTGTTTTATAGTAGGAACCTACCTACATATGTCTACTATTATAATACCTACAATCTCAGTAATCCAAGACTTGATTGAAGAAAAAGAACGTGAAGATAAAAATGAGAGAGATAAGCAGGCACTTGTAGGTATAAAATTAATTCATTAATAGCTTTGAAACAAATGTGTACCTACCTATATACAATACAATAAATCAACAAGACTTAAGTTCTGTGGTAGGTAGGGTACAAAGGGTTTCAATTACTTTGCTGTACCGTGTCTCTACCTAATGGTCGCCATTTTTTAATGGCGGGCATTAAAATGCAATCTCTACGAGTAGCCCTGGAAACGGTAGGTACAGTAGGTACACAGAACTATAACTAGATATAGTTCTGTCTGTGAGTAGGTAATATCTTAAGTACCGAATGCACAGACTACTCAGTTGTCTGTGGCCTATCTACATCTACCTAATATTTTCATCTTAACACGTTCGAAAGACTTAACAGAAGCAATTAATTAATTTATGGTAATAGGCAGTAGGCACTTACCTAGGTATCTATATATAACTAAATGAATGAACTGACCTTAACATTGAATATTTCAAGTTCAAGACTGCTTGAGATCAGCAAAAGAGGTGCGGCTGCGTCCAAAATTAGCTAACGACTGAATGAACTTAGATAGGTAGACGCCCAATTATGTCGTAGGAAAAATACCACATTAATTAATTATTAACTGGCTACTGTGTCTTGTGACATCATAGAATACCCTGGAATGGAACTGACCTTAAAAACTGGTGTCCACTAAAGCGTTGCGGTTATTTAATTTACCCAGATCATGCATTACTTTGACTTTGACTTATTTGTGAAAAGTCCAGCATTATTTAGATTATTTATTTATAAATATGTACCTACCTACCTACTAATTTTATCATGGCGTAACTGTAGGTACTTGGACACTAAGCATTACCTATCTATACCTATAACCCAGATAAAAAATACTATAGGCTAATATATATAAAGCTAAAGGGTGATTAGGGTAACCTATTAGGTAGGTATTTACCTACCCACCTAAGTTATTACACATAACGTGTAGGTACCTAGCAAGGCCAAAGCAAGGCATTTTACTCAGGTAGGTAGAGCTTTATATGTCTGTATTCTGTGCCTATGTTAACAATTTAATTCTTACGCTTTGTTGGACGGTCATGCACCTTAGTACAAAGCTAACATTATAGCACTATTACAGGCGAAGATATTTTAGTTTCTGATAAGCGATAAAGCTGTTTTTGTTATTGAAACCAAAATAACTGTTGTCGATAACTTATAGCCTTTCTAGGGGTTGTTGCAATGCTTCGGTTTCATCAAGTAATCTAAGGTCGTTCTTTATCAAATGCAAAATATAGTGCTATTTAGGTTAAAACTATGAATTTTAATCTAAAAGATGGCGCCGGGGCGTATGCAAACCGCTGCAAATAGGTATGAGGATGTCCTCATACCTATTTGCAGAGGTTCTGAAGAGGTTGAAAAATTCTAAATAAATAATAATTCTAAATTTTTCAAAGGATATCTTGATGACTTGATCTGATAGAATGTCTTCCATGCCTCGGGGACAGAAAAAAATCGTTAATGATGATGCTCTTTTTTCTATGAGCTATTTAGCTCTTTAATTTCAAAAATGTAAATTACTGCTTCTACATAAATTAAACAATCAGATTACTTGCAACAAAATTATTTATTGATCACAGTTTACAAAGTAGTACATAAATACCTACCAACCTACTTAATCTCTGCACTCTTATCTACTGCACTCCTTTATAAGAAGTGTAACTATTAGATACAACTTTAAGCACACCAAACTGCAAATTTAATGTGGTACCTATTGTGATATTGCTAACATAATTTAAAAATAAAATACACTATTAATCTAAAATTCGTTGGCTAGGTATCCTAATTTACAACCATTTAAATAGTTTTTAAAGGATTCAAGAAAAACCAAACTAAATGTGAGTTGTAACTTAAATACTTACATCGCTGGCTATTTATTGGTCACTCTTTATAAATTAATTTAAATAATTGTCTACAACTACAAGATGACTTATGTGTGACCATTATAAAGATTATATTAATTTCAATTCATCTTATAGTCATTTTTCATAGTCTGTTTTCCCACTGTGATAGTCAGGGTAAACAGGGAAGGATAGAGCCCCCTTCTCCGGTATTGTAGGGAGGGAACCACCCTCAGCCAACCTTTTTTGTTCAATTTTAGCTGCATTAACCTTTTTAAGCTGTGCTATAGCAAGATTCTTTGCTATCTCCTCTTCTGTTGGTGGTTCGACTCTGTTAAAGTAAATTATGAAGGTTTAAAAGGGGAAAGAGGTTAATTAGGTGAGTGTTTATATGAAAGTTATTTCATTATTGACAGCTTAATTCTCCGGTATTGATCAAGAAGTGAAAGATCATTCTTCTATCTAGTTTATTACTGGTTCGTAAGAACTAGTGACACAACAAGAAAAAAAAAGTCTAAATGCCTTAGCTAAGGAGATACCTAAGACTATTCAAAATTTTTATCAACTTAGTCATGCATAGAGTTGACAAGCAAGCTTGTCTAGCCCATTTATAGCTCCTTTATTCTATTAGTGTCACTAATTCTAAAAGAAGTAAAATGATTATGAAGATAGGTAAATTTTAAATGAAGATTATAAAAACAATTGGTTTCAAAAATACCTTCTCATTCTAAGCCAAGCTTCCCATTCAGCAGGTATAGGATCTTCAAAGTCCAGATTTTTCGGGGGATCATACCACCGGTTGGCCTTACGCTTACCCACACTGGGATTAGCCGGGATCTCATAGTACTGATTACCAATGTAATCTTTTCCTGTAACCATATAAATAAATCATTTGTAAAATGGGGTTGGACACTTGCCACAATTTATAAGTACCTACATACGTTTTAGGAAGTACTGACATCATGAATTCTGAATGAATGCAAAGCCACTAAAGTATTACTTAGTACTTACCTATAGAATTTCCTCGTATCTGCCTTGGTCGAAATGAATTTAAGAAGTTTCTAAATGCAATACGCCATACATATCGGGACTCCCCAGCCATCTGAAGATACAAAAGATTATTATGTACTTTTGAAAGAAACATTGAAAAGAAAACGAACTGTTAGCACTTGAGCAATACATATCCCGCCCTTCTTCGCATAGGATGTAAGAAAATAGTAGTACCTTGTATTTACATCAATTATTACAAAAAATATATTACAATTTAGCTTTCTCTTTCTCAGAATATTCTGCTGATGCTGACTGAAACTGAAAGAATAGAAAACTGAAAATATTCTGTTTGTTTGTAATAGAACTTGACAATTGACATTCCAATAAAAAAAAGTCACGTCAACGTCGTACATTAATTAGTGATGTCCAAGAAAGAACGAAATATTTACACAGCTGTGTATCAAGTTCGGTATTTGAGATTTGATAGTAGATGCAAACACGTCAATGTCAATCGACTTGATTGTCATTTATTGTCAGTCATGGTCAATCAGTCAGTCCAGTCATTCGCATCACAGCTCAGGATTGTCGCGTACGAAATTTAATGAAGTCTACTCAAAATATTTATCAACTTTTCGAAACTTTCGATTAATATTTGACTTCTTTAGTAAAACGAGTTAAAATCATCTAAACATTCACCATGGCGAAAATGGCATTTCAGCATCAAGCGGGAACGGCAATGGAGTGCCTCAGCGTAAGTTGGAGACCACTCCCAAATCGCATCTTCGCTTTGTTCTTCTTTTAGAGACCACTTTATGTCTTTTATTAAAACTTCAGATACCTATAACTCTCCAAAAAGAAGCTGACGTAGATCCTGAAGGGAGAGAAGTTATGAAATGTGGATTTAAAATCGGCGGCGGTATAGACCAAGACTTCAGGAAAAGCCCTCAGGGCTACACTGATAACGTGAGTGTTTTTGTATCTTTTATTGTTTCTGTTAGTATTAATGTGAATCGTATTAGTAAATCATCATATAAGTGGGGTCCGCACAACATTTGTCATCCTTTTCCACTCACTCTTATTAGTAATTATTATATACATAATTTTATTATTGATGTGTTTCATAGTGTAGAATCTACACTGTAGATGTATACAGATGCTGTGCTTTACAGGGTATTTATGTGACTGAAGTCCACGAAGGGAGCCCTGCAGCAAGAGCGGGACTGCGAATGCATGATAAGATCCTACAGTGCAATGGCTATGATTTTACAATGGTAACACACAAAAAAGCTGTTAGCTACATCAAGAAACACCCTGTCCTTAACTTACTTGTTGCTCGGAAAGGAGTCACCTCGACATAATACTTATCTCATACATTTTCAAAACAATTGTTGAATAATTTATTCCTGTCACTATTTCTAGCTAAACATAGTAAAAATAAGGTAAGCAGCTTTTGATTGTATTTTCAGGATAAGCATAAATATTTTGAAAGCTAAATTTTTCAATCTTTTATGCTAGGAGTGACAATGAATTTAAAGAGTATTATATGACAAGTGTTTATACATGTTATTTATTTTTATACATAGTTTTAGTTTGTAGTTAAATTAAATTTATTATAAAATAATTTACAATTGGGTATTGTCTGTATTATGGTATACAATGTTAAAAGTTAATCCATAGGTTTACTAAGCTACAAATTAACTTTAAAAAGTTACCAGTTATGCTTAAACTTTAGTAATTTTGCATTTTTATAAACATATTGAGCATGTCAGTCACTATCAGCAGAATTGGAATCAATGAAATACTATAACAAGGTAGCATTTGTTTTGTGTGATTGTAATGTATGTAAAAAAAAATGAATTTAATAACAAAGGTATAATTCATTTAATGAAAAGGCATTTACAATATGTGTAGTGTGTGCCAAATCATTAAATATAGGGTAAAAGTAGACCTAGATTATATATATTATTTACCTTGTGATTACTAAATTTTATGGTGTATAAATGTGAATGTCTTCAAATTCTTTCAATTTTTGTAGGCTGATATAAAATAGTGTGTGTATTTATTGTGTCATTTCAATAAATTTATTGTTATGTGTATGTACTGTATAGGTATTTGCTAAAATTACCCACTTATTATTCAAATTTTCAACCTTCACCAAGATAGTTTGAGACAATGAATTTCATTGAATATTATGTTGTGCTGGCCAATGCATCTCTAATAAATGAATGTGTGTAGTTGTAAGTTAAGTTTTCAGATAATATAAGTGTTATAAAGTAATTGGATTTTCAATTAAAAAAAAACAAAAGGTGTCTAGTAACAAATTTTAATGACAACATAACTAGAATTCTATGTAAGTAATTAAATTAATTGCAGTAATTTAATAAAATAATGACAAGTATCTCATATCAGTATTCAAAAGTGTCTGCAACTTGTTAGAGTTAGATGCGTAATGGAATTAAGCTTTTGCTGGAGGCCAGTCCCACTGACCCTTAGGGGGCTTAGCCATCAAAGGTTCCCATGGCTTCCAGTTTAGCATCTTCCTGGCAAGGTTCAGTTCATTTTCTGCCTGGACTATCAACTCCTCAGCTTGTCCGCAGTTGATTCTTTGCTCAATCTCAAATACATCTTTAGTCTATAACAAATTAAGAATATTAGTTTTTAAGTATAAATAAATAAAAAGAGCTTTATTTTGTATCACACACAACAAATAGACATTATACAAACAAATAGAGCCAGATAAATATGCAGCAACAAAAATGGTCATCACTTTGTGCTGGTATTCTGTGAAGTATACTAAATATTTTTAGTTTTGTAAACAAATAAGCAGCATCAAAGGTCTTTTACAAATTTGAAATATGTATACCTGTGTCAGCACTGCAGCTCTCTCTCGCACAATTTGTTCAGTATACTTCCTGTAAACCGATGATTCAGGCATATTTTGCAGGGTTCTAAGTATCTTTCCGTAAAGTGCTCCAAGAGTATGGTGTGGGTTAGGAGCCACGGCCAATCCCATCAGGCCAGTGGTCTGTAATAATATCATTGAAGGTTTGTAAATATAATTCAGTTTAAATTGGATGGAATTTATCAATAGGTACTGTCAAATATCTTGTTTTAATAAGAGCAGCCTTAATTAGACTACTTACCTTTTTTAGCATTCCCATGATTACTTTTCTTTTGTACTATAGTTACACAACAACTAGCAAAGCAATAAAAATCTAAGACACGGCAGGAGTAAGAATATTCTGTGGACACGGCTGTCACTGATTTTTTTTTCTTGGCATGATGACATTTCTGTTTGACGTTCATGACATGACAATGATAGCTTTTCGAATAGACAAATTGACAATAACACCAACTATTTAAATTTTTTATCACTTCCTGTCCTAGTAGCAATGCATGTTCACACTACGATGATTTATTTTGTATTTATTATCTGTGTGTTGTTTTCATTCTGTCCCTTCTGTCCATCTGTTTGTGCTTCCAACTGTATTGCTTTTTCAGTGTTTGCGGGAAAAAGTGCCAAGAGCTGAGATTGGCAAACCCATCATGGACTGAAGGTTCCCAGGTATTTTTTCCTACCTACCTCACCTACCTGTATTTAATATTAGTGCCCGCAAAATCCCGGTACCTTAAATAAAATAAAGCACCTAAGTTTGTATTATTATACAATTATACTGGATTAGGATATATAAATATAGGACCGTGTTCTACTCATCAGAGCTGGCTCGTACGAGTAGGCAAACAAAATGGCGTCTGCATAGAACAATCAAAGAAAAATAGTCGCAAGTCAATCAGAGTAGGTAGGCACCTACAAAAAAAACAGAGTCAACTATGATAGTGTCAACAGCTATCCGAGTACACTCTGTCAGAGTATACTCTGATCGTGTCAACGCGGCGGACATATCCTTGGGCTGACCTTGAGCCTACGGACGTCCGATAAAAATCTGGTGCGCTGGATGCTGGATGTTTTTGTACCTACTGTGCAATGCATACTTAGTAGTCGCGGCTTCATGTCATGCACAGACGAAAAGAGAGTTGTCAGAGTCATGTCCAAATACACATTTGATAATATCACATTTTTTCAATATTGTACTACCAAAATTTTTTGAAAGTGAGGTCCTACTGAACAATAGATAGACATGTGAGAACTCACAGAAACATTAGGTAAATATAATTGTTTAAAATTTTTCTCTCGAGAGTTGGGAATTGATCTAAAAAAAACTTGTTGGCAACACTCGCTAGTATCACTGCGTGCTGCTGTGCTGTGTTTCTTTCTTTTCTTTTCTTCATTTTTGTGCATGTGTGATTTAGTTTGCGTGACGATTTATTTCCCTTTGGAATAACACTGGACTGTAAAGACCGCTTTATTATTTCACGGTTCTAGATCTATTTGAGAAGGTGTTTCATCCTAATTATTGTTAGCGAAGTTTTCATTGGTTTGAGTTTTCTCTGATCTATCACGTCACAGCTCAATAATGCACAGCTGAAAAGTTCGCATTTCCAGGCGGAACGGAAGTCCTCACCAGTAATTCTGCAATGCAAATTAGTTCACTTGTATCTTGTCTCATCAAACCGTAGCCATTTCTCAAGCAAGGTAATAATAATTTCATTTCAATCCAAAAAAATCAATAAGATTTGACGTGCATTACGATGAATGCAAGTTCATGTTGCTGCACAAGGAGATAATTCTCTGTTATCTCTTGTTTTAGTGGTTTAGATAAATCAAAATGAAATGATCTAAATTATAAGAATCACTGTTTTAAAAAAATGTTGTGCAATTAAGTTTCTCACACCCACCCATTCAAACTAAACTCATCCAGCCAGGTACTGTCAATGTGCTTTTTAATCAGACAATTCAGAGAGCGCCTAAATAAAATCAAGATGGTTTATTCTGTAGTCAACCATGACACAAAAGTCTCAAGCTGTAAGGAACAAAATCATAAAGAACCTATAAAATACCTATATTACATTAAAAACCTGAAGCAATGTGTGATAACATTTTATTAATTTAAGAGGATTATAATCTAGATTCACAGTGGTCCTATGAATTGATGTATGTGCAATACATATCAGAAAAATAGTAGGTAACCAAAATAAACATACAATCAAAACAAATCAATAAACTTCTTAGATGGAGACTGTATCAGAGGCTCGGGATGATAGTTCTGGTGCCAACCCGAGCAGTGTGAAGAGTGAAGATGGCTCCCCACCACCGGATGGAGACCGAGGTTCACCACCACCCAATTGTGCTATTTGCCTTGGAAGATGCAGGAACAAATCCTTCACCGATTCCTGTTTACATCAGTTCTGCTTCAAGTGTCTTGTCACTTGGAGTAAGGTAAAAAAATTATCTTTTTACAGAACTGTAGTACCTAGAACAGTGGGCTAGGAGCCAACACTTAATACCATCCTTAGTTATCACAGTGTTATGATTTCTCATTTCTGTATGCTACATGCGGCCAACTTTAGCTATGCACTTGGCCCAGACACAAGGGTCTAGATCACATTTATATTATTAATGTAAAAGTTAATGCCATGTGTGATGTATAACTGCCTGTATGCAAGATTGTTACTTCACGCTAAAATGACGAAAGCAGATTATGATAAAATTTTAAATGGTATGATGATTATTACAGCTACACATTAAAGAAACTCTCATAAGTCAGCTTGATAATTTGTTCTTGTACGGCTACAAGCTACATTGAAATATAGATAATATGATAAGCACTAAAATAAAAACATACTCATTGGTTATCTGACCCAAGTACAATAGGTATTTATGTCTGTTTTCTTTATTCCAGGGAATATTTATTTCAAAGAGATTAAACTCTGCACTGTTACAGTGGTTTCACACTACGTCTGATCAGAGTCTGATCCGTATTTGTGAAACATATCTAACTATCTATAGATTTATAGATGACGGAAGCTGGATCTAGTGCGTAAACTACCATGGAAATAGTTCTACGACTACTCTGGACCATATTTTCATGGGTTCGGATCAGATATAGTGTGCTCATAAGCTGTGCTGTTTCAGCATGACAGGCCATTTGTTTGAAAAGTGACATGATTGAGAGTGTTCTCAGCATTGTAACTAGAAGTTGCAGAAGCCATAAACCATGAAGCAAAGCTATGTTTCATGAAAATCTGTCATAATTGTTCCATGAGTCTTGTCTATTTCATGTAATTTAAAAATGTCTGGGGTTTTAAATTAGATCTTGTCAAGTTTAAAATATGTAATGAATGATTATTAAAATTTATTTTGGCCCTTATTTTAAACATAATAAAAATCTTGTCTTATTTCCAGGTCAAAACAGAGTGTCCGCTTTGCAAGCAAAACTTCAAGTCTATCATCCACAATGTGCAATCAAATCAGCAGTATGAAGAGTACAGGGTTGAACAACGACGGCATGAAGAAGAAAGGATTGACTTTGATGATCTGGTCACAGCCACCAGACGGTTTAGATACAGGTATTATTATATTAAAACTAAATTACTCAATTAGAAATAATCTTTGTCTTGTCACTTGATTTTTCAATCAACTATGCCCCAGTGAAAGTCATCCTGGGAGCAATCAAACCAATTTTCTTAGTATTAGCTGAGACGTCTGTTGTTCATAGTGATCCTAATATCTGAAGAGGATTACAGCAGTTCTTCTATCCATGTGTGTATGTCCATGTGTACAATAAAGTATTTTCTATTCTATCTCATATAGGTGGGTCGGTCCTAGATTTTTTTCTATCCATGTGTTTAAGAGATACCTGACTCCTGAGTACTCAATACTCATTCAACTATAGCATATATAACATACAGCATTCCCGAGTTTACACAGAAAAAACGTGCAATTCAATTCAATTTATCCAATGACAATTTCACAATTGTCTGAAAGTTTTTTTTTTTTTTATCTATTTTAATTTAGGGACCTTGATCGATTATCGAACATGCCGGTCCCATAGGTCTCTCATTTACAAAACTATTCCTCCAATATCCTGAGGGTCTGTTGGTAGAGCATGATGGCCGCATCAGATGGTCTGAAAGTTATACATAGAAATAAAATATGTAACATAAATGCATTTAACCTACCTAACTCAAAGTTTTATTTTATAAATACAAATCCTGCTTCATCATCTTCCTGCCCTTTTCCCGCATTATGTGGGGTCGGCACAACATGTGTTCTTCTTCCATTCTCCTCTATCATCTGTCATCTCAACACTCACTACACATACTCATACAAACCCTGCTTCTTAAAAAAAAATAACCAATCAATGTTTAGATGCACATGCACGTTTTTTCTGTGTGCTACCACTGCAGCACTACACGCTAAAACCGACTGGCTTTTGTGAGCTAGAAGATCTATACCAATTTGTTATTTCTCCTAGGACAACCCTGACGATACCTCGAGGAGGGGAGCACATGGCCCTCCAAAGGCTGCTCATGCACTACCCTCCTCTAACAGCAATGGTTGGCATGTCGCGCGACTTACCCACTTTGTCGCAATCCGCATTGCCCGCGTCGCGTCGTCGTCGCTCGCCCAGCTCGTTCAGAAGGACCGTGTATAGGCATAATCTGTGGGCGCGACCTTTGCCTGACTTTACGGGCCGTCATAGGGACTGCACTCCGGATTTTTACAGGTAATTGTGTGTGGATTACAGCAGCATATTCATAATTTAACTGCCTTCGTGTTTCCAAGAACCATCTATTTCATCCCACTATAATAATAAAGCTGAAAGTGTGTGAGTATGTTTAGATGTTTGTTTTTAAATCAAGCCTAAACCAATGTACCGATTTGGATGAAACTTGGAATAGGCGTACCTGTCTGGTGATTCAGACTTCAGCGGAACGTATTCGGGTCGGAATCGGTTAGCTGTTCAACTGTCAGCAACCAATCACAGTGCAGGAATTGATCCAAAACTGACGTTTCTTGCACTGTGATTGGTTGCGGTCGGTTGAACAGCTGACCTATTCCGACCCGAATGCATTCCGCTGAAGTCTGAATCAAGGGCCTGGAATAGCATACAGGATGTGGCAAAATTTTACAACATTGAGGCTAGTTTTTCTTTTGTAGTTAAAAGGATTTATTCTTAGGAAACAGTTTCCTTGTAACTACAAAAGAAAAGGTAGCTGCCCTCAATGTTGTAAAATTTTGCCACACCCTGTATAGGCTACTCAAAATGTTGGTACCACGCGGGCGAAGTTGAGCGCAGTAGTTAGTACCTAATAATATATTGGCAAATTATAAAAAATTGACCTCTGTTCCAGGTACAACGATTCACAGATGCACCGTCTCGTGCCGTGGCTGAACCGCGAACTGCACTATCTCCTATTAGAGAACGCAGGACACATCGCCTACGTCCTTCAGCGCATCTTAGAGCTACTTCCACGGTACCACATCTCCTCTCCAGAGTTCAGAGAAGAGATGTACCGCTACTTCGGAGCGAGGACCGACCACTTCCTCCACGAGCTGCAATGCTTCGCGGCAACGCCATACGACCTCACCGGGTACGACAGGAACGTGCAATACACAACAGATTCTAGGGTCTCGAACACTGTGAACGATATCCTATCCAGCTCGGATACAGAGAGCGGGGACTCGGATATTGTCCTGGTGACCGCGGAGAGTCCTTACGATGCGTTCCGTCCCGTCACACCGATAGTACCATCTCAGTACGACGCCGGGCCGTCCGCCCGCCGGCTGCCCGACCCGGTCTACCCTCAGAATCACATCACGGCGCCGATCGAGGCCGCACGCCTCGGCCGCAGCGTCATCCCCATCGAGACGATATCTCACTCCGACACGGATGACGACGAAGTGATGGTCACGGGGTACATCAAGCCGCCGAATCAACGGACGCCTGAAGTGGTCGACTTGCGGGATAGCGATGATAGCGACGTGGTGGTTACTGAGGGTCCGGCTCCGGCGTCGACGCGGGACCCGCGCGGGTTCGTGAAGCTGACGTTATCGCGTCCGCGCTCAGTGCCCTCGGACAGCGAAGATGGCGACGCGACGTACACTCCGCCTCTCGAGCGCCGCCGCCTACTGAGCGTCTCCAGCCACTCGCCGCGTTCTTCCCGCTCCTCCTCCCGCGAGCACTCCCCCGCCCCGCGATCTGAACTCGAAGACGGCGAAATCGATCAACTGGCGAGAGATTTGGAGAGGATGAGCTCACCTGACGTCCGGAATGCGCATGGTGGTCGCTGTCATAGGCGACGGCGCACACGACGCAGCAGGGACGCGGATAGGAACGAACCTACCGCATCCACGTCAGCTGTCCAAACCCCCGTCGACTCTGAGAGCGATCGCCGTGACAGCCGACGCAAGAAGAGCAAGTCCAGCAACGGGAAGGGGGTGAAATCCTCATCTCGCAGGGAAACCGCAACGAATACTGAACCTTCGAAGACGACGGTTGCCGAATCTTCAAGAACGAGTACAGAATCATCAAGAACGGAACCGCAACAAGAGGAATCGTCTTCCCGAACTAGTGGAAAAGTGAAGTTGAGAAGAGATGAGAGAACAACGGATTCGAGAACGGCCGAATCCATTGAAGAACCTCGACCGGGACCCTCCAGAAGCGAAAGATCAGGGAAATCATCTAAGAGGGATGACTGGCCAGAATCGAAGAGAGTGGAATCAGCTATGGATGTCCAAGAGGAACCACAACCATCGTCGCGGTCGTCCGGGAAAGGGAAATCACGAAGGGACAATTCAGAACCACGTAGAAGTGACTCAACAGAGGTTCGTCCGTCTACATCCCGGGCTGGATCCAGCGGCGCCTCTAGTAGCCTAAAGAGGAAAAATACCGAAGAAGTACCAACTCGCCGGACCAGCCGTGAGAATAAAAGACTGAAGAGTGTCGTTAAAAAGACTAGCAATTGGAATTCGGCGGGACCAAGCTCAAGTTCCGCTGGTCGCTCAAGTTCAAGCATTCGCCCTTCAACTTCGGGAGTGCGCGCCTCAAATGCTGTCCCATCGACAACTTCTAACGTTAGCTCTAATAAAAGTCGCAGACGCAGCTCTTGCGAATCAAACGCGCGCGCGGCTAGCCCTGATTTCTTCACGGATTCCGACGATGACATTCCACTTAACCTGACCATACAAAGGTCAGGAGGACAATCTGAAACTAAGAATCACTGAACTCAAAATGACTGCAACCTAGCTTAAATGAGAATCAAACTAATTGTCCGCCCTAACTTAGTGCAATGCTGAAGTGCGACGAATATTGAACATCTGTAGACAAATACGAGGGTAGGGCGATATATAAATGCGCGTGACAAAAGACTTTACCTACTGCCATTTTTAAAAGTGGGTCCTTCGATCAATAGTAGGTCTTATTGTAAAAAATACATAATGATAATTTATTTCGATAAATATAAATCTCACTGCATTTATAAAAGTATCAGAGATGTTAATATAGGAATTATATTTATTACTCAAACCACTGAATTTAAAGGCCTACAAAATCACCAACTTTGGTCGAGATACACAAAAAGAAGAGGCATGTTGTTTTTTTATTTCATTGACAATTACGTCATGCCATACGACAAACAAATGTATTTTATAACACAACTTAGATTCTTGTCTATTCAGACTGCCTAGATACTAGTCTATTCCAATTCTATTATACAAAACATGGTCACTAATAATGATAATTCAATACAATTTATTTGTACTCTTAATACATAATCTATAGCAAAATAATTACTTGCAACAGGCAGCATTGGGCAAGCTACATTTTCAAGAAAACTTTCCGTTCTCTTCTATAATTAAGTTTGTATACCTAGGTAATTTTATAAAATCTCTGTAACTTCACTTCTATTCTATTATCTCTTGAATTAGATTCGGAGAACATAAAAATAAGTACTACTTAACCGATATTGTGATACAGTGGTATGTGATCAAACATTAGGGTAGGTAGGTACTCAATTAAAAGACCACCTGTCACTATAAGAACTAGATTTGCCATAATGTTTGATTAGATAGGTACTGCTTGTTTCACACTGTAAGATATAATTGTGTAGAGTAGGTATATTGATGTAAAGAATGCCTAATGTAATTTTATTTACAATGTGATCATGATTATTTTGCCAGTGTTATTTATAAGTGCATATTTTGTTGGTCGATTTCCATTAACATTGAATTTAGAGGGTACATTAAAATCTACAATTTTGTAGTATTCAGACAGTGATTAAGTTTTTGTGTACGGGTATTTTAATGAAATATTTTGTTAGACTAAAAGAATGACAGACTGAGGGGAGTGTGTGAATGAACTACTTACTTATCTGTTTTTTGGACAGAAACTATATATTTTTTTAATTAATAATAATCTTTCTGAGACACTCAAGCTATATCAAATATTGTATATAAATAACTATGTTCTGTATTCACATTGTTTCGTTCACGGATTAGCCTCAAAGTGGATTAGGTTGACTATCGAAATTTGTATTTATTTTATAAGTTATCTCAATAAAAAACAAGTGTAAAGTTTGATCAGTCTTTATGTAAATAGCCTCAGTAATTTGTTTTCTTTTATCTAGACCTATCTATTATGCTTATGTACTTTTAATTTGTTTTTGTAATTTATGAATTCAAATATATCTACATAAGATTGCTGTACTTATTCCCTTGTTATTTTTAGCAACGTTTATATTGTAGATGGTAAAGTATTAAATCAAAAACAATAATTCCTAAAATATAACTATATTTTCTCAAATCTTAAAATAATATACATTTTCATAAAAACTTCAAACGGTGACAATGAAAAATTCCTAATAATTATTATACATCAGCATAACTATAAATATTTAAGTTCATTTTTTTATACAAGTTTCAATTATAAACAGATTGTTTCCTTAAATTTTTTTACAGTAGGTACTGTACAGTAGGTAGTAGGTAAACTGAGATCGTACTAAAGGTAACATCAATTGTCTGTATTATCAAAGGACGGACAATGTGCTATTGAATAAACTAGCGGCCTTGCAAGGAAACGTTCATTCTGGGTGTATTATTTTACTAGCTGCGCTCCCGCGGTGTGACCCGCGGTCCCTCAGGATTTTTTCATTTTTTCGGGATAAAAAGTAGCCTATGTCCTTCCCTGGGATACAACCTTTCATTATGCCAAATTTCAGCTTAATCTGTTAAGCGGTTTGGGTGTGAAAGCGTAACAAACAGACAGAGTTACTTTCACATCCATATCCATACTAATATTATAAATGTAAAAGAAACTCTGTCTGTCTGTTTGTTACGCTTTCACGCCCAAACCGCTGAACAGATTAGCTGAAATTTGGCATGGTTAAAGGTTGTATCCCAGGGAATATCCCGAAAAAATGAAAAAATCGCGGGTCACACCGCGGGAGCGCAGCTAGATTATAATATTAGTATGGATACCTGGAATAACTTCATACCACGTTTGTTTTTTAAACAAACAAACGTGGTATGAAGTTATACGACATTATATGCCGTAGGATTTTATTAAATTCTTGTTTATTGATCTTGATCTCTTGTCTTATACAAAGCTCACTCACACTAAATACATTTTATTCAAAGCTATACTCGTATTCCCTTTACAGAAACCATGTTTGCTACACCTTTTTACAATCAGGACGCTTAGCTTAGCTTCGCAAACTGCCAGTTATTACGTTATGATGGTACGTTGTTAGTCACTTAATTTTATCTATGCAAACCCTGTTGGTGTTAGTGCGGATATTTGAGGCATCTACAGAGCAAGAAATAGTAGCTCATATCTAAGACAATAGATATTCAAAGATTTTTAAATGTATCCCAAAAAAAAAAAAAATATAGATATTCACCTATTTATTTTCTTCAGTTGTTTTAGTTTGGTCTAAGACTTTTTCTATGCTCTGTGATTGTATCTAAAAAACCTTAAATTAAAACCAATATTAAGCACTGAGCACCAGCATTTTATAAAGCCATTAAAATACGTTTACAAAATTATTGCATTATTTACGCGTCTAACGCTCATAGGCAAGCACTACAAAAATAGCTTAATTTCTCTTACGAAATAATTCGTTTTTAATTTCTATACTTACATGAAAATGTGCTATATTATATGCGAACTCGAAGTATATTGCCCAAATTGAATATACCTACTGGTAGTTTTAGCCACTCGGCACTTTGGTTGGTACAGGTGAACTAATTGCTTAGGTAGGTACCTACTTAAAATTTGGTGATCGTGAACCTTCTAACTTCTATGTGAATTGAGCAGAAACTAATGGGACCTAGCGAGCATAGATAGATCGAAATATACAAACAAAAGAAAAGAATATTTAAAAAAAATTACTAGAAACCTGATGTTAATTAGGGCTGTGTTGAATACGCAGAATACTTGATAGACTCGATAGACTTTTTAACATATTTATGTATGTGATTTCAAATAGATGTTTTCTCAAGTGCTTACAAAAAAATATACAATACTTACTAAAAAAAACCTTTTTTTACTTTTACTATTTAGTAACATATAGGTAGTTGAATGACGACCTCTGTGGCGCAGTGGGCGAAGGTCCGCCTGCGACGCAGAAGGTTGCGGGTTCGATCCCCGCCGCGGGACAAATGTTTGTATGACCTACTGATATTTGTCCCGGGTCTGGGTGTTTCTATATAATATGTATGTATTTACAAACAAAAAAGTATATAAGTAGTTTATCAGTCATTCTAGTACCCATAACACAAGCTCTGCTTACTTTGGGGCTAGATGATGCTATGTGAAAAAGTCCAGCATTATTTATTTATTTATAGTTGATTGTTAATCGATACTAAAAAACCTTTTTTTTATTTTACTATTTAGTAACATAGTTGATTGTTAATCGAAACATCTATGCTCAACGCTAGGTATGAAACCTAACTTATCTAATAGTCCTTTTCACATAGGAACGGTTTCGTGACAAGGCTCCTTATGTTATTTTTTATATTATTAAAAAAGAAATAGACAAAATCATTTTTAATTTCAAAAATGTTCATTGTTGTACAGCGTTAAACGTAAAAGTTCTATGTGTCTGGGATACGTTCCTACGTGAAAAATACTATAGTGGTTAACCGGATCTATGTAATCTTTTGTCTATTACAATCACCGTATCCGTATTATAAAGCGAATGATAATCACATACCTACAATACGGGAAAGAAGCCAGACTGTATGTATGTTGATCACAATATGGCGGGTGATCATACACAACCATGATAATCGGTCTCGATACGCTCTGATACGATACGCGATACGATTCGATTTATGTCGTATGTTTTTGACCGATCATCAACAGAAATAATACATATTGAGACGCCCATAACTTTGATTGATACATACAGGCAAATAAAACATGTAGACCCGGTTGGAGGTAACTATTTCCTTACATAATATGAAATGCAATGAACACACAGCTCTATCCGACGTCACAACCTATGAATATGCAAAGAAATACGTACTAATGTGTACTTATAAACTTATTGAGACACCTTACCTTAGGTACTTTAGTGTCAATTACATGACAATGACTGAGTAGCACTTGTATACTAAAGTCACCGACATAGCCCACAAGATTAGCAAGTTGAAGTGGCAGTGGGTGGGGCAGATAGCTCGTAGAACCGACGGCGGTTGGGGCAGAAAAGTTCTCGAGTGGAGGCCACGCACCGGAAACCGCAGTAAAGGACGCCCCCACTAGATGGAAAGACGATCTGGTAAAGGTTGCTGGGAGCCGTCGGGTGCAGGCTGCACAAGATCGATCGCTGTGGAAATCGATGGAGGAGGCCTATGTTCAGCAGTGGACACTAGATGGCTGACATGATGATGACTTGTATACGGAGTACGAGCTTTTAACCTACTCAATCGCGTTTAATAATAAAACAAAATGAAAACAAGTATTAGATATAAAAAGTAACCAATAAATGGCACAGATATTTTCCGATAAATATCATAGTTTACGTCAACGTGAGCGAGTAAGTAAAAAAGTCACACACCCTGATCTATAGCTATGATGTCTATAGTGTGAAGAAAGAGATGATTGTAGTTAAACCCACTTTCCACTGAAGCATTATTATTACTTGATCCTTGCTTAAATTAAAAATGTTCTTAAAGCCATAATTCGTTTTAATCCTTATTTCACCATCTCCATCAAGGTTTGCCCTCGGTATAAGCGCCATGGATAGGCGAAGTTGGTGTATTCAAACGTCTTTCAAACCTAAGGTGCAAGTTTTTTGGATATATTTGAATCTTAAAAAGGACTGAATAATATTCAGAAGTCAGTGGGCATATAACTGGAATTCTTACGGCTAGTTTCTCGAACGCAAATCATCTTGAAAATTTACTAATGATTGGTCAAATCTGTCATTCGACCAATGAGGTCTAAGTATTCCAAGTTAAACAGGCTTGTTTATTTGAAAAGCGTTCGTTAGCCTAGCATTGCATTACGCCGGGTTAACTTCCACAACCGTGTTCATGTGTTGTGGATGAGGTTTGAACTCCACAGTCTCTTTCCAAACAAGCTCTGAAACAAACGAATTGCAATAAAATACGTCGTCATTAATCGTTTACTCATATTAGTTAATAGGTACCCAAGTGAGGTATAGGACTTCTTCCATTCTTAAAAAAAACAACAGAAACCCCAGATCATGGTAGGTGGAAGAAAAAGTGGAAACTAATCCCTTAATGGATTTGATTAGTGGATCAGAGTGGAATAGGGCAAATTTTCTCAGATCTTTAGGTGGTATTAAAGTTACTTTTGTATATATCTAAGGGGTTAGGCACTGGCTGAGACTGCTGGACACGTCCTAAGTAGTCCCAACCTAATACATTTATGGCGTACTAGCTGGTACCCGCGACTTCGTCAGCAAAATAACATACTTAATAAAAACAGAACTGACAACTGCTGTTCAGAAGATTCTCTTCTGATACTTTTAAAAATAAAAATGCAATAATAGCGCCATCTCGACCTCAGCCATAGGACAGCAACGCCATCTAGTGGCCTTCAACTGGAACTTCACTTTAAGTCCCCAAGTCCCCATACAAAATTTCAACCCTTATTTCACGCCCTACATGATTCGTTTTGAAAAAAAAAGTAGCCTATGTCCGTCCCTGGGACATAATCTTTATCCATGTCATATTTCAGTATCATCTGTTCAGTGGTTTAGGCGTGAAAAGGTAACAAACAGACAGACAGACAGACACATTTTACTACATAATAGATGGCGCCACAGGAAAAATTAGATCGCGCTATCGTTGCGTTTTGGGGAACGTAACATATAAACTCGCTAATCCTCTACTTTTCAGCTTAATAATATTAGTATGGAAGTATGGATGTGTATGACCCACATTTCGGAAAAATATATTTCTTATACAAAAAATGATTTGGCAAAATTACATTTTTGACTACAAAAGGTTTAAATGAGGCAAGACTAGCAAGCCAAACGACGGATTATAAACCTTATACATCTTACAATAAAGCTCACCTTTCCACTTGTCGACGGGCAGCTCCATATCCTCGAAGCTCTGATCGTAGGGCGCCGATATGGGCTCGTCAGTCGGATCGGCGTACTGCGATAGATACTCATGAGCCAACGCTTGCTCTGCCGTGATCCGTCTAAAACAAAACAAGTCAAAGTCAAAAATAATTTAGCAGGACCGCTGGGATCACTTAAAAAACCAGGGGACGTATTCGCGTTCTTATTTTTTCGTTCGTTGATGAATATTCGGATGTTTCTTACTACAATTTCCGACTTCAAGGGCCAATTTTTCGGTTTGGAATATTTGGTCCTAGGTTAGGACCGTGTTTTATCGTTGATCTTATCTACTGAATACAGTGTAGCTCCGAATATTCATCGAACGAATGAAAAAACGAACGCGAATAACCCTCCTGGTGATTCTTTCCTTCGCGACCAATACCGTGTTATGCGCTATAAACAAACCATATCTCAGAAAGGCAACCTCTTCTTCTTATCGTGTCACCAGTTCTTTCGAACCAGTGTGGTGAAAGGATTTTAAGTGCGCCTCTTAGAGGCTCCTTTCGTGCACTTGACACATGTCATGTTTTCGAACTTTTTAGATTCTTGACATGTCGGTTTCCTCACGATGTTTTCCTTCACCGTTAGAGAGTACTGGCATAGTGCACATACATTTTTCAGCAGAAAAATTCATTGGTGCACGATCGGGATTGAACCCATACCCTTTCGATCGGAAGGCGGGGCCACTACCACTAGACCACCAGTGCTCGCAACCTCTTGAACACTTTAATCTGTAGGTACATACTTATATCTACTTATAATATACATTGTAGTCAAACCGATCTATCCGTACACGCCGCATACCACATCATTATGAACCTTTTTATACATGCAAAGCGTAGCCAAACTAGCCAACAAGAGCAAAATAACTGCAAAAAATACTTATTAATAAAACAAAAAAAACACGAACATTACCGTAGGTATTCAAAAAAGTAATAAGTAATCATAAAGAGTATTTTTCTAAATGAAACCACTACGCAAGGAGATAAAGATTATTTTGGCAAAACATAGGTAAGACTGGAATGTTAAGATTGCGTGTTCTGTTTGCTGTCAGAGTACCGAATTACAAATGAATAAGTAAACAAATATTTTTATAACATCTGACGTGAGTTTATTACATAAACTAATTTAGCACTATCCACCAGCTCGGTCTGACTTCGCCTAGTACTATACAGGGTGTAAAAAGACGTCTACCGAAGACGTAAAGGGGTTGTACAGCACTCCAACCTGTATTGTATAATAGTGAAACAAGTTTGTGGTGCCTTTTACTTACTTGTCAGAGTCCAGCTCCAACATTAATTGCAGTAGGTTGATAGCAAGCGGGTTAGCTCCGCGGAAGACATCGCAAAAGTCACGCTTCTTCAACTGCGGGAGCGACTGAATGTAGTTCCGGGCCTGCAATGTAATGACAACCTTATTGCTAAGATATACAACATCAAATCATTCATCATAGGAAATAAACACGTTTTCGTCATAGCACGATGGCAGACAACACGATAATTTAGGACGCAAACAGTAACATACAAATAGACATTTTGTGAAAAGCAACATAAATTTTAACCCATATTTACAACAAATACCTTTTTTGACAATAATAATTTGTGATAGGTAATATAAATGTCATACTTTAGTTAGGAAAGCATTTTCTTGTCTTGGTGGGGTGACCAGACAAGTCCGGCTATAAGAATAAAGTAGGTACCCAACATTTAATTTTTAGTAATGAATACCTAGAATGGAATAATAGATTTGAGCGTCAAAAGTATGCTACTTAAATACATATAAGTAATAATCTCTTATAAGCTAAGTTACTTGAGCTAGGCTGCAGATTTTTAATGTTATAATTCATCTAAAGGAATAAATATTATAATATTAGTCTGCAATAAAATTAGGTCGCTGCCACATCATGCCATTTGCTTATCTCTAGTAGAAAATTAACAAGATTAGAATTTGGGTAGTAGTTTCAGTGAGCTATGAGCTTACGATATTTATCAAGTATTTGTCTACCCCATATTTCCGTATGGCATGATGTGACATGACAGATACAGATACAGACGTATTCTCCTTACCTCTTCACTTATGATTTTGTCTACAGTCTCCTGTTCTGGTTTCCCACACAAAAACAATATCCTCGTGAGATGGTCGATATCTGACGCACGCATGTTAAGGTTACAAGCACCAAACTTACACAAGCTAGGACAAGACAAACGATAATAATAAGCATGTTGTTGCGAAGCTATGTTACACCCCGCTAAGGTTATCGACCTAAGAATTTACTTTTTTTTACCTGGCAATCTTACACTTTCGTGCAAAAAGGTCAGGATACAATTTTATTTTATCCTGGCTATTTTACACTATAGTCTAAAAAGGCCAGAATATTTTTTTAACCAGGCAATGCAAAAAGGCCGGTAACCTTAGAAATACTTCCACAGAACGAGCCTTTACTTACAGACTCCGAGGAAATTTTCTGCATAAACTCCTGAGCTGGTGTGCCGAGTACTTCCATGATCAAGTTCAATTGGTGGATATCTGTCTCGTCAATTAAGAAAAGCCAAAGATTACATGGACTAAAAGCTAGCTAAGACTAATTAGCTAAAAGATGAAACAATAATTAAAAGCAATCCATCTGTACTGTACTATTAATCAACGAGTCTTGATGCGACTATTGGTGTATTTTTTGTGTAAATAGAAACGAAGATAATAAATATTTAAATAAATAAATAATGCTAGACATTTCACATCGCATCATCTAGGTAGCCCCAAACTAAGCAAAGCTTGTACTATGGGAACCAGATAACTGATATACTACTTACATACTTTTTGTTTGAAAATACATACACATTATACATAGAATCACCCAGATGTGAAAAGAAAAGATATAAAATCAAAACTGTGAACAGTATGATACATTTCAGTTAGAATTGTATCCAATAGCGTGATTTTGTGTTGTTTTTAAACATAATATCTATTGATAACGAGTAATTTGCTGAAAAACAACGTCTTTTTTAATAAATTTAGATTAGGTTGAAATTATCAAAATGTTTTGTCTCTACCGAGCAATTCCTTCTTCACTACATAGTATAAAACAAAGCCGCTTCCCGCGTCTGTCTGTCCCTATGTATGCTTAAATCTTTAAAACTACGCAACGGATCTTGATGCGTTTTTTTTAATGGATAGAGTGATTCGAGAGGAAGGTTTATATGTATAATACATGCGTTTAGTATCAGTAATGCGTTTAGTACAGCCAACTGTGCGAGAAGTACCGGCGCGTGCACAGGAACTTGCACATGGTGTTCATTGATCTGGAGAAGGCATACGACAGGGTTCCCCGAAAGGTTCTGTGGTGGGCAATGAAAGAGAAAGGAGTGCCTGTGAAGTACCTGCAGCTTGTAAGGGCCATGTGCAGTCGAACTTGTACCCATGTTCGGTCCCAAGCTGGCGTCACTGGTGAGTTCAATGTGGCTGTAGGTTTGCACCAGGGGTCGGCTTTAAGCCCTTATTTGTTCCTCCTGATAATGGATGCCCTGACATCAGACATACAGGATGATATTGTTCTCATCGGAGAAGACGCAACCGAGGTCCAGAACAGACTGGGAAAATGGCAGGGCAAATTGGAGAGTGTCGGACTGAAGATAAGCAGGACAAAAACCGAGCACATGTTCTGCGACTTTGGTGGTCCATCCAGTTTTGCCCATATTGCCTTAGATGGTGTATACCTACCAGTCTGTTCCGATTTTCGGTACCTCGGTTCAGTAGTACAGAATGATGGTGAGATAGAGAAGGATGTAAGAAGTCGAATAAATGCGGGATGGATGAAATGGCGACAGGTCTCAGGAACAATTTGCGATCCACGTATGCCCCTTAAGCTTAAGGGGAAAATATATAAGACGATCGTTAGACCTGTCGTATTGTATGGGTCTGAGTGTTGGGCAACAAAAGGGACGAATGAACAAAAGGTACACGTGGCTGAGATGCGAATGCTGAGATGGATGTGTGGAGTGACGCTAATGGACAGAGTAAGGAATGAGTACATAAGAGGAAGTGTGAAAGTGGCGCCAGTGAATGAAAAGATGAGGAGCAACAGGCTAGCATGGTATGGGCATGTAATGAGAAGAGAAGAAGGTCATGTAACTAGGAGAGTGCTTGGTATGAATGTTGATGGATTTACGAGTAGAGGTAGGCCAAAGAAAAGATGGATGGATTGTGTAAACGATGACATGAGTAAGAAAGGAGTGAGTGTTGAGATGACGGCTGATAGAGGAGAATGGAAGAAGAACACATGTTGTGCCGACCCCACATAATGTGGGAAAAGGGCAGGAAGATGATGATGACATGCGTTTAGTATCAGCATTACACCCGTGCGAAGCCGGGGCGGGTCGCTATTTGTCTATATTTTATCATCTTGTGTTTTAGTCCATCGAGCATCCACGAGTTATATAATCACTGCATCCATGCGGGTTCGATCCCCGCCGCGGGATAAATATTTGTACGATCTGCAAATATTTATCTCGGGTCTGGGTGTTTATATGTGAGTATAATATGTATGTATTTAAAAACAAAAAGTATTTATATATATCAGTTATCTGGTTCCCATAGTACAAGCTTTGCTTAGTTTGGGGCTAGATTGCTGTGTGAAATGTCCAGGATTATTATAATTAATAACCAGCTTCGGCTTTATTTTTAAAAGTATTGCCCCATAATTTGCAGTTAACTATCCCTAAAAACAGTAAATAGATTTGCATTGATAAGCGAATCTGCAATTGTGGGAGCTAGTGCAATTTTAATAACGATTTCAAATGATAAAATTAGATTCAAAACATGTGCTTCCTGCATTATTATATAATTGAGGCTATCTTAAGATGGCCATAAGTAAGCCCGCTTAAAAGATTAAAGTTTAGTTGGTTCTTAACCATGGATCAACGAATTCTACGGTTTAATTTATAATTTTAACTTTTCTTAAACTTGAATGAAGAATAAATATAATATATTTTATTCTGGCGCGGCGGCAGATTCGGCTGAGGATCTCAAAAGGCGCAAATATATAAATCTTGATGGGGTTTTTATATTGGAACCATTTGGGGTTGAGACCCTAGGTCAGTGGGGTTCTGGAGCCCTTCGGGTTTTCAAAATTCTTCAGGGCGTCTGGTCGAAGCGACGCGTGATCCGAGAGCTGGCACATTTTTGGCTCAAAGGATCAGCATTGCCATCCAGCGTGGTAATGCCGCCAGTGTTTTGGGCACGCTTCCGACTGACAGTGACCTGGATCAGTTGAGCTATCTATAGATCGTTTCTAACGATCCTTAGATAGCTTGACTAATCCTGTTGTATTTTGTAAATATATGTAAATATGTAGTAGCTTAGTTTCTGTAAATATATTATTATTTTATTCTTCATTTTGTAATGACACACGGCATACTTAAAACAACCCTTTTACGTGCGTTGGCTGGTTAATAATAGTGCCCGTTTGATGCACGACTATGGATTTGGCTGAATGACCAATAATTTCATAAAAATCATCACGATTATGAAATTTTTATACAATTGATGTCATCAACGCGTTAGACATTTTGCCAAGTAATGAGTCAGTGTACCTATACATACATACCTATTACTTACTTCATCTTATGTGTGCGGTCAAACTTAACCGGTTTCGATAACGTTTGGAGTCCCCAAAAGGAATTACCTAAGTAGATAGCTAGGTAGGTAATAAAGTAGTCGTAAGTTTATAGCAACAGGAAAAAAATATTAATTAAAGTTTGCAAATAGTAACAGTCAATAAGTTCGCAAAATTCTGACCGACCTGCGGATTTCACGATGTCGACCCACTTTGTCATAAATAATGAAGTGTGTATAAAATCTCCCTCATTTATGCCCCATACTTTGACAGATAAACTAAGGATAAACTGGTAAAATGTTGAGTTTTTTAGAGTTCCGTACCCAAGGGGTAAAACGGGAACCCTATTACTGAGACTTTGCTGTCTGTCCGTCACCAACCGTGATAGATTAGACAGTTAAAATTTTCACAGATGTATTTCTGTTGCCGCGATAACAACAAATACTAAAAAATTAAATTAAATAAATATTTAAGGGAACTCGTGATTTTTTGCCGTTTTTACTTCGTGCGCGAGTCCGACTCGCACTTGGCCGGTTTTTGTATACCTACTTATGGTGAGCAATAATATTTTCTACAAAATATTATTGATAAGTATCTATTGTCTGTGTTTGTGTCTATTTAATATATTACGATTATATAGCCGATTGTGATAGCTAAAGTATAAATATAAACTAATGCCAGATGCCTAACAAATTATAATGCAGTTTGAGATAAATTCGATATAGGTAATGTTCCGATTCAAGTTTCGATCCGCGGATTAATCTTATCAGTTAGATAAAGGCTGATTATACTGTTTGTGTACATCATAACATAATAAAGCGTCAATTCTGTGAGGACATGGTGACTAGAATAGAATAGAAAATACTTTATTGTGTGTCATTACAAAAAAATACAGTAGAATATTTAAAGCGAAGTACAATGGGCGGTCTTATCGCTGTGAGCGATTTCTTCCAGACAACCTTAGGAATAATTATAAACAGAATCTGAATAATGCAACCCATTGTACATTGTAAATGGTTTTCTCTCATGTATTGTATCTTGTTTCTTAGTTTTATGATGTGCAATACAATGTAATAGCTTAATGTAGTAGCTTAGTTTCTGTAAATTTTATTATTATACAATGTCAATTTCATTCAATAACAGTTTTCTCATAGCGACATTCTTAAATGCTTCGAAACACGCAATTGGATGCAATTAATATAAATTCAAGAATTACGAAGCCCACTTACATCTGTAGAATACCCAGACCATTGGCAGTTAAATTGAGTCAACTATTAGACACAAATGTAAACCTTAAGGTATAAATAGTAGGTACCTACTAATCGGTCAGTCAGTAAAATCTGCGTAATAAATTATGCATAAAAAAGTGGAAGGAAGAAGAGGAAGAGGAAGACCGAGGATAAGCTACGTGAGCCAAATAAAGGAGAAGGTAGCTGTCATGTCGTATAAAGAGGTCAAGTAAGCAGCCCTGGAAAGAGATGGAGAGGGATTCATCAGTTGTGCCGACAAGGAGTAAATCCTTAAATAAGAAGAAGAAGAAGGATAAGTGATGAAACAACAGTTGAGCAGCGTGTAAGAAACGTGTAAAGTAAAAGTGTATAGGCAAAGCATCCCGAATAAAAAACATGGTCGTGTAGGCGTGTAGTAAACCTTACCACTCACATTCGCACAAATAGGATATTCGTGCGAATGTGAGTAGTTTAGATCACATATTCGCGAATAATCTTTTCGTTTTTTACCTCACAACTCCGTAATTTTACGAACATGTCAAATAAATTAATTGCGTATGGTCCCATTTAAATTTTCAGCAATAATGCCACAAAAAAGGGTGAAGTAGTTAGATTTTTTACAAAGTTTAATATTGAAGTGGGTTTTCTCTTTAGTTTTTACAATGCAAATATGTGTATTATTGTAAAGGATACGGTCAGTGCCAGGGAACAGAGTCCTTCCAGTGAGTAATTCAGCCATAATGCAGCCTACAGACCAGATGTCCACTGTTTGGTTGTAGTGCATCCAATTGAGCATTATTTCCGGGGCTCGATACCACCTTTTGAATGTTGAATTATTTTACATAAAAAGAAACTTAGGCCTTTACATCTATATTAGATGATTTATACAGCGTCAGGAGGCAACCTATGCCTACACTTAACGGGACGCTGTAATGTCTGGGACATTGTTTGAGATGGAATAGGCTTGCCCAGCACCTAAACCATCCTCTCAGCTTAATCAGCCTGGCCCACAGGAAAGACGACGTCAATACGTGTGGAGCTGACTAAGCTGCGAGTCTCCTCACGATGTTTTCCTTCACCGTTTTGAGCTAGCGCATATAAATTTATCGAAACGAAAAATCCAGTGATGCACGGGTGGGATTTGAACCCACGACCATCGGATTGAAAGTCGAGGTACAACCCCATTCGACCAACACGGCTCTTATTTTACATAATTGTACAATAAATACAATATAATTATTTCAATTGGCATTATAAAATTGAATATCCTGTTTTCTTTAAGATGTTGAGAAATGTTATTTAAATGACAATTACATACTATTTATTCATCAAAATAAACACAATATGAAATGAGATAAGTGCCTACTAATAAATATTGGATCATCTTACTGTAAGGATATTAGTTCTTCAGTGTTTTTAAGCTTACCTTGTGGCAACATATCCTGTCATTTCCACCTCTGTAGGCCGTGCCAAACCAAAGTCTAGGATTTTCAGTTCACAATCTTCATTCACAGCTATGTTTGAGGGCTTCAAGTCCTAAAATACATCAAAAGGGGTTTTAAATGCTATACTCCAATAATATATTTCATTTTAACTAATTAAATTATAGATAATTTTATTAGATCATAAAAACATAAGTATGTTATTATGTATGTTTGAAATCCAACACCTCTTTCCCTTAGGTTTAGGTTTTAACTAGATATTAATGCCGCAAAAGTATATTGGAATATATTGGTCTATCTTAGTAATCACACAATTTACATAAAAGAGTATTAAAGTTTAGCCTATTATTATAAAATTATTTAACTTACCCTATGAATTATACCAGCAGAGTGAATATACTTAAGTCCACGTAAAATCTGATAGACTAAGAACTGTACATGGTCATCGGAGAGCTTTTGTGTGCGAATTATATTGTTTAAATCAGCACCCATCAAATGTGTCACCAGGTAAACTTGCTCGAATTCTTCTAATGTCTTTTCAGGGCTGAAGACATCCAGAAGACCTGTTATTTAAAGATTAACCAATCATTAACAATCGGACTATTTCAACACTGAGATATAGACATATCAGCAACAGCTGCTCATCTATCATCGATAAATAAATAAATAATAATTAATAAAGTAAATTTTCAGACTTATTGGTCTGTTACAATTTTCTATTAAGAATCTTACAAGCAATGACTATTTAAAAAGTTGTAATGTACAAGTCAAATAAGAAGGGTAAGAGCTCATACACACAAGCGACACTATGTCAACTGCAGTTGTCGTTGGGACCCTGTCAACAGGTGGCGATGGCAGCCGTCGACAGGTGATGACAGCTGCAGTTGTGCTAGTGCCGTTCAACTGTAAGAGCTCTAAGTAATGTATAGTTAGAATTGATTATTACATAGTGGGATAAGGGCATGGAGTTTTTTTTTCTATTTTAATTTAGGGACCTTGGTTGATTATCAATCATGCCAGTCCCATAGGTCTTTCATAGCAGGACATGAAGATGAAAATAATGAAGTAATAGTACCCACCGATAACATTCTCATGGTTCATATGTTTTAGCATCCGTAGCTCTCGGTAGGTCCTCTTAGCATGCACTGCCGACTGGAATGGCCTTGCAAGCTTCTTTATCGCCACTTTCATATTATGCAGGGTGTCGATCGCGGAACTAAAATGTAACAAGAGCGCTTGAATATTATTTAGTGGTACCTACCTTGTTCAACCTGTTCCGCCCACGTAAGTGCAATGTACCAAAATAAAAACTACACATTCTTTTAGTATTCTTGCAAAGAAATGAATATAGAACTGATACATTAATTACTGTATAAAGGTTAATAATAAACACTGGCATTATGCCTAGTTTGTTAACAAATTACATACCAAACTTGGCCGTACGCGCCAGAACCTACAGGCGTAAGCGCTTGATATCTTTCCGGAACTATCCATTCTGTTTTATTGATTTCTACTTTATGAAAACGAGGCATTATTTTAACCTTTCCTTCTAAACTAAGACACAGTAAGACAAATCAGTAATTAGAATTTAATTAATTTTACACAAATTGGTATGGTAATTATTTCCATCAAATTCCAATTTCCATCCAAGTTCCAACCAAATTGCCAAAATAAAATTTTGACACTGTTGACAGTTTGACCTCGTTAGACAGTGACAATGGAAACTGGATGAACATTGATTTTTAATTAATAAATTTTGAATTCATTTATCTACAGAAACTAAGTTACTACATATCTACATATATTTACAAAATACAACAGGATTAGTCAAGCTATCTAAGGATCGTTAGAAAGATTATCATTACAAGTATTTAACATGACATTCAAATGACGGTAATGTAATTGAGAATATTTTAATTGTCAGTGTCTTTGTCATCAAACTCATGACACTTTACGTCATGCATGACACTTCGAACAGTTCGAACGAACTTCGATCGAGGCAATTCACCACTTTCTGCAAAACTTTTGAGTTAATTCTGTAAACTAGGTAAAATTTAGACCGAAAAAATGGCTCAAACTGCAGGAGTTAAGCCAATACCAATAGCGGGTCGTGTGGCTCTAGAAAGAGAACGTTGCATTGGCATGACTGATGCCGAAAGGGCTTGGCGAAAGCAATGGTTGAAAGATCAAATTTTGAGTCCTAATGAGCCTGTTTATGTTGAAGAATATTGGCGAGAACGCACTAATCCTATCCGCCGGTTCTACCGCAAACCCCTGGATGTGCTGTACACAGCGCTCACCCCTGCTTTGGTAATGTTACATAACAATAATAACCCTATTGTATCTGCTGTAAACAAAACATTTATTTTTACTACTTATACTAACATAAACGAAATTGGCATGAATTAGTTCATAAATATTAAGAAATTTAGAGAAGATTGTAATTATAAGTAATCATTATTTTTCAGGGTCTTTCTCGAGCTACTGATTACCGGTACATCACTGGAAAACTAGGTTTCATTGCTTTGGGCATCATGTCTGTTCATTACTACTTCAAGTACAGTGGCAATGTAAGTATCAAAGTAGATTGTCTGAGCAAAAAAGTGATACTTTTTATTTTGATTAAGCCAAATGAACTGTTCTAATGATCTTGCAGCTTAAAGAGTTAAAAATTGTAGTTACACATGTATGTTTTCATTTAGCAAGTCAACCTACTAATTTGTTTGTAACAGGACTGGACCAAGAAAGGTGGATGGAGGGTACTTCGGACAAAGCCAACAGTTCTTCCGGGACAACCTGGCTTCCCCTTCAAATCTGAGCGCTGTGTTGGCGCCGATTACGCTGACAGGGGATTCAAGAAGTCTGTTTTGTACCAAAAGTAAAGATGTCCAATCAAATGCCTACTTAAAAGGGAGAGTACAACACTATAACCTGAAATGGCAATATAATTTATTAGTATAAAATAGTCAATAAAATAAAATACTTATTGTTTATTTTTATTGTTTTATGCAAAATGTATTCCTTCTGAATTGAAGGCATGTAGTAACTTCATGAAATCATCAATGTCCATGGTCCGGGCTCTCATCTGATCTGCCTCACAATTAGTCAGTATATCTTGAACCTTCTGTTTTATATCAAAATCATCGGGGATGTCCTGTAAAAAAAATAACATTTTACATAAATAAATAACACCTATATGCAAATACCACAGATTCTCACTTACTACAATCTTGACACATATTTTGCCTTGCTATGTAAACTTTCAATGAAGTAAATATGAAAGTGTTGATAGCAAAACTGTACCTTATTATGTAGAGAACAATGAACTCTGTAGTTCTTATCCAGAACAGCTATTGTGGCAGAGTGCTTGAAAGCAGCTGAAAGAGTTTTGTTTTTCCTGACAAACGCTATTCTTGTCAGTCCATCCCATTCTACAAAGTTGATTGGTGGTGGTGGGTTTCTTGGTTCTATCCTTACCACACTTGATTCAACTTTTGGTGGTGGTCTAAAATTGTTTTTACCAACCTAAAAATAAAATACACCATGTCAAAGATATGGCATAATAACTTATATATAGCAATTGAGTGATGTTTGAAAAACCTTACTTTCATTAGCATATCAACTCGAGCAAGCAACTGTGTGTTTATAGACAGTCTGCAAAATAGTTTGTCTCCAGGTTTGGCTACTAGTCTTTGTGCGAATTCCTGCTGGAACATAAGCACTGCACATCTGAAGAAAGGCCTGTGTAGTAGCAATTTGAACACAAGAGGAGAACTGATCTGATATGGGATATTTGCAACGCAGATATCAAAAAACGGCAGTTCAGTCTTCAACACATCACCAACGATGATTTGTAGTTTGGCTTGGTATGGTGTTCCTTGAACACGTTTTTGAAGTTCAGCAACCAATCTAAAAAGTAAAGTAGCATTATGATTGTTAAGGTGTATCTTAGCTAAACCTACATCATACTTAGTGATGTGAAGAGCTTACCGAGTATCAATTTCACAGGCTATGACTTTCTTGACCCTGTCCAACATTTTAATGGTCATGTTACCAGTTCCAGGTCCAATTTCAAGAGCAACATCAGTAGGTCTGAGTCCAGATTTATCCAGCATAGAAGTAATGATGAGAGGGTTTTTGAGAATGTGCTGGCCAAAGTCCTTATTGAATTGAATTCCTAGAACAAATGATAAGAGAAAATAAAATTTTAAGACCTCTATTTTTAAATTCTAACCTCCTATGCTGTATTTCTTACTTACCTTGTTTGGCCACCTCATTGTGAATCCTTGTCTTTTTTTCTGCTTTAATTTTAGGCATTTTAGTTGTTAGAAAATGACACAGATTTTCTTTTCTATTTCCACAACAGCAACAGAAGAACAAAAACACACGTTCTTGATTCTTTGTTTCAAAGATCTGCTACAAACTTTAGCATAGTATTGTTTACTTAAATTTCTGCTGTTTCTTCTTTATCTAAGTGTTAAAAAGAATAGCTGCTGGTAATATTTTAAGCATGTTTTTAGTGCCAATGTCATTCTCGTAAGCAGTACTGAACAGTCAACTTATTGTCTATTGCCGTATTTGTTTTTTTGTCGATTCGCATCGATTTGTCTTCGAATTATTTTTGACTCCTGGCAATTTTCCTCGAAATTTTGGCATGGTTGATCTTTTACGGGACCGAGTGAAATAAAAACCGTTTTGTGAAATTATTATGAAAATGGAGTGGAAACCAGAGCAAGAAGGGTTGAGGCAGATTCTTACACTGTTGAAAGAGTCTCAATCACCGGACACAGCTACTCAGCGAGCTGTTCAAGAAGTATCCTTTTCATGAACACATCAAAGCGCCTATCGGCGTGGATTTATCTTGCTACTTTTACCGCTCTTTACTCTATTTGTAATATAAAGCGTGGTAGATTTATGTTAGCGAGATAATTTCCATCACCATGTTCTTTCTTTACAGCTATCCTTGTGATTTTCGTTTAGTTCGAACGCTTGCGATAAAATCGATTTTTTCCGACATGACAGTCATTGACAGCATTTATTATCCTTACATTGTTATCTCAGAAATTGGAAGAGCTGAACAAGTATCCTGACTTCAACAACTACTTGATATTTGTTTTGACCAAGCTGATAACTGAAGAGGAGCCTACAAGGTCACTCAGTGGTTTGATATTGAAAAATAATGTGAAGGCTCACTATAACAGCTTTTTGCCTGAGGTAGCAGAGTTTATAAAGCGAGAATGCCTATCTGCTGTGGGGGATCCGTCCCCACTAATCCGGGCAACAGTGGGCATCATCATCACTACCATTGCAAGCAAGGGTGAGCTGACAACATGGCCGGAACTGCTCCCGGCCCTCTGCAACATGTTGGACTCTCAAGACTACAATGTTTGCGAGGTACAATAATTAACTGTCCTATTCACTAGCATATTATCTTTTACCATCTCATACCAGGACTACTACTAGATATGAATGACCCTCAAATAACCTATAAGTAGTAGGCATTATCTTGCAGTTTTTATATAAAGTGCCTTTTGTTCCAGGGAGCATTTGGGGCATTACAGAAAATTTGCGAAGATACAGCAGAGTTTCTGGATAGCGATGCATTGAACAGGCCTCTGAACATCCTAATTCCCAAGTTTTTGCAGTTTTTCAGGCACTCTACACCTAAAATTAGATGTCATGCCATAGCCTGTGTAAACTACTTCATAATGGGTAGAACTCAAGCACTTATGGTTCATATTGACTCTTTTATTGAGGTAAGGAATAGTTCTTATAGACTTGTAAGTTATTTTGCAGTTTTCTAACATACTTGTTGTCTCTTGCAGAACTTATTCCATTTAGCAGCTGATGAAGACCCTGATGTGAGGAAAAATGTATGTCATGCTCTAGTACTCCTGTTGGAAGTCAGATTGGACAGGCTCATTCCACATTTACCCAACATTATAGATGTAAGCATAGTCTTCATTTAATTTGTTTTATTTTGATAATGTTTTTTACTGCATCCTTATATTATAAGGTAATATGAAGATTGCAAAAGGGTAACTTACAACATTAATGAATCAAGCAACAAGATTTTACTTTTGCTGAACAATGCTTAGTTGTTTCTTTGTAAATCAGTATCCTTTGTATTAGTTGCAAAGCATACTTTGAAAATGTCAAACCAACCTTAAATATTTAAGCTTACTTACAGTTCGCCCAACAGATCTAGGCATTTGTGAAGTTAGCCGTTTGTCTGCACAATTTTTTATGAAAAAGCGTTCACTGCGCAGACAAACGGCTAACTTCACAAATGCCTAGATCCATTGGGCGAAGTGTACAATATTATTACAGCAATACTAAATATAAATATTGTTTGTTACAGTACATGCTAGTGAGAACTCAAGACTCTGAAGAGAAGGTGGCCTTGGAGGCTTGTGAGTTCTGGCTGTCTTTGGCTGAACAAAATGTTTGCAGAGAGGTGAGTATACTAATTTTTGACATTTGAAACCTATTTCGGACTTCAATTGTAATTTTCGTATTGTGTAATTGGTTGAGCTCAATTGGGATGACAACTGGGAATGGATTTCAAGTTAGACAATACAACTGGACCCTCAGTGTTCATTAGACATTTTCTCATCCCGATTAACTTTTCTCCATGTATTTAACTTTAAAGTCAAAAATATAGATGTTCTTAGAAATTAAAAAATAAACAAAAAATACATAATAGTTATCCTGATTATTATTCTGCTAGCTAATCACACATTCTCATTTGTATTTGTTTCTTGTATATAAAAGCTCTATTCTATTATGTCCAGGTTCTAGGACCACGGCTGGCAACACTTTTACCTGTGCTGGTTCGCGGCATGCGCTACTCTGAAATGGACGTGACCCTGCTTCGTGGAGACAGAGATGATGACGCAGATGAAGAAGAACCTGATAGAGAGTCTGACATCCGACCTCGGTTCCACAAAGCACGCTCACACACCATCAAACATAATGGTAAATTTACCTATATTAAACACACAGTTACACGGGTACAGTTTAATGCCCTTACTAATAAACGTGGTGTAAAGTTATTCCTCGGAATAAAATAGGAATAACCATACATTTTGACAGTTTACACCCAGGAATAACTTTATACCACGTTTATTAGTAAGGGCCTGAATGTGTAAATTGCTACAGCTGAAACATAATAATTATAACTGGCAGCCCTGAGACTACATGCCAAAAAAACTTGAAATAGACCGACGAGGCTTGACACTATGCTAAACCTAAAAGAATTCTTAGAACTTGTATGTCAGATCCTTTGAAGCTGTCTAAAGAGGGTAGTCAGAGGCATATAAAAATATGTATTTGGCTAATACTGAATATAAATATTTTTCATTTCTATTTCTCGGCCTGCTCCAATCAACATTAAGTCTGCAACACTGCCTTGAGTAAAAACACACACTGTGCAATGGCTGTAATGTCAGCGCCAGACTTAGCTTCAAATGTTTGAACACATATTTTAACACTTATTTGAACACATGTGTAGCAAGAGACTTTATAGCAAAGTCTCGCGCCACACCATGTGCTCAAACATTTGAATAAGTCTGGCGCCAGGGTAAATTTTAATGTACTACAATGAAGCCGTTTTTTTCTAGCAGGTGCCGGTGACAGTAACATGGCGGGTGGCGGCGAGTCCGACGACGACGATGACGGCTGTGACGCGGATGACGGACCGCTTTCCGACTGGAACCTTCGGAAATGTTCCGCGGCTGCTCTCGATGTCCTCGCGAACGTATTCGGAGCTGATCTGCTGCCCGTGCTGTTCCCTATACTGAAAGAGACGCTGTTTCATGAGGATTGGGTCATCAAGGTGAGACTACAATGTGCTTACAGGCTTGGCCGAGTCCAATACTCTGTTTAATTATTTAATTTAGGATTTAGGTTGGCTTGACTCTGCTTAGTGTATAAGACACTGGATGACTCAGATATTTTTGAGGGGTTGACTGACACATCCTTCCCTCTGTATATGCTACTGCAGTTATTTCATATTGTCCCACTGCAGGGCAAAGGCCTTTATTTTCTAGTTTTTTTTGTGCCATAACCATAATAGTAAACGCTCCCTATTGGTCTGCCACGTGGTTGTCTTCCATCGGGCATCCATTCAGTAATATTGTTCCTATAAACGGAACGGGACGATTTTTACCATACAAAAGTACAGAGTATACATGCTAACAATAACTAACTCTATGCTGTATGGCAAAAATGGCTTTTTGGCAAGATGGCAGGACTTTTTGGTGATCAACCTTTTAAAGTTGGTTTTGTTATTTTCAGGAAAGCGGTATTCTAGCTCTCGGCGCGGTCGCGGATGGCTGCATGAGCGGCATGGTGCCTCACTTGCCCGACCTAGTGCCGTACTTAGTCTGCTGCCTGGCGGAACGTAAGGCGTTGGTGCGGGCCATCACTTGCTGGACCCTTTCGCGGTATTCTCACTGGATCGTCAGCCAGTCGCACGATCTTTACTTGCGACCTGTCATGACTGAGGTGAGTCTTAACAAAGCCTACTCTTGCTTTCCCTCGAATATAATAAAGCTGAAAGTTTGTGAGTTTGTTTAGATGTTTGGATGTTTGGGTTTCAATCACGCCTAAACCAGTGAACCGATTTGGATGAAACTTAGAATAGGCGTGGATAGTGACCTGGAATAGCATATAGGCTACTCAAAATGTTGGTACCACGCGGGCGAAGCCGCGCGCAATAGTTAGTAATATTATAAATATAAATGTTCGGATGGATGTATTTACTTAATCACATTGAAACAGCTGAATGGATTTAAATGAAATTTTGTACAGAAATAGATAAGTCTTTTTATCCCGGAAAAAGAGCGCAGCTAGTACAATCTTATGTATTTCAAAAAAACACAAGAGTTAGGTACAGTAAATACTTTGGTGGTCCACGCACACGCCTATATCACGGTATTTTATACGAATATTTTTCATTTCTTCGCATTGCCACAGAATACACATTGCCAGTTTCCAGCAGTTATTGATTCGCGTATTCGTGCGAATGAAAGTGATCGGCATTAGCGTCTATTCAATCTGTGGCATACAGCGTATCATCCAGGACAGCATTGCATGATCAGCAGTTAATTGTTTAGGAATCCTTCAGTGAAGGAAATATTTTTGTATTGTCAATTTTACGCCAAAGATTCAATTCAATTTTCAATTTTCTTTCAGCTACTGAAACGAGTTCTAGACAACAACAAACGCGTCCAAGAAGCCGCTTGTTCCGCCTTCGCGACCTTAGAGGAAGAGGCTTGCACAGAACTAGTTCCCTACCTGGGATACATCCTCCAAACATTAGTGTACGCATTCAGCAAATACCAACATAAGAACCTGCTGATTTTGTATGACGCGATCGGAACGCTCGCTGATTCCGTCGGCCATCACTTGAACAAGCCGGAGTATATCAATCTACTGATGCCTCCGCTGATCAATAAGTGGAATGTGTTGAAGGATGAAGATAAGGATCTGTTTCCTTTGCTTGAGGTATGTTCCTTTTCTTATAAAAACATCTTTTTGAGATTTCTGCTCTACTTGGAGTCTTCTTTTTGTTGTATTAAATCTACTAATTTAGATTGGTTTTTCAGTGTCTCTCATCAGTAGCAACGGCATTACAGTCAGGATTCTTGCCGTATTGTGAGCCAGTGTTTCGGCGATGCGTGTCTTTGATCGAGCAAACTCTCAATCAAAACATTGTAAGTACTGTTCATAAAGTTGACCTAATTGTTGTAATTATACAAAATAAACAGCAATTGATTTATAGATATCGAATATTAGATAAGATAATTATCAGTTCTGAGTACTTATCTTAACTAAATCGAATTGATATAGGCTACTTTAAAAATGAAAACAAGAATAATGCGCTGTTGTAGCGTCTGCTAAAAATGTACTTAAAACTAGCACTGTACGTTCCTTCAATTCGAGCATAAAAAAATAATCAATTGTTTCCAGGCAAATAATCAAAGTCCAGATCAGTTCGAAGCGCCTGATAAGGACTTTATGATTGTGGCGCTCGATCTACTGAGCGGACTCGCGGAAGGCCTCGACGGACATATAGACGCACTAGTTCTCAACTCCAACCTTATGCAACTTCTTTACCAGTGCATGCAGGACCCAATGCCAGAGGTATATCTTGTATGTAACTTGCTTTATTACTCTCGGGGCACCGAGCGCATAGGGAACTTTTTTTGTAAAGGTAAACGGTGTCCTGTATTTTTACTAATTTCGAACGCTGCTTGCTCGGTCAAAGTTCATTTGCAATTTCGTCGAATCATGCATGTAATGCATAATCATTTCTGGCTCATTATTGTTTTATTCAAGTTGGTAGTCATTAAATTCACCAGTATATCGTCCATATTATTATCATTGTAAGTGTAATTTTGACCAGTTTTATTTAGAAGGATATTAAATTCATACTTTGTATTATTTGTTTATTTATAATGGGTTATTTGGTTGTTCTTTCAACATTATTTTATGTAGATCATTTTGGTGATTGGTATTTTGGTTGTTTGTTGGTTGAAATGTAATATTTTCTCATATCATTTCTTACTATACTATTTAATGTAGGAATGTCAATTAAGTCTCCTCATTCTAAACATCTATTACTGAATTACATCTGCTGAACTGAAATCAGTACACACTTAGGCTCATAAGTCGTGAAATTAATCAATTGATTTGTTTCGTGAAGTACTAGAACAATCTATGCTACATAACTATCTGAAGTGTTTGCTGTCTGTTGAATCAAGGGAATAGTCAAATAACCTATCCAAACTAACCTAATTTATTATCCTTCACAATTGCAGCTGTAATTCACTAACAAATGGGTGATGGGATTCGTTCTTCACACTTGGCTATAATTTTTAGTGTTGAATCTCTGATACAGGTCCGTCAGTCATCTTTTGCTTTGTTGGGAGATTTGACGAAGGCGTGTTTCCAACACGTGCATCCATACATACCCGAGTTCCTGCCTATACTGGGAATGAACTTAAACCCAGAGCTTATATCAGTGTGCAATAACGCCACTTGGGCTATCGGCGAGATCAGTATTAAGTTGGGTAAGTATTAAAGCGTTAAAATATGTACATATTCATTCTCTACGCTACGCCATATCTACTAGGGGTAGTCAGCAGTAGGGTAGTCGCTGCAAGCTGATTATAAAATCATGTTTAGCGTAGTGCCTTAAAAGTACACACGATATAAATATTCCGTGCTTACTTGTCTTATTCTATCAAAAGTTACTTACCGAGTAGGATTCGAACCTATGGCCTTAATCCAGATGTCGGGCCAGGTTAGCCAATAGGAGCTTTTCACACGCACAATCTATCGCGATAGATACAGCCAATCGCGCGCGAAAGAACGTGTAGCTTCAAGCTTCAAAAAAATTATCACTCGCGATTGCGCGTACAGGCTTTTGCGCACGATTGCGCTTTGACAAGAACTAACGAGTAATCGCGCGCGAAAGAACGCGTAGCATCAAAATTATCACCCACGATTGCGTGTACAGGCTTTCCCGCGCGCAATCCTGTACGCTTAATCACTCGCGAAAGATTGTGCGTGTGAAGGCCGCTATTGGGCCATCTTAGCGGCTCTGTTCTAGTAGTGTCGACCTGTCAAAATGTTTATAGTCTCTAGGTTTCTACATGGTCTGTATAACTATAGCGTATATAAATTAATTGTATTTTATATTTCAGGTCCTGAAACATCAAAGTATATCCCCCTATTCCTCAATCACTTAGTTGAAATCATAAACAGACCCAACACCCCTAAGACTCTTCTTGAGAACACAGGTAAGTGTCCTTTGAACACTATCGCAAACATAACTATGAATTTCTAATATAAACAATAAAAGTAACAGATAATATGATAATTTATCTATTTGTTTGCTAGTATATTTCAGTAACAGACTTTCTTGGTGGCAGTCATGTTATGGATGATATTATTTGAACATATTATATGACTCTTTCTATGCTTTATAAATATTATTATACTCCCCTGTGATTCATGTTACTCATCATACAGCCCCTATTTGTTTAGTGTGCGTCTGCTAAACCTATAATTTTGTTTGATTAAAACTGAATGTTTATGATTTACAATATTGATGTATTATATTTTAATGATTTATACAATATCAGTTATGAAATGATTAAACGTAACACAAGGTAGTCGCCATGGCTTATTATAATGTTATTTTGATTTCTGGGGCCAATGTAAATATTCTTTACGAGCCTCGTAGTGCCAACACAAAGTGTGCGCCTTGAAAGATGGCCCACATCACAATAGCCGCACATATTTTTCTAACAAATACATATTTATAGAAGTTGTTTGAGCCGTGGGCCATCTTTCGACGATCAATTGCCATATTTAAGTTGGTAGAGTTAATTAGCATAAAATTGTTTCACGTTTTTTCCATTTGTAACACTGATCTGTTGCTGTTGACTTATGTAATTGAATAATTATGTTTTGAATGGGTTGTTGATTTGTTTTCTTGGTTTTGTTCTCGGTATGTCGTGGTCGTGGTTTGGCTGTAGCGATTACTATCGGTCGGCTAGGTTATGTGTGCCCCCACGACGTCGCACCCGTATTACATCAATTTGTACGCCAGTGGTCTGTAGTCATTTTTTTTATTATTACTTTATATTATTACTATTACGTTAATATTAAATAAGTTATTAACCTATATTATTTCGATTGTGGATGGTGTTTGTTCGTGGCTTATTAATATTCTTTCGTATTTACAATATGTTTGTAATTTGAGTTGAACCAAGCATGTTTACTGTTTGTTGACCCAGGGCCACACCGAGGCACTCACTGATATATGGGGTGGCATCACTTGATCATCTTGTTTCAGTGCTGTACTTTATATCTGTTGAACACCATCCGCTTTCTAAACTATTTACTGCTAAATATCTATATAATTCACCAAACTGTGAGACATACATTTGGGAAAACCTTTGCTACTCCATCCCTTTGACCATTTAGAAATTCCTGTGATTATTTTTGTCTGTTCAATGATTCCTCTATAAAATAATATATTTTTCTGTTTGTTATCTTGCAGTTTGGCATACCTATGAGTTTCCCACATAATATTAATTTTTATTTCGTGTGCATATCTAAAAAATATCTTCACATTTAGTTAATCATTCAATAAGAGACAAGAATATTTAAATTTTGCTTCAGTATTATTCTTCACACTTTTCAATTGCTACTAGAATTTACAGTGGATAAATATTTTGAGAACCAAGTTATATCGAACCTGCATCTAGTCAACATTGTGATTCTTACTTACCTTAATTCTTACTTTCAAAGTGATCCCAGCGGTCCTACTGAATAAATGCTTTTTGACTTTGACTTTGACCAATATCGATTTCGTGGTTCTCGAATTATTATCTGCTGTCGTAGCGACGGCGTATAACCTTGTCTTCCCGTAGGTGCACCTCACTTCGGAATATCCGAGACAACGACGAGAAGGACTCTGCATTCCGCGGCATCTGTCAGATGATCCAAGTGAACCCCGGCGGGGTGGTCACAGACTTTATGTATTTCTGCGACGCCGTGGCCTCGTGGTCGCATCCTAAAGACGATCTCAAGGAGATGTTCACAAAGATCCTGCACGGCTTCAAGACGCAAGTGGGCGAGGAGAACTGGCGCCGGTTCACCGACCAGTTCCCGATGCAGCTCAACGCGAGACTCACGGCCATGTGCGGAATATAGACATTACTACTTCGTTATGGTGAGTTCGCACTATACAAGTTTTTTTATAGTTGATCAATGTAGCTAAATGGGTAGTACAGGGTCTAGCTAAGACACAGAAGAATATTTTGGTAAAAGATCAGATCAAAACACCAAACTGGCGAGTCTGTTTATAATGCTAGACTTTGCACACAGCACCTTCTGGCCCCAAAGTAAGCAGAGCTTGTGTTATGGGTACTAGATGACTGATATACTACTTATATACTTTTTGTTTTGTAAATACATACATATTATACATAGAAACACACAGACCCGAGACAAATATTTGTAGATCATACAAACATTGGTCCCGCCGCGGGGATCGAACCAGCAACCTTTAGCAACGCAGGCGGGCCTTCGCCCACTGCGCCACAGAGATCGTCATTGTATGAGAGTGTAATGAGAGTAAATGATGTAAAAAATGTGTCAGGGTTGTAGCAATTGGAAATACGGTATCTGACTAACCGAGACCTTATTTATGTATTTATTTATAATAATTTGTTGCAGGGGGAACCAATGTCAGCACGGGTCGGGAAGACATTGCGGGCGGCGCCGGGAGCGTCGCCCGAGCGCGTAGGGACACGATACATCGCCGCCGCGCCAGCCGCCTAGCGCCTGCCGCTTACCTTCGTACCTGATTCATACAATCACCACCCCAGCCGAAGGCAACTCCGGTATCACGTTAGGCTGTGGCTCAGGCGATGCTTCAGGCAGAGTAATACGCACAGAGCGGTCGCGGGTGCTAGCTTGCTGTATGTAATGTTACCGCACGTCGCACGCTTGATACTCATTTATTGGACTAGCTATCCGGCTGCGACGCCGGACAAAAATCTAGTGATAGTGCATAGTTTAGAGCTCGGTTGCTGAGATATCTGATGTAATTTGTACTAAATCAATAAGTAACTACATTTTGGAATTTTGAATTGCCATGTTCGTGTGAATTCTAACCGTCATGTGACAGGCTTGTTTGTGTTGTGAATGTGCTGTGAACGTTAGGGGTAGTAGAATTGATTGGTGTTTTCTCTTTCTTAGCAATTTGATCACAGTTGAAACTATTTTTCATGCGTTTCGCATACTGGCGTGTCGACAGCGATGTGCTTCTAGGTTTTAGTTAGTATTTAGGTTGACTGACGATGTTCACTGCTCAACAAAACACGCGTTTTTTTTAATTTCATTGTTAGGGTCAAAAATAGCTTGTTTCAGCATTGCATCATATTGTAAGGGAAGCCATTTCAAATTAAATATTCGTGCAGTGCTGAAGCATGTAATAAGTAATGCTTTATTACATAATACATTATGTAATAAAGTATTACTTATTGAGCTACAGCTCAACCCTCTTCACTAACACAATACTGCTATTTCTTAAAACTTGGAATGTTATTCTCGTTTTCAAAAGGCATTTATCTAACTCCACTGACTCTTCAAACATAAGTTTAGTAGTTGTTTAAAATTTGTATGTTACTATTATTTTCTATAAATTACAAGACTTAGTGAAATCGAGAATTTATGTCAGCTGTGATTTGTGACTGGTTTTTTTTTACTAATATATGTGTACGATTATAATGTCTGTGTCTGTGTAGATATAATATACTGCTTTGATAGATTTTATGACGGCTAGATTATCTGCTATATTATATACCAAATAGTATTTTTACGTTGTATATTGTTTTACCGTATTTGTATGGTTGTGTTGCCCGCGGCGAGCGTCACTCGCTGTGCCGACGAATTGGACAACAACTACAATTATTTTGGACTTGCTTTATGCTTAGTTTGAACTGCTTCCACGTAAGCTGCGGCGGCTGCGATCCTCTGTTAGCGGTCGTTGTTGCGACTGACGACTCGAAGTGGGCAACCTATGATTGCTATGAAATGTAATATATTTGTGCGTATTATGAAATATTATGTATATGTCAATACATACTGCAATGTATATTATTATTATATTCAAGTAAATTGTTATTTTTTGTTTTATAAAAGCTAAAAGTCTGACTTTAAACACTTGTTATTTTATGTCATTTAGTTCAGATATCGGAATCTGAAATGTAGTAGTTCTTGCGAACGTTAGTTTATTGAAGTCTCAATTGTAGCGTAAACTTGCAGTGGAAATTTAACTCTATTTTGGGGACAAATAATAACATTCCGTCAGATCTAAATTATTTTTGACTTGAATGCACGTCTTGTATGACTTTTTTCTTTTGTTATTACTATACATGATAAGTATATTTTATTTTTGTGCAAAATTATTAAGATATTCGTATTTTCGCGTAAGTCCCTCAATCCTTGATGTCCCAGTCAGTTCCTATCCCGAGTCCTGTCTAGTCCTATCCCTCATGTGCCAACGAATCCCGGGCAATGTGCGGATGTATGCTCATCTCCCAGTAATCACGACTACAAGTAGATACTGAGCTGTCAGCGTTACTGCTACGGCCACGGCTTCCTCTAACTGGCACATTGACGATGGAGCAAGAAACTTAAAAGATCCGTTTTGTATGTACGTACATGTGTCACACACCAACACCTCGTTAGTATGGTGGTTCGAGGAAGCGCGACGTATACTGCAGCCATCCACCCACGTCGGTACCCGTAAAGGAATTAATTAAATTACCGTTTGTGCAACTCTGTATTTTGAGAAAAATTTGTGAAGAATTGTTTTATTTTTAAGTAGAATCCATTTTATATGAATGTTACGGGTCAGCTCGTAATTTATATTTAAGGTTAGTAGGTTTTATCGTCTGATTTATAATTGTAGTAGATTTTGTTTATTTCCTAAAAAAATGAAACCGTGATAATAGTTCAATAAGTGTTTGCATGCGTGTTTGTGTGAATGAGACGGCATTCGTAAAGGCACTCCCTTCCTTGAGGCATAGTTTGTATTACGGAAATATGTTGTATTGTATGACGAACTTTGTGATTGTCGATATTTTGTAGGTTATTTGCGTTATATATGAATTATAGCGTTTTATATATGAAATTTTACGTAAGTATATATTATATTGAATAATATAAGTATTTTGTATTTAAAAATCTAATATAATTAGAGAAATATCTATTTGATAAACCTCATTGTCGAAATGCAGTCACAGAAATAACACAAAATATAGATATGAAAACAACAAAAAATATGAAATAAAATAATGATTTACTTACTAGCTTCAAACCGTGAAGTGTATAATGTCGACTAAAAAGATTACTCAGCAGAATCTTAATTGAACGTTGAGTAGGTACCTAATAATTATGTACAGTTCTTCCAACGGATCTAGGCATTCGTGAATTTAGCCGTTTGTATGCGCAGAACAGAATTTTGAATTAGGAATTATTAAAAAATTCAGAATTATGAAAAAGCATTCACTGCGCAGACAAACGCTTCACGAATGCCTAGATCCGTTGGAAGAACTGTAGGTAATTGGTTGGGCAAAAAAATACTAATTTTTCATGAATCGATTTTTACATGATACTTTACCGATAACCAAGTCTAACATCCTTTTAAATAACAAAATTATAGTTTGCTTGGGATAAAGGAATGCGTATCGACAATGTGGTTACGTTGATTACTACTAAAATTTCATATTATGTGTATCATAGTATCATCATTACCGTCATATTTTCATAACTAAATATTTCATGTACTATGTTCTATATTTTTGAGAAAAATAAAACAATATTATTATATGTATATTAAATCTATATTTTTATTTACTATGAAGTATGAATTCGTAACTTATTTATTTATTATAACATAAAATCATACAAATCACTAGGTACATTATTTTTAACCTGTTTTCTTTGTTGTAACTATTTTTGTGAATATTTTTGCAATGTCAGATACCTATATCAAAAATTGCGTACCTATTTATTTACATTTACAAAATATACATCTCAACCAGTTTGTGTCACGAGTTGTATTTTCTTAAAATTGTAAAAAGTAATCACATTCGGTGGAACATAAAGTGAGTACAGGTCCCATGTAAAATATAATGTAGGCGCTACATCTATATGGCCTAATTTATTAGGCACAGTTTGAAAGTTTTGAAATAAATTACAATAATTTTTGTAAAAAGTATTTGGAATTTTATATCTATTTTATGGAAAACTCTCTGTACTCATTTTATTTCTATCGCGATTCAAAATTGTAAGTCGAAACTGTGCATAAAATTACCTTATTCTAAAATATAAGGTCTGCTTGTAACACAATGACCTCACAATAGACATTCTTTTACCAAACATTTCGTTAATAAAACACTCATTGTTCAAACTAAGTTTTTTATTACAATTATTATTAATCTTTGGTTATGTTCATTTAATATTATGCTATTATTTAGATTATTTTGTTGTGCTTGTGCAGTATCTTTAGGTATTAGGTACCTACTCACACTAGTCTTAATTTTCAATACTTTCAAAGTTCACACAGCGCATCGTCCGCCATGCAATTTTTATTCGGTTTATCCCACTATCTTGTACGCTTGTACGCTGGTTAAAAGGATTTTTTTTATAGCAACTCTTTGGCCTAATAAACAACGTGACAAGTATGGAGTTCATAGGTAGTGTAGTACACAGGCGAGTGGCTATTAAAAACGTTACTTCCATAATCACAACTCCCATCAACCAATCAAATTACTGCACACCGATGATAGATTCTATCGAGAAGGACAGTTTCTGTCTCTGAGGTGGTGTTTGTATCGGCGCGTACGTGGTTAGTAACGCAGCTAATAGGTTCCTGCAAAGTAGTGCCGCTGGGGGTGCTCCGGGCTGCGGCAAAGGAGGTGCGAACGTTCGCTCGAGCTCGGCGTCCGCGAATGCTCGTCGGCGACGCACTCGCTCACTCCATGCCGAATCACTCGGGAACACGCGCTCGTTACCTGATAATCATAACGTAGGTTGAAATCAACTGACCAATTCGGTTGAGGTGGTAATTAGCGTTTAAAACGGACTTTTACTTATTTATGAAATTCCTGTTAGGTATTCCAATTATGAAGAAACAATTTCATACATGGCGAAGACTGTTGCGGGGATTACCCGCTTAGAAACGGATGCGATAAAAACTTAGCTTATGCGACTGGCCTTTAAATGCAACGTAGGTAAGTATATTATTCTAATTCTAGCGTATTGGATGTCCCAGTAGGATACAATTCAAAGCAAAAATGTGTAATAAAACGTAACCGTTTTGGCACCCGCGGCGAGCGATCATTCAACAGGCGGAAAGACATGTTTACAGTCAACAGCGTAACCCGACACCCCACAAAGAGCCGCCTCCGCGCTCTCTTGTAAAACAATCTTCACACATTTTTTAGAGCCCATAAAAATAGTTAAGAGAAATCCTATTTTTTTGCTTTTAAAAGTTTTAATAGACAGTGAAATGTTGCCGAGTGTTAGATGACAGCTTTTGTTCTGTAATGAAGCGGGGACATTTTCAAACGACTTTACATTTTTTATTACACCCCGTTTCTATTTCGGTGGTTGAAGTGTGTAAATCAGACATTAAAAATTCCTGATTTTAAAAGAAACAACACAACTGTGTCCTAAGAAAGTATAATTTTTTCTGAATATTGTTTGTTTGGTTACCTACTTGCTGCTTGTAAGACAGCGATGTAGGTACTAAACTAATTAAGTAAACATACCTAAGTACAGGGAGTTAAAAATGTGTCTGAATTAGACATACTTCAGGTATGTCTAATTCAGACACATTTTTAACTCCTAAGTTATGTTTAAAAAAAGATTGTTCCCCTAAAGAAATCAAGATCTATCATTAATTATCAAAATCTTACCCATAAACCCAAAAAATCTACATATTGTTGCAGTTGCATTAAAATCTACATATTGTTATTATTCACTTAACATCCATCAAAATTCTAACATTCTGAGTCAAATGCGTTTAGCTTTTACCAGTACATTTAACTCTCTCACAGTTCCAAAGAAAATATTTATCTAGCTAATTCGCATTCGTTTCTGAGTAGAAACGAAACACACGACAGAGCGGACTCCGTTACAATAATAACAAGGCAGATCCACCCTACTCTCTGACAGTGTAGATTACATTTAAAATAACACGGGTATTATCGTCTAACATATGCACGGACAAATTAGTAAGTAATGGTACATTTTGTTGGAATGTAGGCTTCTTAGGTGGTAGTCTGTTAGCTCCTATAAACCTAAAATGTGTTTGATTAGGTAAAGCTCCTGCAACCAAAAATAACAAACACGTTTCCGTCGGCCTCGGATAACATTTTGCATACAAAAAAGTTAGCCCACGCCCACATTTTGTTCGATGTTAGTTAACATCGCAGGAGAAGGCTTAATAAGAAGAGCAGGGTAGGTCTAGGTAGGTACCTAGGCATAATGGCATAGGCATGAATAAATAAGTGTACTTATGTGTCTACTCTACTATCTATCTAATCTATGACCCAGAAATGGTTGGTAGATAACTCACGCGAGGGAAGCTACCTAGTTAGCTGCAAACGGGGACCTCTCAGCGACTTAATGTTTAGAAGTGACTATGGAGTAGAGAGCCAGATAGTCTTATTCAATTTTCTGGGCAGGGCACACTTAATTAGGTTACCTTACCTTACCTTGACGAATTATTGTCAAAGTTCTCTTCCTTGAGAACGCACTCATAACGCGAGAATCAACAGACTTGGCATAGAAATTAATACCTATTAGAGGAACTTACCACCGTAAACGCTCGGTGGATGTGGAAAGGCCCTGGTCATCTGCACGCAGCGCAGTCTCGCGCGGTAGGCTCGCTTCCTTGCTGCGAGGGCGGCGGCGTCACCGTCCCGGCCTTCGGTCCCGGCTCCTTGCTGTCGGCGCAGCGCCACCTGTGCCAAGTTACATCCTAAGTCACAAACATCCTGCCTGACCAATAAGATTACTTTCCGTATAGCTTGGCTATCCATATACTTATACTTATTATATATACTCCTCAAAACAAAATAAGGGCCACCCGAGTATTTTTGTTTTGCGATCATTTTTTACTGACATTCGTTAAGAGAATATTTTTTTATGAATGCCGCTATGTTCTTAAGTGTCTAGTTAACGATAACAGTGAAGCACTAGGGATATTAGTGTTGACGTTATGGTGAACCATTTTGATGGCTCACTTATCGTGAAGTGGGTAGATTTTTTTTTACTTTGTTGGTTGTTCTCAGCTTGGTTTAACACAAGTCTACTGACAAGTACGGTTGTTTTCGGAAGTTGAACGTGTAAATTGATTATTTAACCATAAAATGCCAAAAATTCGACGCCATTTGGACAATGCTACTGCTACTAGAGCCGTAACAATGATAGAGACTGGTCTGTCACAACGTTCCGTGGCTTTACAGCTGGGATATTCGCGAAGGGCAATTCAAAACCTTTGGAACCGGTATCAGGAGACCGGGAGTGTGTCCCGGCGTCGTGGCTCTGGAAGAATTCGTGCTACCACCGCCCAGGAAGACCGGTATGTGCGACTTACTGCGCGACGTGATCGTACTGTGACAGCGCGCGCATTACAAAGCCGATTACGCCAGACTACTGGTACCCTTGTGAGTGACCAGACCATTAGAAATCGTTTGCATGAAGACCAGCAACGATCACGAAGGCCTGTAACCTGCACTAAACTGACCGGGACTCATCGTGCAAATCGATTAAGGTTTGCACGTCAACATCTTGAATGGGGCATGGGGGAATGGCGTAAGGTACTTTTTACGGATGAGTGTAAGGTGAAGTTTTCTAGTGACGATCGACGTATACGAGTATGGAGAAGAAGTGGAGAAAGGTTTTCTGATCCTTGCATTCTCGAACGTGACAGGTATGGTGGTCCCAATGTCATGGTCTGGGGCGGGATCAGCTTACAAGGTAAAACTGACCTGTTTTTCTGAATGAGGGCACTGTGACATCTCAGAGTTACATTGAACGGGTTGTCAGGCCATATGTCATTCCATTTTCACAACAAGCGGTGGACGGCTTCATCCTGATGCAGGATAATGCACGACCGCACACAGCCCGGGCGACTATCTCTGTCCTGGAGGAAGCCAATATTCAGGTTTTGGCATGGCCTGCGAACAGCCCTGACCTGAATCCAATTAAACATCTTTGGGACCAACTAAAACGCCGAATCCGGACAGCTGAAGAAGATGTGCACAACCAGCAACAGTTAATTCAATTGCTGAAAAGGTGTTGGGAAGAGATCCCAGAAGAAAATATCCGCCATCTTATTGAGAGCATGCTATCGAGGCTTCAAGAATGTGTTTTGAAAAGAGGAGGACATACCCGTTATTAGACAACTTAAAAATAAACAACTCAGCTGTGCGTTTCGTCAACAGTTTAATGCTATTATTAGGTGTAAACAGCCATAAAAAGTGATAAAAACCAAAAACATCGTAAAATTTAGTATTTTTTGTTTAATTGCATTAAAATTCATTAAATTTAATTAAAATATACATTGTTTTATTAAATTTAAATCAATCAGAGCAAATAATCCCAACCAAAAAAAAATAATCGGAAAATTAGTGGTGGCCCTTATTTTGTTTTGAGGAGTATATTATAAGTAATATAAGTATTTTACTTATAATATTGTAAATGTGAAAGTAACTCTGTCTGTTTGTTTGTTACGCTTTCACGCCCAAACCGCTGAACAGATAGTTAAAGGTTGTATCCCAGGGAAGGACATGAATAATTATATGCTAAGTTTAGAGAGTAATGTCTTACAATCGGCGGTCTTATCGCTCGAGGCGATTTTTTCCAGAAACTACGAGAAATTTAGGTAGGTACCTACCTACTATACTTTACCATATCACTAGTCACAACATGTAGCACTCGTGGTGTAGCTTGCTTACCTTGTTCTTGCTTTTTAGATAATCGAAGTTAAGCAACGTTCCGAACGGTCAGTAGGTAACTAGATGGGTGCCTGCTAATGGCATTATCAACTGAGCGCTTCCGTGTTTCGGAGGGCACGTTGTTATCAAAATTGACGCCATGACGGAGGCCTTTAGGCGGGCCTAAGAACTCCGTCACCAAAGTTGGCTACTAACTCATACCTACGAACATCCTTTTAGTTGCGTCCCACCCAACACCAGACTCGGAATAAATAGCTGGCAGATAATGCAAAATTTGTCCGTTATTATGCGGTGATAGAGCCCGCACCTTTTGAATCTCAACTGGGCATTTGGCCCTATGGTCAAATGCCCAGTTCAGATTCAAAAGACACTATCGTAAAGTAACAAAAAATAATACTTAAGTATAGGTACTTACCTAATTACTTAATCTACATAAAAAAAACCTATATATACTTAACACAGACGAAATAACCTAAGTACCTACCTACCTTGCTTATTTTACGTTGCACGAGTAAAATCTAGATCCACAATCTATATAGGTAGGTAATCCTTCCATTACATAGTAGAAAGCTGAGAAGCTGTCTTTTTCAAATGTTTCACTAAGTTTCATCCCGGAAAATATCAGTTAGGAGGAAAAACAGGCTTAGTAGGTAGATAGATACCTATATCGAATTTAAAGCAGCTTTTTTCTTACCTGCGCAGCCATGACACGTTGTCGCTCGAGGACTAGCAAACACCCTGGACAGCGACAGTCTCGCCACCGGCACAACCGCTTATGCCCCTTCAAGCACGAGATCACTCCATGGTTCCTGCATCTAGCGCACTTCGGCGTTCGAAGTGCCTTCCGCGGTCCTTCAGAACTATCACTTTGCCTGCCTTCCATCACTACACGTTCAGTTCCACGAGATAAATAGGACACGTCATGTTCACTGAAATATCGTTTCAGAGATTGACAGCGCGGCTTTCAGGTTTAAAGTGATCCACGGAAGACTCGACGAGGACTCAAACTGCTATCGCTCCGCCCTTCCTCTCGCCCTATTGGCTGGTATTGCTTGTGGGCGGACAGTAATACAAAAGCTCGTTGTACCTATTCTGTTTTTATTTTTCATAGTAAAATGATACATTTCATGTCCGAGATTTATAAGTTTCTATTTTATTGTTCGCGTTTGATATCTTCAAAGAGTATAAATCATAATAGCGATTAAAAATACTTTTTCTTTGTCTTGTCTTTAAGAATTTGTAATATTGCCAACACCAGCCGTTTCATTCTACTTTTATTTTTATTAGAAGTTGCGCAAAAGTATCAACTTAAACTCTATTTTAAATTGTCGCCCAAGGACCAGGACTTATTCCTACTGAAAGGGGGCTGTTTAGGTAAGTAAGTAGGAAGTCCTTGGGCTAGAAACTTCGCCACCTAATCTAGTTACTTCCCACCTATTTCTTTCTCTTTATCTTCTGTTTTGACCTATTCTAAAGTTGCAGAAAAGAAAGCAACCGTTACAAATCCAATCTTGCAAGCCGATTGCCAATTAACTCTCAAGTTTCACTCGCCCCTGTCCACCATCTCTGTTACTTTCAATTGTAATTATTATATCGTCTTATATTCCAGAACTAATATTTATTACTTTCCTGATTGACCTGAAACATTACCTACTAACTTATGACGTAAAATTAATTTCGTGTGAGCATAGTGATCTTGACGAAGCTTTAGGGCCGCTAGACCATTAAAGCTTTTGTATCACTTGTGACTGACTGCATTATTGATACTGTTCTGTAGGTTAGGTACCTATTTCAACTTTCGGCTCTAAGATCGTGGGTTCGAATCCCGGCCGTGCGTGTTGGATCATTTCATTTCAAAACTACTTGATGTTAATCTCGTTCTTCATACAACAGTAGGTAGGTAGCTTGTAATCAAACCAGAACGAACAGAGATATTCATTATCCAGTACCTTTGCAATAAACCGCGCCATTGAATTCGAGTTGAAATCATAAGCGGATCATTGTTTTCAGTGATTATCGGGCTCGGTAGCCACATGTGTCAGTTTTGTTGTAGAACTAATTTTACGGCTGAGTGCGCTTTGTGCTTTAATCAGATGATTATGATTTTAATAAGATGGTATTGCACTGTTAGAAGTGGTATTGTGATTATTCAACCGTACCAACATAGAGCGAAAATGAGCAGGGCCTTGATTCATAATACAGCGGAATGCATTCGGTTCAGAATCGTGAAATTCGAAAGAAAAGTCAAATTTGGATCAATTCCTGCACTGTGATTGGTTGCTGTCGGTCGATTCCGAACCTAATGCATTCCGCTGTATTATGAATCAAGGAAAAAAAAAATCGAAAGAAACGTCAAATTCGGATCAATTCCTGCACTGTGATTGGTTGCTGTCGGTTGATTCCGAACCTAATGCTTTCCGCTGTATTATGAATCAAGGGCCATAGATACTTTAGCGTTTCCTGATATCTATCGAATGTATCATTGGCACAAGTTTATTCCATAAGCTTGAACAACCATTTGAATTGTTATTAATATTAAAACGAATAAAGTAATGTTAGATTTTATTACAATAATGCATTGAAACAGATTTTTTTGTTTTCTAATACTTAATTATCTTTAGTATCATCATTCACATCATTTACCTACTTTAAAATCCCTTCACAATATAAAATCGGCTTCATCAATCAACCTCAGTTCTAAAATACACTTTTCCTCCGAGACGACCAATCCGTTCCTTTCAACATGTGGATTATTATTATTAGTAACAATATGCGTAATATCGCTAGCATTCGCATCGCATAGCTTCGCGCCGTACATCTTGGCGTGGATAGCGAGCAGGCTGCGTTCTTTGGGAATGTGTATGGAGCATTTGCGAAGGAACGAGAGCGGATTGCAACCGTTGAATAACACTCTGTCGAGGTTCTGCATCTCGTGATTGGTGAGGTATATTGGCGGCTCCTGAGGACAATTTAGACATAATAGGTAATAGAGCCAAATTGGTCATGGAATTCTTGTAAACATTGGACTGACAGTTCTTTCACTTGACAGCAGAAATTAACCAATGAGCAACAAGCAAGACGACACGGAAATTCCGTTAGGGTTGTCATTTTTACTAAAAAGATGAAAACTCTGTGATTTATAGTTTCGTTTTCGGTAATTTAGTGAAGTTTTGTTTTGTCCCTTGCCCTAGTAATTGTAGAATTCTAATGATGAAGAATTTTTCAAATCCGTCCAGTAGTTTCGGAGCCTTTTCAATTCAAACAAACAAACTAACCTGTCCTCCTTATAATAATATTAGTGTAGATAGTGTAGAATGAGTTTTTACATTTATTAACTTACATTATCATCCATCTTCTGGAAGCACCTTCTCAGCGTATCCTCATCAACGTCCTCCGTGTAACTATCACCATATCTGTCATACTCCCTCGCAAAGTTGATTCTAGTGTCGCGTTTCATAGCTAATAGATCTAGGGGGGCGATGGAGCAAGGTTCTTCGGAAGCAGGTAGACTTCGGAGCCAACACGTGGTTGTGACGTCAGCGTCTTGGGACTCGATAATCACCCGAGCGCGGTAGGTCGATCGACCTACCACGCAGCACCATGTATCGGAACCTAGGGTAATACACAACTTTTTAACCTGGCCCTTGATTCATAATACAGCGGAATGTATTCGGTACGGAATCGACCGACAGCAACCAATCACAGTGCAGGAATTGATCCGAATTTGACGATTCATGCACTGTGATTGGTTGCTGTCGGTCGAATCCGAACCGAATGCATTCCGCTGTATTATGAATCAAGGCCCTGGGTATCTTAAGGTGGTACAGGCAGCAACGTAAGTCGATTTTGAGTATAATTTTTTAACACGCCAAAAAAGAAGTTCCTTCCCGTGGAAGTATAATGGGCAGAGACTTATCATCAATATACTTATTTGTCAAAATGTTGGTCATGATGGATATCGGCATTATTCAGATTTGTGAAACATCAAAACAACTCTAAAAGGTACCTACATTCTACAGGAAAAGATGAAAAAATATCTTTATCTTTAAAAAAAACTGTTTACAATTTTATTTAAGCAATACCTACCTACTACGCAACTGGGTTTTACCATCGCAGGCACCTCTTGAGGCAGGTGACAATTCAATGAATAAATGCAAATCGAAAATCGAAGCTTTTGACGGAGATATATGATCGACGCCATATAAAATCGACACATAAGTACAAATACTAGGTATATCTCAGAGAGACAGTATTTTGATAATTCTTACCAAAATTAGCCACATATTTCCCTCCATGGGTCTGTATAATCCTGGCCAGGTCTTCTCTACTACAATCCTCGTCATCAGACAGCACACATATCTTCCTATCTTTCAGCGCATTGGATGTAGCTGTGACGTCACTATGGGTAATATTCTTGAAATCAGCTGCAACTTGGAGGACTTTGATTGGACGTTTCTTGCGAGTTTTCGCCGCGTCTCCGATTTGCTCTTCGTTAATGCGCTTCGTGGCCATTTTTATCACTGAGCCTTTGTTCTGAAAATAATAGAATTAGTAAAAATCTTTCGTGCCAAATAGAGATTTTATAAAAATGCCAAATAGGTCGCTCAACGTGCTATGGAAAGGGCTATGCTTGGTGTCTCTCTACGAGATCGAATCAGAAATGAAGAGATCCGTAGAGGCACTAAAGTCACCGACATAGCCCATAGGATTAGCTGAATGGTTGAAGTGGCAGTGGGCGGGGCACATAGCTCGTAGAACTGACGGCCGTTGGGGCAGAAAAGGTCTCGAGTGGAGGCCACGCACCGGAAACCGCAGTAAAGGACGCCCCCACTAGATGGAAAGACGATCTGGTAAAGGTTGCTGGGAGCCGTCGGGTGCAGGCTGCACAAGATCGATCGCTGTGGAAATCGATGGAGGAGGCCTATGTTCAGCAGTGGACACTAGATGGCTGACATGATGATGAGAGATTTTATCAGAAACTAGCTTTTGGTTGTAAAGGTATTTTATTTTAGCATCCCGGATGAGCCGTCATATTATCCTGCATTGGTGTGGCCTGTGGCGTTTATGTATTTAAACCATTGTCTTCTGTAGCCACCTACCTATAAACTAAAATGCCTTTCGATGAACCTTATTAGGCCGGTGTAAAGTTACGCCAGGTGTAACTTACCATACATTTTTTGCAGTTTAAACCTTTTTTTTTTTTTTTTTTTTTCTCGCTGGGAAAAATGCGTTACGCATCCCCTCCGCCGGGGGGCGAGAGGGGTATGTGGGACTCCCCGGGGACTCCCGGTATACCCACTAAACGACCCAGCGTCATTCCGGCGTCGTCTGGAATGGAGGGGGTCTGGGAAACCGGCACAGCCTTTACGTCCAGTCCCCCTCTGGCGATCCCCGCCCTTAAGGCGGCCCCGCGTCGTGGTGAGTAGTGCAAGGCGGACGAAGGTGCCCCCGCACCTAGCGTCCGCTACTCACCACCAAAGCTCTTCGCTCCCTTCGTCCACTGCGCACTCTAATGAAAGAGGGCGTGGAGAAGCCTCCAAAACCGGCCGCAGAGGATAGGGAGAGCGGCAACGTAAAACCGACACTCTTCCACTGCGGCCCCACCGCCGACGCATCTTACGGTGCGCCACCGTTGGGTCGCGGGAGATAGGGCGAGCGGCAACGAAACACCGACACGCCTCTTCACCCGCGACCCTACCCGCCAGACGCCACCAGGGCGTCCCCGCCTGGGATTCCTTTTCGCTTCACCGTGGGCCTCCAAACCACGGTTACTAAGCCCCCCCATCGCGTCAAGATTGGAATCCATACGGGGGGGGGGGGGGTTGCAGTTTAAACCTGGCGTAACTTTACAGGGCCCTAAAACTGTATGTTTACTTCTAAGTTATACCCGGCGTATATTTACACCACGTTTACTACATACCTATATAATATAACCTGTACCACAATTGGCAAAATAAATATTTACTTTACTTTACTAATTAGAAAAGTTAGAAGATATATAAATAAATAATAAATAAATAATGCTGGACTTTTCACATAGCATCATCTAGCCCCAAAGTCAACAGAGCTTGTGTTATGGTACTAGATGACTGATATACTACTTATACAGGGTGTAAAAAGACTGCTACCGAAAACTGAGGGACTTAGCTACGTCATTTTATTTTATTTTCTAGTTTTTTGCTACTAATACAACATAATAAGACCATTTATACCTAATCATTTCATTTATAAAAGAAAAAAACAATTAAAACTCAAAATCCAGCAATCTACGTATAAAAACGCGCCCAGTACATACGCAAACAGTGATCTTCAAACGCTGTTTTCTCCGGATATAATGATTTTTTCGGAAAATCCTTTTGGATTTGGTTGTGTTTTTGGAAGCTGTACCTACCCCTTTCGGCTTCGGTAGACGTCTTTTTACACCCTGTATACTTTTTTGTTCGTACCTAAATACATACATATTATACATAGAAACACCCAGACCTAAAGGCCTATAGGTATAAAAGATTTCAGTTCAGTTCTGACCAGTCATGTGGATTCAGTCCAGTTTAGTTTTTCTTTTCGTTTTTTGATTTACTTACCGCAACAAGCCTGTTAAACTCGTCCAAACTCAGAATGTCGTTGATAGGTTTATCTTCGCGAATTCTCACAACACGAGGGAAACGCAGGGTGTGGCTGGTCGCAAAGTCAGTGCTTCTCGTCAACTCGGTAGCTCGAACCTGTTCAAAAACCATGAGGTAAAAAGCTTATACTCGAATACTCTATCAACTGACTACAAGTGTTTTTTTCGGCTTTTTAATTTCCTACTTTCCGACAATTTAAAATACCTATCTCTCCTCTTGAGAGCACTGGTGGTCTAGTGATAGTGGCCCCGTCTTTCGATCGTAAGGTCGTGGGTTCAATTCCGGTCGTGCACCATTGAGTTTTTCTGCCGAAAAATTATGTGCACTATGCCAGTAGGTACTCTCAAACGGTGAAGGAATACATCGTGAGGAAACCGGCATGTCGTAGAACCTAAAAAGTTCGAAACATGTGTCAAGTGCACGAAAGGGGCCTCTTTGAGGCGCACTTAAAATCCTTTCACCACACTGGTTCGAAAGAACTGATATACGATAAGAAGAAGAATTTCACCTCTAACACGATGGAGTGTTCTGGCAGTATCCACATATCCGGTTTGATCTTGTTGAGCACGAGAGACGGCGGTGCGGGCTGGTTGCGAGTTAGTTTCCAATGACGCTCCAAGTGAGAACAGACTTTCTCGTGTTCCTCATGAGACAGGCCGGTGGATACTCGGCCTAGGCATAGCCAGCGGTGTGGGGCTGAACCTGTGTTAAAACAAACCAACCCCCTTAGCATGGCTATTGTCTAGGCACCGGAGAATAGATAAAACTTTTGACAATTTGGTGGAGAATATCAATAAAATTAGTAATAAGTATTTTACTTGTTATCAAAACCACTCACCATCTCCGACAGAATCGGCGCAGGCGACGAGGAAACTCTTCGCGCGACCTTGCCTCTTGTTCTCAGCCTCATCAGCTCCGATTATCACCAGGTCCAGGTCTTCTGTAGCCCCTTCTGTGTACTACAAATGTTTACATATGAATTAATCAATATATTTCAATTAATAAATATTTGAGGACGCAACAAGCTTATTGAAATTATAAACTAAATTATGTAAGAGGTATTAGAAATTAGGTATAGCAAGCTGCAGGGCATTTCACACTAATCAAATTCTATAGATACTGCAAGATGTGGGCATGTATCAAATATTATGTGTTTGGACATGCGTCTAACTACCCCCCTTAGACCTCTTCAAAGGATCTGGAATAAATTACATTAAAAAAAAAGATCTGAGAGAATGTCTACCGCACAATCGTGAACCTGTTTACGTTTTACGTTTTTTAGGTAGGTAAGTAGGTACCTATTCTTTTACAAGCTTTGCTTAATTCAAAGTCGAATGCATTCAAAGAAGTACGACCTACTTGAATCGCCCTGCAACAGGGGTAAGTAAGAAAGTATTTTAATTCTTCGAAAAAGCTGTCGGATTGCGAAAAGAAATCGTCTATCAATTTCTGGCCCCGGAAAAATCCGTATATCCGGAACTGACCAGCGGAAACACGCCAAACTTATAAAATCGATTTTTGTTAGTTACCTCAGGTTTAATTTTGTACCACCCTGCATTACGTCTGCTCGGAATATAGTAAGATTCTGTATCTTTCACGACAATACCCTCTTCTCGATTCTCAATGGCTTTATTCAAAGCGTCTAGGATTTCTGAACTGAAACCAATATAAAATATTAAAGATTTTGTAGGTATATTTGCCTCTGAGTCCGACTAGCCCTTATGCATCTTCAAAGGTTGGAATTCATAAAATATTTGAGAAAATGCCGACCGCGGCTCGGGAAAGTCGTGATCCTGTGTTTATAATAAAGTAAAGTATCTGATATTTTAAATACATAGTTAAATATTCTTAGGAACAAAACTTTCTAACTTCAAAAGAAATGGTGTCCTCAATTTGGTAAAATTCAAAACATCCTGTATACCTTACTATTCGTGTCGTGACAGTACCTTTGTTTCACAATCTTCCTTATACTACGCTGTATAACTCCTGGCACCTCAGTGAACATTTTGTCCAAGATCTTCAGCCTTTCATTCAGCGGCAACCCTCCTTTCTCACGCGGACCAACGAGGCATCTCCCGTTGTAATACAACAAGTCAAACGCACAGAAACACGGACGGAACACGGATTTTTCAGTAATTTTTTTTATGTCGAAGGCCATTCCTAGAATAATATTTTTAGAGATCAGATTTTAAGAGTCAGGAAAAAAGCAAGCTATTAGATACCTTACAGATAGGTCGAAAATACAGGTAAGTATAAACGAACGGAATTGATGATAATTCATTCATAAGAGTTCGTTGAATGGGTGATGCCCAAAATTAAGGATTTAATCCCGGCCGTTTTTGTCTCGTAAAATGTAGGTAGGTATTATAGTAGTCATAAGTACCTAGTTAGGTAGGTATCTGTATTATAGTTAAGTATAGGATAATATGGTCCGATAGCACAGCTTAGAGCTGTGGTGGCTAAGGTTTAGCCGATAAAGAAAAACATCATGGTGGAAAACCAGCAAACTTCAGCAAAATGTGTTTAAACTAGTATCCGACCGAAACAAGGTTTTCAGTCGAAACCGAAACCGTAACCGAACCTTCGGCTTTGAGCTCAGAAACCGAAACCGAAACTTAGGTATACACACACATCTTAAAATTTTTGTTGAAACCAGAAAATAAGTGATTTTTTACGGAAATAAGAACGTTATTTTAAACAGACATCTGAGATTTAGAAATAAACTATATGATCAAACCTTTAGACCCGAAACACTGGTTGAACTTATGCCAGCCCATCATCTCCCCATCGAGTATAAAGCTTTCCACCGCGACGCTGAAGCAATCCTTCAAGTCTGGGGTCAGAAGGCCGGAGCCATACGTCTGTCCATACTTGCTGGTGAAAAGGTGGCCATTACGGGAGAAGTATTCAAATTTGCCGTTTTCCATATGGACCTAAAGATGATGAAAGATATTGCTTTATCCATATCCATACTAATATTATAAATGTGAAAGTAACTCTGTCGGTCTGTCTGTCTGTTTGTGACGCTTTCACGCCCAAACCGCTGAACAGATTAAGCTGAAATTTGGCGTAGTTAAATATATGTATCTCAGGGAAGGACATAGGCTACTTTTTATCCCGAAAAAATTAAAAAATCCCGAGGGACCGCGGGTCACACCGCGGGAGCGCAGCTAGACTCTTATAAACTTTAAAAGCCCAAGATCAGCAAGCTTAAACTAGTTACCACATAACATGACTGTTAAAACGACTGTTGAACTATAATCAACATGGTTTAAGCTACCTGAAATCTCTCGCCATCAAACTTCTCCTCAATCTGATAGGTTCTGCCAGTTGGCAGCTGCGCCAGGTCTTTGATATCGAACCGCTCTGAGAGCATAGGGTTGACCGCGTGGAACATTTTAACTCCCATCTCAAGCGGTCGGACGTTGCCCTCTTTTAATTCATCACAAACCTAAAATCAATGATGTAGGTACCAAATGAGATAATTTGATGTGCACGCGCTATGTAGTATAATACCTAAGTAGTTTCTTGCTTTATTAATATAATAGACAAAGTTAAACTTTTACTTCTAATTGACGAAATCTTATTTACTTGCAAGATAATTTAATCAGGGTCATTGCTAGTGGAATTCTTTGGTATTTGCCTACCCCTTAGGGAGGGACCTACTAGGTAAGGATTATGCTTATTGGCTTTCGAAGTCAAATACATACTTAGGTATTTAGAGAACAATAATTAAGAGCACCAAGAAAATAATAGAGCTGAAAAGAGCACCAATTAAATTAGAATCTCGCCTCGGCTTGTTATATACGGAGGATGATTGACAGCATCCATGCACATACTCGTAGTACCTACCTACCTACACTTACTTAATTTTAATACGTCGGTCTCACTCAGCAAAAAATATGGGCTACCACCCTACGGTTGAGGATAATTTTAACGATGAAACAATAAGGTTTATTTTACTATTATGAACAGTTACAAAAGTAAACCTTAGCGATAGCCCGCGATAGTTAGATTTTACAGAAACTGTTGTCAAAAGTGGTATGACAACTTTCTTGCTGACCGTACCTATGCTTTATTACCTGAGATAAAGGACTGCAAGTGATATGTTCCGGTGCGTCGGGATGATAGCAACACAGGATCCTAGTAGTGCCCAGCTTTAGTTTCAAATCCTTAATAACTATTCGCAGAAACCATTTCAGATCGATGGCCGATAAATTCCGTATCACGTAACTGAATAGCTCGTCCAGCATTTCTAGGAATATAGAATGAATTAAAAAAAAACATTACTTTTAAAGACATCGAGTTTCCGAACCTAAGCTTTGAACGTTTGTCAGCGTCACCAACTAGGTAGTAACCCCCTGCACTACTGGCGGTGCCGGTGGCGCGCGGCACAAATTCAAATTCAAATTCAAATCGTTTATTGCACACGTGCCTTTACGTGGATTGGTGACGTTAACTGTACCTACCTACCTTTATTGTAGACTAGCGGAACGCCCGCGACTTCGTTCACGTGGTACATATCAACATAGCCCTTATCACTTGAGTAAGCTTAAGCTTTTCATCACATTAACTAAACTGAGTGACTGTGACTGCAAGTTCAACTTTGATGACTGAGTCTGAGTCCTAATCTCACTCTAAATCTGACCCTCAATCTAACCCTTATCTCGCTCTCACTCTTAATGTGACTCACAATCTCACTCTCACATTTTAATCTGCCGCCCCCCCATAAACTCACAAATCCATAAATCCATTAACCCCACTTCCAATCTCACTCCCACTTAAGAAATACCACACATACTTAATCACCGCCAACACCCTGTTTCAGGAATTATTTACAGCCCTCCCTTTCAACCCACCCCCTAAATACAAAAGTTCACCCCACCCCTACGAAATCCTAAAATGCAGCAGAAGAAGAATGTACCCTCCAAGTTTCAAGTTTTTAGGACTTATGGTTCTCATAGCAACTGTTACTCCCTCTTTCACCCCCTTTATAGTGGAGTAAAAAAAAATATATATAAAATATTACTCAGTACTCACACATAGCGAGTTTCCAGCGAATCGGACCACGCATTCAAAAACCCCATACAAACATTAACACCCCCTTCTAGGGGTAGTTTTTTTTTTTTTTAATGCATACATTTTGTAATTACACTAATTAATACTCATACCGAGTTTCAAGCGAATCGGACAACGCATTCGATAAACCCCATACAAACATCAACACCCCCTTCTAGGGGTAGTAGGTAGTTTTGAAGCTTTTTGAATGCAGACTTTCATTAAAACTGTTGAACTATCATAATTCTAAATTTCATGTCTCTAAGTGCCAGGAATATGATTTTATGATTTTTTCCCGTTATTTCCCACTTATCCCACATTATCCCATTTCCCCCCACTTTATCCCGCATCATCCCATTTTTCTCGCTTGATCCCGTTTTTTCCTGCTTTTTCCACGCTTTATCCCGAATTATCCCGCTTTATCCCACATTATCTCGTTTTTTCCCTGCTTTATCCCTCTTTTTCCCAGTTTACCCCGCTTTTCCCGCATTATACAGCTTCTTCCCGCTTTATCCTGCCTTTTCCCTGCTTTATCCCGCTTTTACCTAACTTTATCCTGCATGATCCTGTCTTTTCCCAGTTTATCCCACTTTTTCCTGCTTTTCCCCCACTTTATCCTGATTTTTCCCAGTTTATTTCGCTTTTCCCCCGCTTTATCCCGGTTTATCCTACCTTTTCCCCACTTTATCTCACATTATCCTGCTTTTCCCCAGTTTATCCCGCTTTTCCCCAGCTTTATCCCGTATTACCCCGCTTTTTCCCAGTTTATCCCCCTATTCTCCCGCATTTTCTTGGTTTATCCCGCTTTTTCCCCGCTTTATCCCACTTTATCCCGCATTATCCTGCTTTTTCCCAGTTTAACCTGCTTTCCCCCCGCTTTATCCCGCATTATCCTGCTTTTTTCCAGATTATCCCGCTTTTCCCCCGCCTTTTCCGCATTATCCCGCTTTTTCCCGGTTTATCCCGCATTATCCAGCTTTTTTCCTGTTTATCCCGCTTTTCCCCCCGCATTATCCCGCATTCTCCCGGTTTATCCCGCTTCATTCCACTTTTTCCCGCTTATCCCTTATACGTTATCCCTTCCCCAAATACCCCACTTCCACTCCCAATGGACTTATGGCTCCCATAGAATCTGTACTGTACTTCCCCTTTTTCACCCCCATTAAAGGGTAGATTTTGAAAAAAAAACATGCAGCTATTTTTTATTACACTACTGCTAAATACTCATACCGAGTTTCGACCAAATTGAACCACGTATTAAAAAATCCTACGCAAACTTTAACACCCCTTTCACCCCAGTTTAGGGGTAGTTATGAAATTATTAGAGTGCGGAAATTTTTTATTTACATTTTTAAATAATCATACAGAGTTTCAAGCAAATCGGACCACGCATTCAAAAAACCCCATACAAACATTAACACCCCCTACATCCCCTTCTAGGGGTAGTTTTGAATTTTTTTGAATGTAGACTTTCATTAAAAGCGTTGAACTATCATAATTCTAAATTTCATGTCTCCAAGTGCCAGGAATACGATTTTTCATACAATCGTTTTTACCCCTTTTCACCCCTTTAGGGGTTGAATTTCAAAAAATCCCTTCTTAGTACACCCCTACGCACCAAGACGGACATACCCTCAAAATTTCAAGTCTCTACGACCAGCGGTTTAGGCTGTACGTTGTCTATCAGTCAGTCAGTCAGTCAGTCAGTCAGGACAAAGATTCTTATAATAATAGATAGATTTCGTAGGTACAAAGTTGAAATTGTAATTTTAAAAATGTTAAAATACTCACGTCCCTTATGCCCTACTTCCACATTCGCAATTTTGTCAAGAACATCATTGATGTCTCCAATAGTTAATTTACTGGAAGTTTGACTCATTCTGTTCTTGAAAACGAAGTAGGCAACGCTCGCGAAATCCCCTTCTTGAGTTGTGCTTACTGACTTGAAATTCAACAACTTTCTACCATCGTTTGAATCTTTTTTGATAGACAACACTTTGACCATAAGAGCACCTAGTTTCGATTCCTTCAGATTATAGGCAGCTCTTTCTCTATCAAGACTTGGTATCAGAAGTCTAAGGATAGGAAAGAAACTTGAGTTCTGAAATAATACAAAGAATTAAAAGTGTTGTAATGCAACTTATTTCGTTTTAAAACCTTAAGAAATTGTGATTTTAAGCACCTTTTCTCCCACAATACTGGCTGATTTTAATTTAAAATCTGTCACAAAATTGTGCAAGCATTTCTCTTTATCTGGTTTTAGTTTCTTCTTGACTATCTGTTCTAAGACGACACACAGATCTTCGAATTTAACCAAGTTTGCAGGAATAATCTGACTAGCCATTGCTCTCTGGGATATTGCAGTGGATAAGTAGGATCTAAAACAACAGAATAGAAACAATATAATATGAATAAATAATTTATTCACTACTCTATTACAAGATATTTTAACATGTATTTCTTAGCTATTTGTGGAGAGCTGTCCTTATACACTAGATACAAATTGTAAGCAGTTTCTTTTATTAAGTTTATGTCGCCATGTTGCTCACAATACGCGATACTACTTGAAGCCAAGGCTTTTTCATAGTACTCCACTGCTAGATTGTTGATGCTCAACATTTGGTACGCTCTACCCAAGTTGTAATATGTTTCCTGATCACACTTTCTTAGTTTTTGATATGTCAATAAATAGGCAATCCCCTGAATCACTAGATTGTTATGTTTATCCACTGTCCTCTGAGAAGCCATTACCAATATTGTGATAGCAATCAGGAGAGCAGACAATGGCTCCTGCTGCTGGCTATGGTGCTCCAAGAAATACTTCAGTGCTACAAGATACCTCCCAGAGCTTAAGAAGTTGTTGCCCATAAATAGGCATTTAATAGAACTAAATTCTTTTTTTTGGAACAGTCTTGATAGAAATTTACAATGAGTGTTCTCATCCAAATTGTTCATTGTTAGATTTAGCAAATTCCAAGAACGAGGTGTCTGTAACTTTATGGAAAAATCTTTTATGAATCTGAAAGCTTTTTGATGATCATTGTTTAAGAAGCAAGCCTGAAGACAGTAGAACTCTATCTGCGAACGATGAGGAATTAAGGCTTTGGAGGTAATGGCACCAAATGCTAGTCTTTGCATTGAAATATACTGTTTCAGTTTGAATGCCACATAAAATAAGTCTGTGAAAAAGTCCCATTCTTGGGCAGCTGTCATCAGAAACCCTTCATCTTGATCAAACTGAATGTCATCCTCATTATTGGGGTTCTCTCCCCTCATGGTGCGGAAGGTTTGAATGTGATCATTAGCTCCCTTGGCCCTTAAAGCAAGTGTCAATTCCTCCAAATGCCTGAATCTTGCAAAGTTTCTTGATAACAAAGCTTCACCAACTTCTAAATACTTTGCTAGTCTATTATACTTTTTGAGACAGCAACACTGTTCATAGAGAAGGCTAGCACTCACTATGTAATGGTAGTCTTGCTGTAAGATATCCAAAGCATCATCAATCTTGCCATTTCTCTCAAGTATTGTAAACAGTTTCTTTCTAGCTTCTGGGTGCTGTGGTGCATACTCCAAGACCTTATAGTATGAGTTGACAGCTTCCTCCTCTCTTCCCAGATTATTTAAACATTCGGCATGCCTCAGCCAAACTGCCCCTAGGTCATAGTTGTCATGCTTAACCAAGGAATCCAGTAAACAGAAAGCCATATCATAATATCCCTGAGAGGAGAGCACTTCTTCTATATCCATGTATAGATCTCCAGCTGCGGCAACATTGTACTTGGTTGTAAAATCATGTATGAGTGATTCAAAGAGGTTTACTGCTCCTAAATTGATAAAACAAATTAACAGCTTGCACCTGAGATCTATGGGCAAATCATTTGGTATGGTGCATTTTGTATAATTTGTTTGCTCTTCAATTTCATCATTGTCATTTTTTACAGTGAGTATTTCTGCTTCAATTTCAACCCCAGCATTAGCAACAAATACCTGTAGACTTGTATTATATTGTTTCAGAGCAATGAGAAGTTCTAAAAATATGTTTAAATCTTCTGGCGCAAAAAGTGTGGGACATTTTTTATATGCTGCCGACAGGACTTCAAGAGCTTTTTCTATTTCATTACTGTTATGGTACATAGTGGCAGCTTGTCTTGCATATTTTATTATAGTCTCTCCATCACTAGGATGAAGTGAAGTCACAATTTTATGATAACATTTTACCCTTGTTATACTGAGAGTATTAACAGGGTATGCAATTTCTTCAAGTTTGTCAATAAATTGTAATCGTATCAAATGCATCTCAAGGTTATGAGGCTGTGCTCGAATGGCTCTTGTGTAACAAATCATTTCTTGCCTAAAATCCGCCCCTTTATTACATAAGGCAGCAAGCCTCAGCCACTCATTGGCGTCCGATGGGCTCAAATGAGCCGCTATAAGACAAAGCTGTAGGTTTTTTTCTTTATCATGTTCATATATCTGTGCTAAAGTTTGATAAGGCTCAGAAGCTGTTGGTACCTGTTTGATGATTTCATGACACATTTTTTCTGCTGTTTCTGTGTCTCCTCTCGCAAATCGCAAGTTTGCTTCACCCATGAGGCCCATCAGAGCCGGCGACAGCCGGGTTACTCTTCGAGTGCGTTTTTGAACGCTCTTTTCTGAGGTCGATGATGACTGTTGAAGTTCATCTTCCTTCCTCACATCTTCCACGTCTTCCTCATCATCATTCTCATACCATTCGCTAGTATACTCGGCAAAACTCAATTCCCCTCGTAAATATTTGTTAGTAAGTTCTTGTTCAATATCCATTGTTTTGTTTTTAGCGGGTGATTCGATAAACGAAAAATCCATCGTACTTGATTTATGACTCCACTGTTTTGTTTACCTTGTAATTTTTTGGAGATATGCTAAACGTTTTACTTGGCTGGCTTTTGTTTGGATTTACACTGTTTCTTTTGTCGCCCACAGACTGTGGGTTTTACAGGAAAGGAAAATTTTAGAACAGGAATCGTGCAAGCATTTACATTTCAACAAAATAAAATGTGCGCGTTTCGTTCGGATTTTTGACTTTTCAGAATCGCTTGACTTGACAGTTGAGTCAGTTGACACGGCATCGGCGTGACAATGATAAGCGCCCTGTAAACGATCGAATTGTTTGTCAAATTTTACATGTTTGTCAAATTATTTGATAGTATACAGCTTTGTTTGAAGCGTTTGTCAAACAATCTACGTGTTTGATGGAAATCTTGATTGACGGGCAGTTTGACAAATAAGTTTGAAGGTGAGCGGTGCCGAAGGCACCGAATCTAGGAGCAAATTAACAATATTTTTTGATCTTTGGTTTGATCGTCTAAGCTGTTGTTTGATGAAAACGTTAAGTTTGACAAACAAATTTGTCAAACAAATATGATCGTAGTGAAGTGACTGGAATGAGCTGAATTGATGTGTCCGAAAAACACTTAAGAACAAAAAGCAAAGATCTCATTGTCTTTGTAATCGTAAACAATTTTTTTATTGTTTGTTGTGTGTTGTAGCAAATAAATGGAATGGAATATTTCTAGAATACATTGTGATGATAACGTTCTCGTTGCTTTTTGACTGTGACTTTGACTTTGAAAATATTTATCCTGTAGGTACCCCGAATAAAATTTTGTTTTATCATCTGTGGTTTCCGAATTTGAAGTTTACAGATGTTGTTTTGACACTTTTGCTAAGTTTCTTTTCTTTCTTTTTTGTTTTGTTTTGTTTGTTGTGTTGTTGGAATTTGTGAAACTTGGTTTTTGAAAGCAAACAAATGATTTAGTTCGCTATTCCTATTTCCTGGATAGTAATGTTTTTATTCTAGATTGTAACATTGACTAAGAAACCTTAAATCCAATTACCTACTATTTACAAAAACGACCTAATAAAAAATGATTTCTACCTGCCATTGATGAGAACAAAATGTAAATCATAACGACTTAGCCATCTGTTGCCCTCCACGAGTGAATTAATTCTTCAGAAAACAACTGCACTGAACTCGGGTATGTACCTTACCTCTGCTGAACAATACAGTAGGTTTACAATTACCAGGTCAATGTTGCATACCTACTTCACCCATAAATGGTTATTGACTAAGCAAAAATTGCCTCAGTCTTTGTCAGAGGATTGATTGAATTTATAGTAACATAAATAAGTTTGTGGTGGTATACATAGCAACATTTGATTTTTATGACCTATTTTACAGTTAAAAGAAACAAAAATGACTGAAACAATATCATCCATAGACCAGCTGGCTATCATTGAAGACAAAGTCGAGTTTGCTGAAGAAACAGATAATGAATCCCATTTGAATCTCTTGGACATGCCAGTTGAGGTACTTATTAAGTTAGCATGATTTTCTTTTTTTGGTGACTTTACTAATAAGATACCAGAGAGCATAAAGAAATTACAATTCAAGAGTCACGAGAGAAAACAACATTTAAGGCATTACTGGTAGAAAAATGTTACTACAGTTTATCTGAGTTTTTGACTGACGACCTAAGCATTAAATTTGATAGGAATAGATAATTACGAGAATGTGTGATTTAAATAGTTAAATACCTACATAATAATAAATACTTAGTTAGTAAATAATATAAATTTGCATGCCGACGATAAGGTCAGAAAGTTTTGGAACTTTTCTCATTATCTTTAAGACCAATATTGTACATACTTTCTGGCAAATAAATGATTTGATTAAACTTTCTTTACTGTCTTATTTTTACAGATAATACTAAAAATAAGCTCATTCTTAGATGCACATTTTCTAAAAAATACTCTAGGCAAAGTCTGCCAGAGGCTAGAAGATATCTTACTGGACGATAACCTGTGGAAATACTGGATACATAGTAGAATCAAAGGATGCTATCCAGCGATACACAACTTGAAGATATTAGAGGAGGAGCCTATAAATTGGATTGACGTTTGTGCTGACATGGACTTTGAAAGAAACAAATGGACCAACTCAAATGAAACTGTGAAACATATTGTTGTTAAAGAAATGCATTATGCCTCTGTGGATGCTGTTCTACTTGTCAATGTAAGTAATGAACACCAACAAAAAATAAAATAAATAAATAATGCTGGACATTTCACACAGCGTCATCTAGTCCCAAACTAAGCAAAGCTAAGTAATATCTACATTGTTGTAAAGTGGGTGATTGATGGGTGAGTAAAACCGGCGGTTTTATGGCTCGTCGGTAAAGCTCGCCGGTGTATCATTGCAATACCGCGGTTTTCTGCTCGTGCTATAAAACCGCTGTTTTTACTCGCCCATTGATCAGCCACTTTAGAGTTGTCTAATGCCTCTACGTTGAAAGAACTGACAGAGAAGTTTTCATTTAATGTACAAGTGAGTTTGATTATAATTTTTGTTTCTACAGAAAGGTGAATTATGTGTGTCAGGAGGGAGAGACAGAAGTATGGCAATTTTAAATGTATCTGACATATTGGCCTCGGAGGATGGTTCCGAGACTGTCTATGCCAACACTAAACTCCGGCAGATCAGAGAGGATGCTCACACAGGCTGGGTCTGGGATCTGTCCCCTGACTACCCTGACTCGGCATCTATTGTTTACTCAGCCTCTTGGGATAACAGTGTCAGAGCTTGGGATTTGGCTACATTTGAATGTATAGAGAAATTCTGGTAAGTGAATATCCTAACACTTACAACATCATCCAATGTATTTTTTATCCTACATTGTCAAAATTCTCATTAAAATTTTTCAATATTCAAATTTAAAAAAATCTAGTAGAATATGACCTCATCCTTCAGAAACTTTAAAAGGGACTCTTTGCTTCTCCCCTTTAGCACATAGTAGTTTAGTGTTATAAAAGAAATGCTTACCATATTTTAATTCAATGTTTGATTGCAGGTGTAAAATGTCTGTTCTCTCTGTGATTGGTTGTGGACAAGAAGTAATTGCTGGTCTGTACTCTAAGAAAGTATTATTGTTTGACCTTCGAGCTGGAACTTCACCAACAAGCTTCTACAAACCCCACAAAGGCCCTGTGTTGGGCCTTCATAAGCACAATAACTTGATAGCGTCAATAAGCGATGATAAGACCATGGCTATCTGGGATAGAGTTGCTGGGAAGGTTTTGAAAAATTATATCAAAATGCCTAATGACAAAGCATATCCTGTTTGCATCAGTTGGAGCCCACTGGCCTTATATGTCGGCGACTCTAGGGGATCCCTGCATTTGTTTCATCCTGAAGAGTTCACATACTTGAAGTCCCATGAGGTTTGGGAACAGCCGCCTATAATAAAGCCATCCAATAAGGTGGTTGGCTGTCTTCAGACTGATGGTACATTGATTGCTTGTACAAACAGAGCTGAAATAAAATTCATGTACAATTGTTATCCACCTCAAGAATATGCCTCGGTTAAGAGCAGCACTGTTGATATAACTAAGGTAACATTATTTTTTATTAATATCGCGGCTCCTCCCGATCCTATCGCCCTTTTCACATCTCTGCCGCGAAACCAGGAGCGCGGATACGCTGTAATTTCGCCGTGATCTGTCAGTATGTAGGAGAAGCGGCTCTAACGCATAGACTTAACTATAATTCTATCTCTTTCCGCCCTCGATTCCGCTGCTCAAATACCTTTCACACCTCCGCTCCTTTTTTTCGAGAAGAGAGCCTTCTGTACGCATCTGTATTCTATGCTCGCGTGACGTTTCGTCGCGAATCCGCCGCCACAGTTACGCTTGTCCTTCTACACTTGATCGCGGCGAAACCCATGCAGCGGAACCGCGATCCTGGTTTCGCGGCGGAGGTGTGCAAAGGGCGTACGTCGTGGGTTCGAATGTTCGAATCCTAATTGTGCAGCACCAATGGGTTTAAATCTCACTAAAACGTCGCTCTGTGTGACGCGGACTGAAGAAAGAAATAAGACGTTTTTGAGTCTTCACTTTCCGTTCGCTTGTAGGTAACATATCTAATATTTTTTTAATATCATTGTTTACTTATTTATTTTTATTTTGTTTCAGCTATGTTATCAAAATGGGGTGCTGTGTGTTGGCACATGTGACTCAGCTCTGGAATTTTGGGTACCCGACGTCAGAATCTAAAATATTTTCATTGTATTTAGTTTGTTTGTTGCGATTAAAATGAAATTATTCAATATGCGCAGGCAGCAGCATCTATCTAATAAAGTGAGTGAAATAACTAAGTTTATAGGATATGCATGACGTAACATTCTTGGTGATTTGATTTTTCATCTAACATGAAACTTAGCTTAGTACAAAATGTTTTCTATTAAATTTTCTAAATAGCGTCTGAAAGGGTTAATGCATTTTGATCTCTTATGTTAACCACGGTCCAGCCTCTCTCATCATTACGACACCATTTTAATTTTGTATAATTAATTACCCATTTATAGTTTTTATGAACTAAAAAGACGAAAATATTTTATTACGCGTGGGGGCAACTAGTTCTGTAAAAAAATTAACTACTGAGTTTGCTTACTGCATACTATAAAAGTAATTATTTTTAGTGACTGTGATAAAGAAGTACATGATAGTTTGATTTTCTTAGTTTTATTTGGTTATATTCATCACAAAGTTTTGCTTTATTGCACAAGTTTTTGTTCATGCAATGTAGAAATATTTTTACTGGTTTTTTATTGTGCCTCACATGTATTAATTTGTCAGCACTGTTGATTGCTTCTATGTTTTTATAAATAAGAAGTCCCATGAGATTGTAAGCACCTACACTTCGCCCAACGGATCTAGCTAGGCATAAATAAATAATGCTGGACTGTTCACACTGCATCATCTAGCCCCAAAGTAAGCAGAGCTTGTGTTATGGGTACTACATGACTGATATACTACCTAGATACTTTTTGTTTGTAAATGCATACATATTATTATACATAGAAACACCCAGACAAGAGACAAATATTTGTAGATCATACAAACATTGGTCCCTCCGCGGGATCGAACCCGCAACCTTTTGCGTCGCAGGCGGGCCTTCGCCCACTGCGCTACAGAGGTCGTCAATTCGTGAAGTTAGGCGTTTGTCTGCGCAGAACACATTTTTCTATGAAAAAGCTGTCACTGCGCAGACAAACGGCTAACTTCACGAATGCCTAGGTTGAGCGAAGTGAACAGACCTACATAAAAAAATCTTACATTCCCAGTGTTTCATTTTACGATTTTTAGGTAAAATTTTGAGACTGAAAACAAATTAGAAAATAACTTTCCACTTCCAGAAATCAAAATAGTCCCTACCTACGTACAATACCTTCTTAGGTATTATACCCAAGCATGTTGAATAAATTAGGTACCTAATATTTAAATCTACGTACAATTATGTATAGTTAGGTACTATAAGTACTTAATTATTTGCCTACTCTTGTTATTACACGTAATTATAAAACTTACCCACTATTAATTTATTTTAATTATATTTTGTTTGAACTTCTTTGTGCTACTAATGTTGTAATAACGATCTCTTTTCAATAAACTCTAAAGCTTAAAATGGTAATTTATTTTTAGTAAGTACCTATTCATTAGCTTTTTATGTAGGTAAAGCATCAGAATACATTTTTTTTATTTCACTTATAAAAACAGGATCTTATGTATTCCCAAGGCGCAGGCGTGGTAAACATTCTATTTTTATCTAGGTACTATAGCTAGTACCCACGACTTCGTCAGCAAAATAACATACTTAATAAAAATAGAGCTGAAAACTGCTGTTCAGAAGATTCTCTTCTGAAACTTTTAAATAAAAAAAAATGCAATAATAGCGCCATCTCAATCTCAGCCAAAAAATAGGAAAGTAACACCATCTAGTTGCCTTTAACTGGAACTTCACTTCCAAGTCCCCATACAAAATTTTAACCCTTATTTCACGCCCTCCGTGATTAGTTTTGAAAAAAAAAGTAGCCTATGTCCGTCCCTGGGACATAATCTTTATCCAAGTCATATTTCAGCATAATCTGTTCAGTGGTTTAGGCGTGAAAAGGTAACAAACAGACAGACACTACTATGACTATAAGTAGTATATACTTATTATAGCACAGACAACTAATAGAATACATTTAGATCTTACCTACTGAATTTAAAAGTAGGTACTCGCCACGACTGAAGTCTTGCGGATTTTAGCAGAACTAACAAAAATAAAATCCATACTAATATACTATACTTTAATCATTCTATTGATCTACTCTTACTCGTAATTAAACTATAAATGAGTTCATAAATGTTCTGTGGGAATGAACCCTCAGCCCCTTAGCATGGCGGTTGTCTAGGTACCGGAGAATAGATAAAAATGATAGTAATGACACAGGAGTGTGGATAAAAGTAACTTAAATCCATTTAGCATTTCCATTCCTTTTGGTACACCTATATCCTTAAATCCACATTCTACCCGTTTTATCCACACTCTAATGTCATTTTGACGATGTAGCACACGAACGGATTTTAGGAACACTCATAAAAATGACAATGGTCAATCAATACACCCTCATTATTGCGCACACTTGCAAATTTCGTATAATTATGATGTACACGCAATACTACAAGTCGCACATGATTCGGGATCGTATCGTGTACATTTTGGCAGAGGGGAAACACAAGGTAAAGGCGCAAGCATCCCGTCTATATAATATATAGTCCTCCTTGTCGGATCCGACAATGGCGAACCCAGGCTTGAAATAAAATTACTCATTTTCGGTTATGAGCCCGAATGTGGCTCGCAAAGCCAAATTTGGTCTTAAATGACCTGTTGCAAGGCGCACAGTGCAATTGACCACTTGCGTTAAAGGTGTAGGTGTAGGAGGGCTTCGGGCGGGTCTTCTTTATAAGGCGTGTGGCGTCAAGATCTTCTAAGCGACGCTCCTCAAAAACAGTCACAGCCTTATGAACGGAGTTGCGCCATTCACGTCTCCGTTGCGCGAGCTCTTCCCAACCCTCGCATGGGATGTTGCATGCGGTGAGATGGCGCTTTAGTACATCCTTGTAGCGCAGAAACTGGCCGCCTGGAGTACGTTTTCCCTGCTTTAGCTGGGAGTAGAATACGGCTTTGGGTAGTTTGCTGTCATTCATGCGTACAAGATGCCCGCACCATCTCAATTGTCCTTTTATAAGCAAGGATTCTAACCCGCTAAGGTTAGTTCGCCGTAAAACGTCAGAATTTGGTACTCGGTCCTGCCACTTAATGCGAAGTATTGATCGTAGGCACTTCATATGAAAGGTGTCTAGGCGCTTTATATCGCCTCTGTAAAGACACCAGGTCTCAGTGGCATACAGCAATATGGGTAGGATAATTGCCTTGTACACAGCGATCTTAGTGTGTAGCCGAAGGTCATGTGAGTCCCAAACTCTTTTACGAAGCATCCCGAATGATGCAGCTGCTTTTGCAATCCGGGAGGATATTTCGGTTTCAAGACGGTTGTCGTCACGAATGAAGCTGCCAAGATACCGAAATGATTTAACGTCCTCTAATGCCTTTCCGTTCAAGTAAATCGGCGTTGGGTCAGGTGTAGTGCCACGTGCAGGTTGTTTGAGCACTTGGGTTTTTGAAACACTGATGATCAGACCAAACCTTTGACACGATTCATTGAATCGGTTGAGGAAGAGTTGCAAGCTGCTAACATCATCGGCCATCAGACAGATATCGTCAGCATACAGCGCGTCTACGATGGAGAGCTCATGAACCGATCTTTTCGCTCTAAATCGACTTACGTCGAAAACGCTCTTATCTGTCCTGACACTAAGGCAGATCTGTCCGATGCCGTCACTACCATATGCGTCACTCAGCACGGAGGCGAAGTACACCGCAAAGAGAGTCGGAGCCATTACGCAGCCTTGTTTGACGCCGCTAGTTACCGAAAAGTGGTCTGTGAAATCATTTTCGTGCTGTACCTTGACCATCATGCCATCATGAAATTGGCGCACTAAATTAACAAATTTCACAGGACATCCAGCTTTTGTGAGAACAGTCCAAAGAGCAGATCTCGGTACACGGTCAAATGCTTTCTCCAAGTCAATGAAACACATGTTCAGTGGTCGATGTTGTTCTAGTGACTTTTCCTGTAACTGTTTGACAATGAAGATAGCATCGACCGTACCCCTACCTGGACGGAACCCATACTGGCTCTCGGGTAAAAAGCGCTCAGCGAGCTTTCCAAGCCGGTGGTTTATAATATGGGCCAGTATCTTGCCAGCCGAACTGAGGAGAGCGATACCTCTATATGACCCACAGTCCGAGGTATCACCCTTTCCTTTATAGAGTTTGCAGATAGTGGCGTCCTTCCAGGCCTGGGGAATTTTGCCACTATCCCAGGCTCGTAGCACAAGCTCAAACAGTGCTATTTGAACTTTAGGGCCTCCATACTTGTAAAGTTCAGCTGGTAGACTGTCTGAGCCGGCGGCTTTGCCATTTTTAAGTCGATTAACCGCTGCGATAAACTCCTCAAGAGTTGGAGGATCGTCAAGCTCCGAGGACAAAGGTAAAGAAGGAAGGGAGTCTATGTATGTTAAGTCCGCACTATGGCCAGGCGGGTTGAGCACCTCACTGAAGTGCTCAGCCCAGCGATCAAGCACGTCTACACGATCGGTGAGCTTTTTTGACTTATCGCGCGTGAAAATAGAGGACATCTTTTTGTAACGAGGACCAAAAACTGTTTTAAGACACTGAAAGAAGAGACCTGTTTGTTTGATGTCAGCAAGATGTTGCAACTCTAAAGCTTTCGTGGTCCACCAGCGATTTTTAAGATCTCGAATCTTGGACTTGAGTTGATGCTGAATCGTCTTACGATGTAAATTGTCGCCCTTTGAGTTATTCATGAGCTGTCTTGACTCTCTGACGAGTGCCATGATCTCAGCGTCGGAGACGTCGAACCAGTCCTGGTTTTTCTTCTCCGGCGAACCGACCACTCGCTGGGCTACATCGTGAATTGAGTTCGCTAGAGAGAGCCAGTGTTCATCTATTGAACCCTGTGTGCGCAAAGATGTTACATTGAACTCAGTATTCAGATCCTCTTGAAGTTTTGGTGAGTTTACTAGCTTTGCAAAGGCCAAACGAGTTGGAATTTTGTGCTTTGCTCGGCGAGGCGGTTTATAGCTGAGGCGAAATTTTGACCTTATTAACCGGTGATCAGTCCAGCCCTCAGCGCCCCGCATGGCTCTGGTAATGAGCACGTCCTTCAAATCAGCCCTGCGCACAATGACATAGTCTATGAGGTGCCAGTGCTTAGAGCGTGGGTGCATCCAGGATGTCTTATACTTGTCAGCCATACGGAAGAAAGTGTTCGTAACACACAGATTAAATTCTGCACACAGAGAAACAAGCAGCTCTCCGTTTGTGTTACACTTCCCAACTCCGTGGCGACCAAGGACCTGTTTCCAGACGTGATGCTCAGAGCCAACTCGAGCGTTAAAATCGCCCAGGAGGATGATTTTTTCGTTGGTAGGAATTCCTTTCAAAACGTTTCGTAAGTCGTCGTAGAACTGGAATTTGTCTTCGTCACTGTACGTCATAGTAGGGGCGTAAGCACTTATTAAATGAAGGTATTTGTTGGTGCCCAGATGTAGTCGAAGGGTCATGAGTCTATCATTAATACCTTTAGGCGTTTCGCACAGTGTATTTGCAATGGCATTCTTTATCGCGAACCCTACACCACTAGACGCACGTTCATTTGACGGTTTGCCAATCCAAAAGTAAGTATACCCACCGCGGTCTTCGCGTAGCTCACCACTTTCTGATAGGTGAGTCTCACTTATGGCAGCTATATCGATTTTGTATTTTTGCAATTCCCTAGCAATAAGAGCGGTTTTGCGCTCGGGACAGAGGTTTGTTGGATTATCTTGAAGTGTGCGAACGTTCCAAGTGGCGAAGGTAAAAGTTCTAGGTGAAGAAGGAGAAGTTTTTATTTTTCTATTTGTTTTTCGACCGCGGTTAAGTTGGTGCCCGATGACCGCGGTTTGCCATCTGGGTAAAGGGTGAGACGGACTATGTATAGGCCACCTTTTCTAGGCCCCTCCCCTGTGCAGGGGTAAGCAGAGCGATCCTAAATAGGGCTGCTTAGTCATCAGATGTGCTGCCGAACCCGTCCTCCCGCCTCAATCGAGTCAAGGAGCGACCACTCTCATCTGACCGCCTATGTGCAGGGAAATAACTAAGAACCGGACACACCATAGCCCGAATTCCCACCATCAGCGCCCCATCGCCATAGGACTTGTGTCTCAGAAACCAAAATCAAGCCAAGGTTCATCTGCGCGTGAATATTTTATAGTGAGTAAGCGGTTGCGCTGGTGCAAACTCACTCTCTCGTCCCATACTACCATGACCCGATGGACCAGATACCTGGTACGACCGGTGGTAGAAAGGATGCAGTGGATTGGCCGCATAACCGTGAAAACCTGGTTAACGCCCTTTAAGGCACATCACATCACCGTTTGCATCGCCGTAGTCACCGGTAGCGGTTGCCTATCGACGGTGCCCGCTGACTACGCCGAAGCAGGGAAGAGATTTTTTTTTTTTTTTTTTTTTTTTTTTTTCGGAGCTCCTCCATCTCCTCAGGTTTGATTTTGGAGTTTCCGTCTCCTAGATGGGTTGCAGACCAATGCTGACGAGGCCCATCTCCCCGAAATCCCGTCTAGATAGGATCTAAGAATAGCGGGGGGTCGACTTCCCTAGCATCAAATGCAAACACCTTGGCACAGTTTGTCAGTTCAGTTCAGTTTCTTGGTTAATGGCTTCTGCACAGTTTGTCATAAGAGAGGACGCTATACGTAAGACAGAGACGACATCATTTATGCTTTAAATGCCTGAGAGAAAATGAAACTTGTAACAAAATATGTTTGCGCGGTGAGATGCGGTGCCGTGCCGCCATTATTCTCTTCGTTGTGTTTTGTTTGTGTGCGGCTGCGCTGTCGTAAAATAAATTATCGTCTTTCGAGCTCGAAAGACCACCTTTCGAGTGATAATTTTCAACTTTCACGATGTCTGCTACAGAACTACAAAGAAAATGCGCTAAATGTCATATCGCTGCTACAAATGACGACTGTGTGAACTTGCGTTTCCACAGATTTCCTTTACCCGGTAAACATGGATCCTTGAAGTAAGTACCCGTTTCGAAATGAAATACTAATCAATAGTGTAAATTAATTAAATATCTTGAATTTCTAATTCATTTAGGTACACAATAAACAATTCTATGTTTTATTTGTTCATTTAATGATTCCAGGGCACGAGTATGGGCTGAATACTGCTACCCAGCTGGAAACTGGTCTACTGAGAAATCACTTAGAAGCTTACATCAACAGCATAAAATGGTATGCAGTAAGCATTTTGATGACACATCATACACCAGCAGCTCTAGGAAACGATTGAACAACTTTGCTATTCCAATTGGAACAGAAAGCATAATGTTGAAGCTACGCCAGGAGCAAAGTTTAACTTCAAGCGATACATCCGCAAATCCTAATGTCCCAAATTTGAAACTTCAAGTAAGTTCATATAGATAGGTTAATTTCATTTTTGTAAGGGTTGAATAGTATAAATAAAATACCTACCAGCTATTAGCGACTCATTGAAGAATACTCAGATTGACGTTCCAAAAGTGGTGGGGCAATGGTGATTTTAGGCCCAACCTTTTATGGAGCCTGAATGACCTCCTTTGTTAGCCACTAAACTAAGATAGGGTTTCAGTGCTCACATACCTACATTTGTAAATTAATTAAAAAATGTGCTTGATTTCCAGGCATTGGTGACAGAATCTACTGTACCTGTCGAAGAATCAACTTTAGATAAATCAACTACTAGAGTACTAGAGGTTGAGTATAATTTTCTTTGCTAAGAATGAACCAATACTTAATTCAATCGATTCGAGATGAATGTGTTACTAAATTGTGGGACTCGACTGAAACTCGAACTGTGGGATATTACTATTTATTTGACATTACGAAACGTTATCTTGAAGTGTCACGCGTACGTTCCCATGTGAAAAACACAACTCTCAGAGTAGGAAAAACCTAAATTTAATCGCAAATAAAGAGTATTTAGTTACGTCATTATTTGGGATTTCCCATTTTTGTGAAAAACTTACATTTATAATCGTAAAGGTATAAAATAATGTAGTTTTACTCATTAATTCTAAAGCGGGATTACATAACTAGATATTTATGAACACATTTTATTTACAGGTATTTCCGTGTGCAAAAATGCTAAAAAGAAGGAAGCGGGCTGTTATAAGCGGTGAATGCCGCGAGTTTGTAGTTAATTTGCGTGAATATTTTGAGCTTGAGAACCAAAACGGCGGACCTCTTTTGCCATTGGCACAAGTCTGTGATAGAGTTGCGGATGGTCTCGGTATAAGCCGAACTACAGTTTGCCGCATCAGCAAGGAAAAATATGGCGAGTCATCATTCATGCCAGTGGAGGAAACAGAAAAAAAGTTATCTACTCCAAACAAAAAGAGAAAGAATGTTTGTCCAGTTACACAAGTTGATGATTTCGAGGCCACTGCTATCCGCAACCACATCTATGCGTATTACAAGCGAGGTGAGTATCCAACGCTGAAAAAATTAGAAGTCTCCCTTATCGACGCTAATTTATATAATGCAAGCAAACCATCTCTTGCCAGACTTTTGAAAAAAATCGGTTTCATATATAAAAAGAGGGAAAAAACAAAGATTATAATGGAGCGAACAGATATTGCCCTTGCCCGGGTTTACTTTTTGCGCAAAGCTAAACTTATAACAGACTGGAGGAAAGTGGTTTTTTTGGGTGAAACATATCTCAACGTTAAAGGGCAGAGATTCATAATTGTTCATGCTGGGACATCATCAGGCTTTGTGTCTAATTGCCTTCTAGTATTCAAGTCCATGAAGACCATAGTTAGCCATGAAGAAATTACTTTCGAAAAATTGAAGGAGTGGTTTTTGACTCTATTATATAATTTAGATGAGCCACATGTGATAATCATGGGAAATGCCCCGCACCACTCAGTTCAAAAAAACAAACCACCGACTTCCAGCAACAGTAAAAAAGATTTAATCGCATATCTGCAAAGCAAAGGTATAGATGCCAATGAGACAATGCTGAAAAATGAGTTACTGCAGTTAATTAATATCCACAAACCCCGAACGCCAACTTACATTTTAGATGAAATTGCAAAGGAAAAAGGCCATACAGTAATCCGTTTACCACTGTACCACTGCCACTATAACGCAATTGAATTGATATGGGTCCACGTCAAAAGACACGCAGCCAGTTATGATACAAAACCGCCATTCTTGACAGATAAAATACAAACATTACTGCACAATGTCTGTGAAGATGTAACGGGCTTCTGGAGAAATGTGGTTGACAAGTGCCGAAAAATCATAGATGAAGATTGGGAGCGCGATGTTCGATTCGACCAATTGTCTGATCAAGAATCAATAATAAAATTACAGGATTGTTCAAGCGATTCCGAATCTGACGAAGACAGCGACTTGGGTTGTACACCACTCTATTAAATTACGTGTTACCAAATCTTTGTTACGTATTTTAGTAAGGAATAACAACCACTTTAATACATTTATACTTACCTACTAGTAAATTATGTATATTATTATTCTATATAAATCACTATCAGTCACTTTCCATTCCTCTAGGCACTATCCCAACCCTAGAAATGTCACATCACTTTTTTTTTTTATTTACAAAAAAAGAAAAGGGCTTTGTGCATAGTATACCTGTGTTGGGGATACTCAGTGGTTGATAAAATAAAAAATAATCGATTTTTCATAAATCGATTTTATTACTATCATAAAAAAATCGATTTTTTTAACGCATTGCGTCCGGATGCCTGGTTTTGATTTTTTCGACTGGTAGGTATAAAGCAGAGTCCGCAGCGCCATGTTTTCGTGTTTTTTAACATAATAACATTGGTTTCCACCACTGACACGCGCCTATTTTGTTTTTAAACATGTTTTAAACACGAAAACATGGCGCTGCGGACTCTGCTCTTGTGCATATATTATAATACTCTTTGCTTTAGTGGTACTAGTTTGACGGCAGCACCGGTACCCAGTTCGTTCGTTCGTTTTCGGGGGTTGACATTTCTGTCATTGTGTCACTGATTTAAATGAATGACTGATCTGTAGTTTATTTCAAATTATTCTCGTTCAACGTGATCCGCGTTCGTAATTTCATACCACATTGTAATTTGTTCAAAGATTATTTTGTGGTTGGAAGATCGGATTGAGTGTTTGTTTCTTTTCGTTGTAAAAATGTCTAGCAACAAAACGAAAAAAAGTTGTTGGCGACAGTACTATGAACTAAAAAAGTTTCATTTTTTTTCATTGGTTGGCAGTGGCACCAATGAAATAATTACTCACTAGTTAAATAAAGTTGATTGCTTAAGTTGCTTTTGTTTTTTTTATAACTTATTCAACTGATTAAATTTACGAAAAAAAAAAATCGATTATTTTTTATTTAAAATCGATTTTTCTATAATCGATTTATTTTAGGTAAAAAAAATCGATTATTAATTAATCGATTTTTTCCCCGCTAAGTCACATCCCTACTCTATGGTCAAGGGCAACGGCATCGTCAATTGCCCATCATCGCGTTTGATCATCGTCAATGATGCCTATTATCAACACGATAATTATTGGGCCAAGGGTGTGTAGGGCTTTTTTCACAAATAAAAAATATTGTGAAAATTTCGTAGGTGGTGAAAACCCGTTTGGGACCCAGAAGGTTGCGGGTTCGATCCCCGCCCCGCCGCGGGATAAATGTTTGTAAAATGATCATAATATGTCGGGATCTTGATTGGATGTCTTAAAATAAATTTATATAGGGCGATTTACACAAGCAACTCAACAGCTTACCGACAACAACAATGAAAAAAAGTCTTATGAACCCCCACAACAGGGTTTTCCGCAAAGACAGCGCACAACACAAAAGAATCCAATTCTTTTAACCCAAGAGGATCACCTCACGTCAACCCAAGTCACCCAAGACTTACTGATAAAACAACTCGACAAAATGGACATGCTTTTCAATCAGATGAGCATGCTAATGGGCCTTATCATATCCCTCATAGAAAAAATGTCCCAGTGCTAAGTCTCAATATCGGCGCGTGGAATATTGATGGCCTAGCTCCAAATGTTCTCGAAGCGGAGACGTTGATTAAGATTCACGAACTTGATATCCTTCTGATAGCCGAATCGCACTTTACCGACAGAAGCTTAGTCAACATCAAAGACTACACAATCTATAGCACCCAACACCCGGATGGGACAGCTCACGCAGGGACAGCACTAATCGTGAAGTCCTCGATAAAACACCACGAACAACCAGGGTACCAAACGGAACACCTCCAGGCGACCACGATTACGGTTGAATCAAAAACTGGGAGCTTCAACGTCTCGGCTGTATACTGCCCGCCAAAACACAACATCAAAGAAGAACAACTCACACACTACTTCAATACCCTGGGTCCTAGATTTATAGCAGGAGGGGACTGGAACTGTAAACACACCCACTGGGGCTCTAGACTGATAACCACAAGAGGAAGACAACTGAAGCTGTCGATTGACAACAACAACCTCACGACAATATCAACATCGGAACCTACGCACTGGCCAACCGACAAAAACAGACTACCAGACATTATTGACTTCTTCGTCTGCAAGGGAATGTCGCAATATTCTGCCAAAATTAACTCGTGCTTAGACAGCTCCTCACCCCACACCCCCGTTCTTCTGACTGTTGGTACAACCGCCTTAGAGTATGAGCCAGTCCCTAAACTGTACAACAAAAACACAGACTGGGACTCGTTCAGAGACATCATAGATGGGAGACTTCAGCTTAAGATCGCCCTCAAGACTGCTGAAGATATAGAAGACGCAGCTACCCTCTTCACAAATCTCGTCCAAGTTGCATGTTGGTCGACTACTCCAGAAGCACCAGCAAAATCAACTAACCATAACTGCATACCCTTAGAAATACGGGCTAAAATCAAAGAAAAAAGAAGACTGCGTAGGGTGTGTAGGCACTGTAGCCAACATCCAACGGACAAAAGGGCTTTCAACGAAGCAATAGTCGAGCTCAAGGAACTCTTAAATAATGCCAAAAATGCAACTCTGACGCAACACTTAGAATCGTTAACTGCAACTAAGTCCACAAATTACTCTTTATGGAAAGCCACATCAAATCTAAACCAACCCAAAAGAACTCGTCCACCCCTGAGAACCTCAGACACTACATGGGCCAGAACAGGCCAAGCAAGAGTAGACGCTTTCGCAAGCCATCTAGCAAGCGTGTTCAAACCTAATGACAGAACAAGCTATGATGAGTCTGACATCGAAGCAATACTTAACCAAGATTTCCAGCTAGACGTACCCTTAAAGCCTACTAATCCTAGAGAAGTTACGAAATATCTCTCTAAGCTAGATAATGGAAAAGCCCCAGGGTTCGACCAAATAACCAAGGAAATTCTAGTACAACTGCCAAGAAAGGGAATAGTCTTTCTCACAACACTATTTAACGGAATCCTAAGGGTTGGTCATTACCCAAGAATTTGGAAGATTTCTCAAATTATTATGGTCTACAAAGAAGGGAAACCCGCTAACGAGGTCGGCTCATATAGACCGATAAGCCTGCTACCAGTCATCTCCAAACTCTTTGAAAAAATTCTTCTTTCGCGCATATTAAAGGTACTGGCCGAAGACTCAATAATCCCAGACCACCAGTTCGGATTTCGTCAGGAGCATGGCACGGTTGAACAAGTCCACAGGGTCGTCGACCATATCAGGAAATCACTGGAACTGAAAGAATACTGCTCAGCGGCTTTCCTAGACATACAACAAGCTTTCGACAAGGTTTGGCATAGAGGCCTCCTCTACAAAATAAAGAACTCATTGCCACACTCGTTCTTCACGATTCTGCACTCTTACCTATCGGAAAGAATATTTCAGGTAAAGGATGGTGAATATACCTCCGCATTCCATGACCTGCTAGCGGGAGTACCCCAGGGTTCGGTTCTGGGCCCCGTGCTGTACAACATATTTACATCGGACCTTCCTGAAACACCAGGTGTAATAACTGCTACATTTGCGGACGACACTGCCATTCTTGCTAGAAATAAGGATCCAAATGAAGCATCAAGATCTCTCCAAACTGGACTGGACAAAATTGAGCAGTGGCTTACGAAATGGAGGATCAAAGCCAGCGCCTCCAAGTCGGCCCACGCCACATTCGCACTCCGCAGGGGTGACTGCCCGCCTGTCAGCCTGGGTGCACACACACTACCACACAATGAGTCTGTCAAATACCTCGGGATGCACCTGGACCGCAGATTGACCTGGCGGGCTCATCTACAGAAAAAGAGAGACGAAATAAACTTCCGATACCGAAACCTACAATGGCTACTAGGCAGAAACTCAGTCCTGAGCTTAGAGAACAAGCTCCTGGTGTACCAGGTGGTGCTGAAGCCTGTATGGACCTACGGCATACAGCTTTGGGGATCAGCATGCAAGTCAAATGTGGCTATAATACAAAGAGCACAAAATGGCATCCTAAGAAACCTATCGAACGCTCCATGGTTCCTAAAGGTCGACGAGCTGCACAATGAACTGGATATCAGCACTGTCAAAGAGGAAATACAACTGTATGCAACAAAATATAAGAAGCGTCTAAGCAATCACCCAAATCACCTGGCTTCACAGCTGACTTCAATATGCTACCCTAGAAGGCTGAAAAGACAACACATCATCGACTTGCATTTGTCGTGACATGTAAAACAAAAGAGGAACAGCTCACTGGAGCTATTTCTCAAAAAGACCACCGCCCACACCACACCTGCTTATAGTCCTGGGACTGATCGCAGATAATCGCACAACAAAAAAAAAAAAAAAAAAAAAATATAGGGCGATTTATGAGACTACAAAAATAATAATCGTGCTGTCAAGCAACGTGGAAAAATTTAAGCAGAATCCTGCTTGCTTGGCATGGCAACACCTACAACAGTCCGTCCCATAATTATTATATACCAAAAAGGTACCATGCTAAATCTATGGTCCATCCCGTAGATGTCCGCGCCCGTCCCCGTCATGGCTGGGTGGGGATGTCTATGGGCTGGGCTGACTGGTGGGTGACTGAAACGAAATTGTTGACGAACTGTCAGTCAGTCAGTTTTGTGAAATCTTATTTTCGTTCGCCATGATCATTCAGTAATTTTGTGAGTTGTAATTTTGTAATGGATAGTGTATATTATTAATATTTTTTTGTGTTATTTCGAAAGCGACATCATGAACGGGTTAAGTTTCAGTGAACTGTGTTGCTTGTTTTGTTGTCCGCCGTGCCCAGGAAAAATTGCGGCGAAGCTAGCATTTCTGCCTCCAGAACCAACGTATGCATTCACACCTGATGAGACAGGAGCAAAGTTCTCATTGACTCTAACTGAACGCGCAGAATGGCAATATTCAGAGCGAGAGAAAGAGAACATCGAAGGCTTTTACTCGAGAACGACGAGGGGCAACAGAATCGCTTGTCTCTTTGTTCGTTGCAGCCCAAATGCTCGTTTCACGATACTATTTTCACATGGAAATGCTGTAGATCTGGGACAAATGAGTAGTTTTTACTTAGGGCTAGGAACTAGGATAAACTGTAATATATTCAGCTATGACTACTCTGGTTATGGAGTGAGTGGCGGGAAGCCTTCGGAGAAGAACCTTTATGCTGACATCGACGCTGCATGGCAGGCGCTCCGCACGCGCTATGGTATCAGCCCTGAGAACATAATCCTATACGGGCAGAGCATCGGCACAGTGCCTACTGTGGATTTGGCAGCTCGCTACGAAGTGGGAGCGGTCGTGCTACATTCACCTCTAATGTCTGGGATGAGAGTTGCTTTTCCCAACACTAAAAGAACCTGGTTCTTTGATGCCTTTCCCAGGTAAGATAAAATTAAAATTTTAATCTCATATTAAATCTACTTAGTAGATATGGGTACTTAGTTAGTTTCCATTTTATGCTTCTGCCCCCTTACCATGGCCGGAGACCAGAGAATAGACTAAGACAGTAATGACATTAGAGTGTGGACAAAACAGGTAGAATTTGGATAAAAGTTACTTTTATCCACACACTAATGTTATTACTGTCATTTTTATCTATTCTCCGGTACCTAGACAATCGCCATGGTAAGCTACCTTATTTTACTGTAATTAAATATATATACATAATATATATATATATTTTTTTCATAATAATTGATGTGAAAGTTTTATCAATAAACACTATGTAACTAGGTACACACAATGAGTGTAACTATTATTTATGTATGCAAAGTATATACAAATATATTGTTTGTCATTCTAGAGGTGACTCATTAATCAATTTTGATAAAACATACTTGCGTATTCTTTACATTTTATAACATCTGTATCAAAAAAAAGAATCTTCTTGAACATAACTAACCAATTAACTCTTTTGGTTTATTTTTGTGTAAAAGCTTGAAGGTGGCAAAATAAAATGTATTTTCACTAGTGATTAACTTACTTTCATTTGCAATGCAGCCCCAGTTAGTAATTAGACCTTGGTGTACCTGATTTTTCATGCTCACTTGGCAGAGACATGTTCTTACATCATTAACTTGATCGGCTACCATAGCAAGAATCACCATTTAGTGGAAAGTTACTGTCAATGAATGCACATTCAACATGTAATCTGATAATCATGAATTTGATAGTTTAAATTTATGCAGTTTTTTTTTTTCTTTATTCGTTTGTATACCTACTTGTTTAAAACAAACAAACAATTTTACTGTCACAAGTTTTGTGTAAGATTAGTAAAAAACTAATCCAAAAAACTAGAATAGTGTATGCCTATGTCACTTAATTTTTATGCAGATTGAAAAATAAATTATTGTTTGGTGTGATTGTGGGGTGTATTGATTATGCCTACTCACATAGAGATGTAGGTTAATAGTGTTTTGGAATTATTTGTAGTGCAGAAAGATTCATAGAGTAATTAATTACCAATTCATATAGTGGTAACTATCCGGCACTACTGAGAGATTATAAGTACTTACTCATTGTTCAATTCATGCCATAAACCCTACATAAATTAGTCAAAGTCATTGACCTTGAAGTTTTATCAAATAAAGCACAGCACACATGTTTATCTTATCAAAACTGATTTAAAATTTCTACAAATGACCTACCAAATTACTTTCATGCTTAGTGTGTTGTTCACGATTACCTGTATTTTAACTAGGAAATAAACAGATGCACAAACTGCAGTTTAAACCCTGTAATCAATAATCTATAATTAATATGACATCCTCTGTAGCGCAGTGGGCGAAGGCCCGCCTGCGAATCAAAAGGTTGCGGGTTCATTCCCCGCGGCAGCACCAATGTTTGTATGATCTACAAATATTTGTCTCGAGTCTAGGTGTTTCATAGATTATCTACATTGTAAATTGTAATTTGACCTAGTAGTAAGATAGATTTAGCATGGTACCTCCTGGTATCTATAGTAAAAACATCCAGACATATTAAAATTTTATATGGGACTTAATCCAGACATTTGTATTCTATAATACTAGTATTCAGAAGAGTATTTAGTAAGCTTCATTATCCAAGGGTATAGATATGTGCTACATACAATTAATTATACTAACATTGCTTGTATTTTCTTGTATTTATTCAGAAGTAGGATGTTTCATCAACAAATCAAGCTCATTTCAACTTTACCTTATAATCCAAAGACTAAAAAACATTAGAACATATTGAACTTGGATAACAAAATTTGCCAGGATAATTTGGTTCTTCATAATTAATGATTAAACGAACTTACCCTGTACGTGAAGTTCTATCATAATTATACGAAGTGCTCCGTCCGAAGACATTAGTAGGTTAGACTTAGGATATTATAAAGACACAATGTAGTTACGCATAACGTGACACCACTTCAGCACTTTAGTTTAGAGAATGTTGCCGTAAATGGCAACACAGTTTCTTAAAAAAAACTTGAATGTTTCCGGTTACCCTCTCCCAGGCCTTGTTTCCTGCTTGAGCTCCATGGTTTGCTCATCATTTAGTTCAGAGGATATTTCCGCAACTGCTTGGGGAGCTGGGCGGGTGGGTTCTACCTACTAATCTTCTAAGTCTTCGGACGGAGCACTTCGTATAATTATGATAGAACTTCACGTACAGGGTAAGTTCGTTTAATCATTAATTATACTTGTGCTCTGTCCTCAACATTAGTAGGTTAGACTTAGGATATTATAAAGACACAATGTAGATGTTGAGAGCATGTGTCGGAAATATCAAATGGATAATTATAATTAACTAAAAATACAAAGAAAATATAATTATTATTATCATTTATTTGCATTATTTTAGTTTATTTTATACATCGATTTAACAATCATTCAGTTAGTTAAGTAGGTACTTATATTTATAAGTAATTCTTAATAACTAAAATGTAGATAATAATAATAAGTACTTATTTAGGTACCTAATCTTGATTATAGGTCTAGACATAATCATTTATAATCAACGTGAACAGATTGTTCTTGCTAATGTTACATTATCTTCATTATCTATAATTTTTCTATTATAAAATTTGGCAAAGGTGGTGGAGTTACCACTCCATCCAGCAGTTTGCCGTATAACATCAAGATTTACACCTAGTTTATGTGCTCTAGATGTTGCAGCATGGCGTGTACTATGTGAGGAAAAAATTGTAATGTCTATTCCACTGTCCTTCAGTACAGCCTTAATCCATCTACTGAGGGTTTGAGTTGAAACTGTATTGTGAGGTTTACGAGCACTAATGAAAATGTTATTGGACTTTCTCAAGCTTTTAGTTTTATTGATATAAGCGATAAGTGTCTTTGCAGGGCATATGCCAGGTCTATCTTCAAAATAGGGTAGATAAAGAGTAGGCTGTTTAAGTCCGATCTTGGATGTCTTTATCAAATCAGAGATTTTTACAATTAACTGATTGTTTTGAACAACTATGTGATCTATTTGCATTTTGGATAGAGTTTGTACTCTGTGCGCTGTTACGAGGGCGAGCAAGGTGACACATTTTTTAGAGAGTTGATCTAAAGTAAGATTTTCATTAGGATACATGGTTTCAAGGTGGTTTAGGACCACACTTGCGTCCCAAGTAACATTATATCGGGGCAAGGGGGGTCTTAATCTATAAACACCCTTGCAAAATCTGATGAGCCTATCATCATCAGATATATTTCCTACTATTAGGGAAAGAGCACACCGATGGCTATTAATCGTCCCATATTGGGCACCTTCATTAAAAATCTTGGATAAGAAATCTATAATGATTGGGATAGATGGCTCATACATATTTATGTTATTTTCATTACAAAAAACATACCATCTCTTGAGACATACATCATACTGCTTTAGGGTGTTGTCCGAGAGGGAGGCCAGCATAATGTCTAGGGCGGAGGATGGAACTAATCGCTGTGACAGCGCCGTCCGGACAATCTGCCTGCCACCAGGGTAGTGTGAGCTTGGAGATTGCGCTTGCTGGAAATGGGCAATATGACATCGTTAGGATTTAGCTGAACTACATCTGAAGATAGTAGCAGGCGCATAAATAATGGGTACCATGGCTGTGAAGGCCAATTTGGGACAACCACAATACCAGTAGCTTTATCCGATATAATTTTACGTAGAGTTTTCAGTATTACTGCTATTGGTGGAAATGCGTAAAAATTAAGTTTTGACCAGTCCAAAGTAAAGGCGTCTACAGCGAAGGCTTCTGGATCTCTGTGCCAAGATACAAATTTATCACATTTTTTATTGATACGTGAAGCAAAGAGATCGATCTCAGGGTCAGAAAAATTATCTAAAATCTTTTGGAAGCCCGTGTTTGACAGTTCCCATTCCACGTCAGGATGGGTTTTCCTAGATTCCCTGTCTGCATCGAAATTATCTGACGATTTTATGTAAGATGCTACTACAAAAATCTTTCGTGCTTCACACCATTGCCAAATGTCTTTTGTTACTTTTGTTAAATGAGGGTATTGAATACCCCCCATGCGATTGATATAGCTGACAGCTGTAGTATTATCAACTCGTAACAGAATCTGGCAGTTATGATAATTACTAGCAAAAATCTTAAGGGCAAAGTAGGCTGCTAAAAGTTCTAGATTATTTATATGTAAACAAACTTCGCTGTTTGACCAACGGCCATTAGCAGTTTGATTGTTGCAGGCTGCCCCCCACCCAGTCGATGAGGCGTCAGAAAATATTTCCAGGGAATATACATAATTCTTAATTTTATTAACTGAATGATCAATAGTACTAATCCACCAGTCTATATCTGGTTTTAAAGACTCAGGAATTGTCATGTATCTGTCATAGTCATCATTATGTTGTAAATTAAGAAATTTACAGCGCTCTAGTTGCTTTGTGTAAAGCCACCCATACTCTACTGCAGGACACGCAGAGACTAATAAGCCTATGATTTGGGCGAATTTTCTTATTTTACATCTACTTAACCTCTTGATGTATTCCAATTCTATTTTAATTTTGTTTTTCTTATCTGAAGGTAAACTTATCTGCCATTTGTGAGTGTCAATAATATAACCTAAATATTTGCACGAACTAGAGGGTATTGTTACGCTTTTTTCATGGTTGATGATAAAACCCAATGCATTCAATAACATGCAGGTACTTTTGACATTTTGGTGGCATTCTTGGTATGTTTGGCCAGCAAGAAATATGTCATCAAGGTAAATTGAGGATATAAATCCGCAAGATCGTAACAGTTTAACGACAGGTTTCATTATTTTTGTGAATACAAACGGTGCTGTACAGATACCGAATGGGAGGACTGTAAATTCATATAATTTATTGCCACTAGCGAATCGTAGATATTTTCGCGAATTCGGATGAACATTAACTAAAAAATATGCATCTTTTAGATCTAATGTGGCTATGTAACAATCTTTTGTTAGAAGTTTAAGCACTGTACGAATATCTTCCAGCTTAAAATGCTGAGTTATGATGAATTCATTTAAACCTTTTAAATTCAATATGAACCTCATCTTCCCATTCGGTTTAGGTATCATAAAAACACGTGACACATACTGTTCAGGACAGGGTTCACATTCTGATATTGCCCCAATTGATAACAGGTTTTGAATAGATTCTACAAGGTGGCCTCTTTGAGGAGTAGAATTAGCCTGAGTTGATAGATAAGACAGGATACAGGATGATCAAATTTTATTTGGTAACCATTTATCCAAGATAAAATTGTACGATCATTAGTTATCATAGACCATTGTTTATAAAAATGGGACAATCTGCCCGCATAGCGTACCGTGTCTACTGTCGGCGGGTCTGCTTGTGTCGCGGCGTGTAGTTCCGCGATGAGTTCCCGCGAGGCGCTGCTGGCTGAGCGACAGGCGGCTGGTACACTGGCGGCTGGTACATTGGCGGCTGGGCCTGCGTCTGCCTGCGAGCCGCGGCCCTCGCCTTCCAGTTTAAATTCTGATTTTTTGATGACGGAGTCGACTTCTTAGGTTTCTTACTCTCGTAAGGTTTTAAATCCGAGGAAGATTTTGAAACTGCTTTTGCTGTTTTCAGTGTCTCCGAAAAGTTACTTCCAAATAGAAACTTATCTATTTTTGTGGCAGTCAGCTGATCTTTTAGGTCCTTTTTGACAGTGTAAAGAGCGAATTGACGTCTTGCTTCAGATTCGGAATGTTGAATGTCACAAAACATTCGACCCACATCCATGAGATCCTTTATGAGATCGTTGTTTTTGTGTGTAGCAGCGAGCTGGTCAGTTATGATTTTTCCTAAAAATGAGATCCCGGCTGCCATTTGTTTCTGCCTAGCTTCAATAGCCTTGTCCCTTTTAACGACTTGTTCCGTTAAAGCTGCTTTGATCTCCATATTGAGTTGTGGTGCGCCAATTTCTTTGCAGTTTGCTGGGATCAGGTGTTTTTTAATGAGGTCTTTGCGGATTTCTTTATCGAGACCAGAAGTCGCTATGTGGGTAAATCTCGTAGCGACATCTTTGTTGATGTCAGATCCGTAATCGTCAGAAACTGAAGGATCAGCTCCCAGTATCTCTATGATATCTGTGTCTGTATCGTCCAATGGTATGGGCGTGTCCTCGAGATGATTTTCTGGTAGAATCATCGTGGGTACTTCTATATTTTGTGTCGGGGGTATTGCCGTTGCGTCGCAATGCACGTCGACATTTGTGGTTTCTTCTTGGACTGTAACAATAATGTTACGGTTACTTCCCATAATATAGGTACATAGCACAATAATGACTATTCTAGGTATGAATTTCATTGCAGGGCGTCTTGTTTATGCTTGGCAATACAAGTAAAATTTTCCACACCCAAGTTACGAAATACTTTTGTATTTATTTGCTAAAAACAATTTAGACTTTCGGACAATGCGTCGAGATAGACTTTTAGGCTAGGTAGGTACCTACTTTGATGCATATTTATCTCGATATTGCAAGCCGACACTTTAAAAAAAAAAATGCGGATGCGTAACATACGAATATGTTTAAGCTGTTCAGACGATGCGGCGAGATAGTCCTACAGACTACTCTGATACACCTCTATTGGCTTATTTGTTAAATCAATGCGGCGAGATAGTCCCTCAGACTACTCTGATGCATCATTAACACGACATTGAATGTCGATCAAGTAAAAAATGCGGCGAAATAGTCCCTAAGACTACTCTGATGCATTTTTTCTTAGCCAGCGTTAAGGTTATGACCATAAACATACAATTACACTGCGGCGAGATAATCCTACAGACTACTCTGATGCAGCTATTGTAACCTGGCGTTTTGAGGGTAGAAGATGAATGCACGTTCAAAAAAGTTTCAAAAAGTACTTACTTTGCACGTTTTCCAAGTTGTTTGGCGAAGCCGACCTTGAAGAACATGATGACGATCTCGAAGATCGACTCGACGAAGATGAAGAGGAACTAGTCGGGATACAGTTATTACTTTTATCTTTACGTGAACGTTTTACTTCTTTTTCTAGTTTTCTCAATTTATTTGCTATAAATTCTAAACTGGTATCATGTCGGCGTTTCGGCATGATTTTATTTTTGTGCGATACACTGGAACCGTAGGTATGAACGAGTGAAGTGGTTGAGCACTAAAAAGCGAATGATGAGCAAACCATGGAGCTCAAGCAGGAAACAAGGCCTGGGAGAGGGTAACCGGAAACATTCAAGTTTTTTTTAAGAAACTGTGTTGCCATTTACGGCAACATTCTCTAAACTAAAGTGCTGAAGTGGTGTCACGTTATGCGTAACTACATTGTGTCTTTATAATATCCTAAGTCTAACCTACTAATGTTGAGGACGGAGCACAAGTATAATAAGTGTTATCCTTGTTTAAGTTTATATAGAGCAATAATTTAGCCTGCTGAATGGATGAATTAGTTAGATTGAACACATTTATTACATTGAGTTAAATGAAAAGGCGTAAAAGTATGCCTAAAAATGTTAAAGGAGCGACAAGTATGGTTGTTTTAAAAAAAAATATTATGTTCTAAAGAATATTGATTTAGTTTAAAAATTATAGAAAGTAAGTATGTTTAATTATTATGTTGCTGATCTTCAACCAGTACAATTCTGTACTAGCAGAAGTAAAAATTAAGTTTCTCTTTATGTGAACCATGTTCTTTGAGAAATAAACATCTTTAACCACAAAAGTACGGCGCCACTGAAAACCAGCGCTCCAATAGACGCTTGAGTTGCTGGAGCAAATGCTAAGAGGTAGTCTTATTATCAGCAACAGAAATTGTATTTTTTGTATTGTGGAGAAAATACAATTTTATTCTATTATACAAGTATTCTAAAGTCAAGAGCCATGGCCAACACCTAGCAAAATCAATAGCACTACCAGTTTTACATGCATGGCTCTGGCTACGAGAAATATCTGGACTCTGAACATGGGCCTCAGTGTTAGTGTGTTAATAGGAGCTTGTGAATGATAACAATGGAACACAAAAACAACAGAAAAAGAGCATTCAATCAGCAACATGAGCTTTAAATGCAGTATTTTCTTTCTGAAGTTCCTGTTTGGTTTTTGACAGCAGTCTTGTTTACACCTTGTATTTTAGAGTGAACAGACTACCTATCTCAAGAAATGTAAACATCCGCCATGATCATAAACAATTTAATCTAGTTCACAATTCCAATTGAGCCAGTGATAAAACTAACGACAATGCTTTCTTCTGTTACAGTATCGACAAAATTCCCAAAGTAACTTCGCCAGTTCTTGTGATTCATGGAACTGAGGATGAGGTGATAGACTTTTCTCATGGACTCGCTATATATGAGCGTTGTCCGAGAGCCGTTGAACCGTTGTGGGTGGAGGTAAGATAAAATATTCATGTTACCCTATTTGGTAGCACAATAATATTAAATAAGTTTTATGAACCTGGCTGGGTATGACATTGTTAAAATGGTAATAAAAGTTCTCGCAAATTGGCCGTCAGGGTACCAAGTGCGAGTTTATTTACGTGTTCGGTGTTATCGCGTTAACGATATCTAAGATTTGTACCTATTACCATAATTTATGCATAGTTCACAAAAGATAGCGTAAGGGGAACATTACGAAAAGTTTTCAGCCAAGCAGATGAATTCTGTAGAATGTGCACGCACCAATTAATTAATAATACATTCATCGATCGATTCATCAATCAGTTAGGTACCAGTGGGTTTGATTAGTTGATTGCAGCCTATTTAATCACTGATCAATGCACAGCTTTAAACCCCTGAGTCTGGGTATGTCCAAGTTGGTACTTACATGGAATTTATCTCAGATCTTATTCAGATCCCCTTGGATCCCCAGTTAAGTGTGTGTAGGGACCGTATTTTACATTTCAGCATCGAAAAGTGTCTCAGGCGCCGATTTATGATATCAAACTTCTGAATAAAATCAAAAGAGCTTTGTTTCAAGCATGAGTGTATTTGAAAGAAATTAAATCTTAGTACAGTGTATGAATGTTTTCCATGTATTAAGCTGTTTAAGCTGATTGCTGGCCTCACATTCGCACGAATAAAGTATAAGATGACATTCGCCTGAGAGTTGTTCCCTTGGTGAGAGTGAAATAATATTAAGAGAGAATATTATTTCCTTCTTTCTTTTTGATATGATTTGATGTGTTTCAGGGTGCCGGTCACAATGACGTGGAGTTGTTCAACCAGTACTTGGAGAGGCTGAAACGGTTTGTTTCAGTGGAACTGCTCAACTGACAAAGACTGCCGGCCTCTGGCCAGACTACTCAAGGTAAACATCGACATTGCTTCAAAAGCGGTTGACTAAAGTAGTTTGCGCTGATATGTTGATATCTGAACAGCATGTCTTCTGTGGAATAACAACCTACTTATATTGATAAGGATGCGGAAATAGATACTTTCTTCAAATTCCATAATTTATAACATGGAAAATCTATCAATATTATAGTTTTATAGTTAGGATGATTGCGGAAATAGATACCTTCTTCAAATTCCATAATTTATAACATGGAAAATCTATCAATATTATAGTTTGATAGTTAGGATGATTGTTTTTCAAAAGATTTTGATTAGATTGACACTTGGAAAACTAGTAGATTGTGGCTTGGGATATTTACAAGCTGCTTGAAAAACGCGCTGGCGGTATCTTATGGTTTATTATTATTCTAAATAATACATTTTTTTAGGAGACGACCAAAATCCCGCATCCGTGAGCTCCGGCACCACAAGTTCGGCCGCGGAAAGACTCCTCTAGCTAGCGGGGGCCGGGCCCAGCCGGGCCGGCCCCTCAAAAAATTCTAAAAACGGCTCCGCGAGCCCCCGCCTCAAGGAGAACGGGCGCACGCGCCGCCCTCTCGCGCACAACATCAGCATCAGCGTCACCGACGCAGACCCGCCCTCGCCCAGCCCCGCCGCGTCGCCCGCGCGTCGCCGGCTGCATCTCCGCTCGCTCAGCGACGTGACGCCGTGCGGGCGCGCGCCGCTCGGCCGCGCTCGCTCGCACTCGGAGCGGCCGCGCGCCTCGCCCGAGCCCGCCCGAGCGCGCACGCCCGCGCCTGCCTCGCCGGCCGCCGGGCTCGCCTCGCCGGCGCCGCGGCTCGCGCGCTCCGAGCGCTCCTCGCCGGACGCGGGCGCGCGCCGCGACCCGCCCGCCGCGCGCGCCGACCCCTGGCGCAAGATGAGCTCTCTGGACGCGGACCCGTGGGTGCGCGCGGAGCGGCGGCCGCGGCTCGAGCGGCGCGCGCCCGCCTGCGAGGACTGCTGCGCGTGTGCGGCGTTGTGCACGTGCGTAGCGCCGCCGCCGCCGCCGCCGCCGCCCGCCGCGCCGCCAGTTCCGCCGCCCGCACCGCCGCCGCCGCCGCCGGCCGAGCCGCCGCGCAACGCGGACCCGCTGCTCGAGACCACGTGCTGAGCGCGAGAGTATTATTAGTGCGAATTTTGTATCCGTTTAGCGTAAGGTTTCGAAATTATAGATGTATCATATTCGATTGTTCGCGAGATGCACGTTCGGGTTCCGATGTGAATGTTTCCATTTGATGTGATTATATTTAACTTTGAGCGGTTGTGCGTAGACATCCCGTGTTCGTTTCAGGTGATTTTTTCCTTTCTAGATTATGTCCTGTTATACTTACGGATGGCATCGGAGCGCCTGAAGCGGGCGTCCGGTTCCGGTCGTTTTGGTTCGCTCACACCGAAGGAAACGCACAATTGCAGATGTGGGGATTAACAATTTATTTCATACTATGCATTTCGAATTAACGTGAATGAAATATATTTAGATAATGACCAGTTTTATATCGTAAATTGTAAATAATGTACCCCGATTGAAAATGAGGCGTAAATGTAATGAAACGGGGATAGTGTGTACATGTTAATCCACAATAAAATCGCGTTTTCGCTGCCTAAAATGTTCTCAAAGGCAAGTATATCCCTGCTTCACATGAATTGCCCTCTTACTTAAGATTTTGTACCAATAAATATATTAGATTAGGAAGATGTTATCTGTATCTCATCGAAGGTTTTAGTACTTTTCGAACAGAGACTATTGGAAATATTATAAAGATAAAAAAGTTTGTGAACACAACACTCATCTGTCTACGAAATAGTGTAGTTGAATGAACCACTCTGTAACATGAACTCATTACGCGCCGTGCACGCTTTCACTTGCGTTCTGTAGGTACTGTTGTTAGCTAATCAATACTTGTCTTCGTAAAGGTACAGATTGTATATTCCCGCCGAGACAAATTAATTGTAACGAAATAAGTTGTAATAATGATGTAAAATTAAATTAATGAGTTCTTTATTCATACATTCCAGTGGGTAGCAACCCAGTTTGTTTGTCGCGGGATAAATTGCACGTTTTCTGAAACATCTGATTGGCTATCATCTCTCTCATTCTGAAACGAATCTCATTACTTCTATAAATGAATTGTTTATTTTCTTCACTTCTTCACTTCACTTCATTTTATCCAATCGGTGATTTTGAGTGTTGTGTGTTCTCATAACATAATTGTATTCACCAATTGAATGAACCTGTTTGTCTTTTAACCATAGATTGTTTAAAGGCCTTTTAGACTTAACTAACTTTAGCTATATTTTGGTCAAAACTGTATAAGTTTATTTTTACCTTGGATTATATTATAATTGAAATAAGTATGTTCTTATACAACCAGTCTGAATTTTCATTTAAACTTGTAAATACAGGTTAAGGAAAATACAGGGTGTCACAAAACTGTGTTGTTGGGGTTGTATGGTGCCAGATTCATTTTAAATCACTCTCTTTTTTCTCTTTTTTAATCAAATATGTCTTTGGTAAAATAATCAAGTCATGGTCTAATTTAGTTTATGGATGTACTTAATAGAGCATTGATTCAGTGTTATCATTTCATAATCTGGCACTTACTGATAAAAATGTTGTAGGCTCAAGGCCTCGTGGATATTCTTAATCCATAGACTTACTATACTTTCAGTTTAATGCATTTTTAATAATTTTTATAGTAATCAATTTTAGGTAATCTGTCTTAAATAATCAGATGTGATTAACAACATAGCAATTGATTTTATTTTCAATCTATGTTCATGCAGTGAAGATTATAGTCTGGAGAAATAAATTCACAACCTGGCACTAAATTCGATTTTAATCCTAACTTCACTCCAGAATTTGCTATAATTAATAGAATTTGACTCTCTAAATCATATTAAGCGCTTAAGTGGTGCTGGAATCCATTTCTGTTTTAATAGTGCTCACAGTAGTTGCACAGTAGAATCTACGTTCTCTTAAGATGTTGCTCTACTATTTTATTTGAAGTTACGATTCGAATCGAGTCTTGCGACGCTGGGGGCAGTATTTCTCAGATTATCTTATATTGATCTTGAATCACGTTTTAAGGGATGATTCAATGTTACGATAGTGCCATTATTTATCTACTGTTTATAAGATGTTATACTCATTTTTTAATTCTTAATTTTGCGTTTTATAATGTACTTATCTTCAAAGGCAAACAATCTTATGTACTACCTACTTGGGATGGATTCGTCTCTTAGATATAAAATAATACATGTATAATTATAGGTAATATTATTTCTATCTTGTATCATAACTTTTAATAAATTAAAGTGCACATATCTCAACAAGTCTATTTATTGTTTGTGGCTAGGGGTATATAAATGTATCTATATATGTTACGCTATAATGTTAGCGAAACTCAATTCAATGTCAATTTATTCATGAAACATAATACATATTTACATAAATATTACAATTATTATAAATAATTTACCACGAACCCCGCAGTAGGCTTAGCCTTTATGTAGCAATTAATAGTATGTTTCTCTATGGTGTATAATGTAAACTGCTATTTGATAAATCTCATACTTAAGCAATAAAACTTCGATCTTAAAACTCATGATCGAAATTTAAAACTGACATTGGCAGAATTATACTGTTAAAGTACAGTTGCTCTCAGGCTGCGTTCCGGACACATTCCATCCAACAAGTTTGCTTTCTTAATGGGAAAAGTGGTATCACACAATTGGTGTGATGTCTGCTCTTCTATTGAGGATGTCATAAGACATTGGTCGTTTAAATAGCGCTTTGGCGACGCCTTTGTCCGAAGATGCTAAGTTATTTTATATTTAAATTAATAAGGCCCTTACTAATAAACTTGACATAAAGTTATGTCATGCATAAACTAAAAATTTGTATGGTTATTCATAGGTTATGCATGACATAACTTTATGTCAAGTTTATTAGTAAGGGCCTAAGTTTGTAAGGTCTTAGTTTTTTTTTTCTCTTTTTCAATTTGTTACATAAGTACTTAGTTGTTAATATTTACCTACTTATTTTAGTTAATTACTAAGTAAGATGTTACTGATTGGGCTGTATAGTCGCTCAGCGACAAAGCCCTTTTTATTTTTGTTCATGTAAATAAAAAAAAAGTATAGTTAGTTGCCAATGTTGCCATTAATAAAATAAGAAGAAGAAGGTTCAAAAGGCAAAACCTTCTTGATATTTTGGGTGGCAATCTATAATTTTTTACCCGGCTGTTTTAAGAATAGTTTAGCATAATATAATTTTGCTAAGGACGAAAAAAAAAGTTAGTTAGTAAGTTTAACGTTATTTATTACTTATTTGTTGTGAAAATACTTGTTCATATCACATAAGCCAACACCGTTTTGACTACATACATTTATTTAAATTATTATTTAAGACTCCACACAACAGAAGTAGATTCCATATAAAGTGTTCTAGGTAGGCACTGAATTTAAGTTGCAATGGTAGTCAATTACGTAAGTGGAATGTATTTTTCTTTCACTGTCCTGTGTTTTATATCCTGTCACCATAATATTTCTTACATTTTCTTCATGATAAAATCTGCAACCATAAGTGCTATTTCCCCAGAGGATTTTAAAACAAATGCATGCTCGGCATTAACTTCTTTCATCTTTAAGTGCGGCTCAAATTGCCTCAAATCGTCCATGTACTGGACGGGCGCCCATCCATCTCTTGGACTATACAAAACATTAGTTCTATCTTTGATAACCTCAAGCATTTCATTATTCAATGTTGTAACGCTGTCCATTTCATCGTAAGCTAGAAATAATACTTTCTCTCCTACATTGGGATTGCAAAACTTGAGAATTCTTTCTGAATAACTCGAAGGCAATGAGTTCCATTTCAAGTATATGCTAACAATCCTGTTTATAATAAAGTCCGGTATTATATTCGCCAGAGTAAAAATTATCATAATGAACTTATGGAGTCTTCTGATAACGTTATTTAGAAAAAGACCATTTTTACTTTTTGCCATTTTTTGTATAGTGGGAAAGAGAAGATTCACTGAAGATATTCGCGATACCATAGTCTTGTTTTTCTGCAGCATGGATAAAATAAGCCACGACCCAATGGAATGGCCAATTAAATGCAACTTGCTATCCTTATCTATTAAACTGTCTATAAGATCAAGTTTATGCTGGAGTTGACCTTCTAGATTAAATAAATGTTCTTGTCCTCTAAGCACGTTTGACTGACGGTCGGGCACCTCCTCGTGACCCGCATGACCTGCAATGATAAATGGGTAGGTAGAAGGTATGTACCTAAGTTCACAATAAATGTGGTTATGGTTCGGAAGGGAGCTCTAAACTTACGGTTTGGAGTCTTTCACTATGGCTGTAGCTGATGTGACTTTTAAGACAATAATTAAATTTCCCATGAAATTGTGAACTAAATCCGATAATACCACATGAGCAAAGTATCGGGCAGCAGCTATTTATCATAAACTTGCAAGTGAATCTTAAACAAATGTTTTCACGCCACCTAGTGGCATGTTCCGAAACAATATAAAGATACTACTGCAGCAGTATTTTCATCGATCGATGTAAGAAAGAATTTTGTCTACTTACCAATAACGCAGACCGGTAAATTGGTGTTTTTATGCAATTCAGCTCCAAACTCCGTGTAGAAATCCGTGATCCCCGGGTTTCCAGATACGCAGACGATAACATCGGAACCTTTACTGCTAAACGGTGTACCCCAAGTAATTAGATGGCTCTGTACCCCGTTGATAGTTTTGTAAATGTTGTTCATTTTTTACGATTCTGAAATCAAAAGTTAAGAATTGGCACTAAATAATAGGGTAGGTAGATACCTACCTAAATGGATACCTACTTACTAGATAATAAGTAGGTACCACAGTAAATCCGTGGTAGGTACCTACATAAGTAAGTAACTGCTAAGAAATCTACCTACCTTAATTTCAGTAGGTAGGTAAGGTACCTATTTTCCCCTCCACATGTGTAACTCAATCAAATAGGTACCTACCTTCTTACTGCAACTCTATATTTTGACAACATTTGCACGGAATTGACTTGTGTAGTGGTAGTGTAGGTTAGGCTCTCTCTGGTAGGATAGGATAGTAAAAACCCAAGATGTAGTAGTTAGTAGGTACCACAGATTACGTAGAGAAGTATCTCTACGTACGTGTAGTACGTGTGGGTTTGTCAGTCCAGTCCGTCAGTCTGGTCACAGCACAGACGTACTAGGGCTTACATCTAAGTAGGGATGCAATCCTCAGTAAAAAGTCAAAAGTCATAGAAAGAGAAGCCATAGAGAATTAGAAGCCTGTGATTGATTTTGAATGGTACTGTCAGTTGTCATATCACCTTGACAAGTAAATCCGACTCACCCACAAACTATTATAATTTATTATTATTTATTAGTATAGTAAGATGCCATGCCTGCATGACTGCATGTTCTGTGATCAAATCTTGTCTTACCAAGAAGTAAAAATAATTACGGATTTACTCGTATTTTAGTCTAACAACTCAATTTCAGATATAAAAATGAGCGTAGACAAGAAAAAGGCGCTTTTCATATGCCTCGGTAAAATACTTCCGTCATTTACGAAACGCTTGTTTTGTCTAAAACTTTCCAAGCCTGCCTGTGTTCTTATCCTAGAAATATGCTTTTAGGAAATATTTGCAGATCGCCCATAGCGGAAGGTGTGTTCCAGAAAACTGTCAATGATATGAATTTGGGAGGTCAATGGGAAATTGATAGCGCAGCGATTGGAGGCTGGCATGTGGGGAATCCACCAGATTGGAGAGCTCTTGATACTATGAAGAAACATAATGTGCCCTACAGCAATCACGCGAGACAAGTATGTTAGCTGCTAAGTGTGTATGTGGTTTAGTGTAGGCTTATTAAGGTCCCTCTGGATATTATTGGCATTACCATTACATCCAGCATTACAGATGAGTTGAGTAGGTACCTATATTATTAATTTATGTTTTTATCATGTAGATAACATCAGAGGACTTCAACCATTATAATTTCATATTTGGAATGGATGAAGAAAATATGAGGGATCTGAAAAGGAAAGCTCCAAAAGGCTGCACTGCACAACTGTTATTGTTTGGTGATTATGACTCTGAAGGTGATAGGATCATAAGGGACCCATACTATGTATGTAACTATAATTAATTATGATAATTATTTAGATCGTAAGTTCACATGAATGAAAGAGCCGTGTTGGTCGAATGGGGTTGTGCCTCGACTTTTAATCCAAAGGTCGTGGGTTCGAATCCTGGCCGTGATTCAATGGATTTTTCGTTTCGAAAAATTTATATGCGCTTTAACACGAGCTCTTAACGGTGAAGGAAAACATTGTGAGGCAACCCGCAGCTTACTCAGCTCCACAAGTATTGATGTTGTCTCACCTGTGGGCGCAACTGATCAAGCTGAGAGGATGGTTTAGGTGCTGGGCAAGCCTATTCCATCTCAAGTCCCAGGCACTACAGCGTCCCGTTAAGTGTAGGCATAGGTTGCCTCCTGACGCTGTATAAATCATCTAATATAGATGTAAAAGGCCTTAGTTAAGTTCACATGAAGCTTGCATGAAGCCCACTTTTTTATACTTATTTCAAACTGTTTTATTTCAGGACAGTGATTCCAAAGGCTTTGAAAAATGTTACCAACAATCAGTGAGATGTTCAAAGGGGTTTTTGGAACATCTAGAGAAGCAAAGTTAGATGAGGTTTAATGGCAATAAAAAAAATTATATTGTTTTTTAATTTCATTGGATTGTTTTAACTCAACTCGGTCTAGTAGATACATTTTATTTAGACACATCTAGATTGAAATAATAGTTTACATTACTATTAAAAGGTGCAATTTCATTATTATAGTTATAGTCATTGCTAATATCTTTGGCCAAACAACTTTTACGGAACCTGTCCGATACAAACTTTTGTTTCAATGACTCTATGAACCAAATCAGTGTTGTTTCTGAGCAATACTCTGCAATACTTTTTACTAAAAACAGATCATGTGTTGACAAAATACCATGTGATATCAGAATCTTTGATTTATCTTTTACAATTTCTTGATTTGGCTCTTCAACTTTGACATCTTTCTCAGGAGTAAATTCTTCTTGAGGTTTCCCTGTCGTTATTTTAATTGGCTTACAATTTTCTAACCAAGGCAGTACAATATGATCAAATCGGGCGTCATTCAAATATGCAGGATTTTCTATAGTTTCTTCACAGTATGAATCTGTAAAACCAGAAAACGATCATGAATTTTATTATATTGTTCAAAGCTGAAGGATAGGTTGTACCTACCTAGGTACATAATTTAAATAAACATGTTATTTTTTTCTAAGCTTGTAGCAATTAAATGTTTCTCTATGGCTTGTATAATGTAATATGGTAAGTAGGTACAATACTTACCGACGACGCGACATACATTCGAAATTGAAAAATTTCCTTGTAAGCGTTAATTACCACTGGTATTTATTGTTCTTGTACATACCTGGAAATTCATCATCACTTTCAAGAATATTAATAATTTCATGTGTTGGCGTCTTTTTGCTAGGCTTCATGATTGATTTGCTTTGCTCACAGCTTAAATAAATCTTGTTACTTTTATTTTTGTAAGCTGCGCAGCAGCAGACTATTATTGTACGTTTTCAATTGAACCAAAGATAATAGTAATAACAGGGGAATTCAACATAATCAACAAACAAGCAAAGCAATTTTTTTTAATGGCTTCAGGTACAAAGTCCTTTTTGCCTGACTGACAAATTTTTACTAGTGTTGCCAGTGGCAGATAGTAAAAAATAACATAAGATAGCTCAAAAAATAATTTCACGAGAAAAGTAACAATACCATAAATTATGTGCAAATTTAAGAAGGTCATCGCTATGTATGAAACCGTCGCTTTTTAGTAGCCTTTCGAAATTGTTCGGTTAACCAACATAAGTTTACTATTTTGGTTTTTGCTTAATAACTAGATAAATACGAAACATAGGAAGGAAGCTGAAACTTTACACAATGCTTTTTGATAAGAAGCACAAATTTTTGGTCTAGCGCACAAATCGTGGGTTGCGCCGTTTTCTTGTAGGTTGACTTCAAAGTTATGACACCATTTTTTTTACTTTTAGTTAAATTATTCAATAATGCAAGTATGTTCACTTTTGACATTTTGTGTGGTTATTATAGGCGTCGAGACGGACCGAATACAGTTTTCAGCGACCTTGTGCATGGTCAAATTTAGACGCTACGATCATTTTAAGGTTTTTAAAAAAAACGCGATAACTCAAAAACTATAAATATTTTATTAAATCTGATTCCGTCACAAATTAGCACAAATTAAGAGCTACTCGTGTATATATTTTCTACAGGCGTACATACAGTAGTTTTTGAGAAACACGATTTTTCAAAACGTTACCCTAGCTGGAAAATCTAGAAAACGCACAAATTTTGTTTTGGCGCACAAATATAAGCTATCTGCCGATATACAATTCATGTCTCTCCGACCATTGGTTTAGAATTTTCCAGCTGGAGCATGGTTACCCTAGCTGGAAACGTTTTTTCCGTTTATTTCAAAAACTACAATATGCACAAATTTTTAATTTGGCGCACATTTACCTATAGCTCACTAGGCACTAATTTTTCCTCATTCTCAAATCTCTCTAGGAGACACTTTCCAGCTAGGGTAACGCACACGACATAATATTTATTAGAATAAGATTATTGCACAAAAACCGCGGCCAAGTGCGAGTCGGATTCGCGCACGAAGGGTTCCGTACCATTATTTATATGAACACTCGGTTGGAACGATGTTTGTACATTTGAAATTTTTGACACTTGTCATTTTTGCGCACAACCTTGCTTAAGCACCCTTTGCGCATCACTTTGTGTATTTCGTACTTCGTAGTAGTCGTTGATAGAGCAACGTTCTAAACAGTCAGTATGTGGATGGGTGACAGCCAGTGGCATTATCAACTGAGCGATTCCGTGCTTCGAAGGGCACGTTTCCCAGCTAAGTCGTTAAGCCATGACAGAGATAAAAACTCCGTCACATAAAACACCCAGAAACACGCGATAGAGGATCGAAAAAAAATTTTTCGTGTAACGCGAATAAGGCCCCTGGGAGGATTTCTAAGATAGCATCATATAACAGTACGCAGACAAACGGCTAACTTCACGAATGCTTAGATCCGTTGGGTGAACTGTACTAAGTAACTTCTACTAAGACAGGAATAGCATACAGCAGACTATGTTAAATGCTGGTAGCACGCAAGCGATAGATGGATGTTATTATTATTATTAATAGCCCGTGATGTCCCACTGCAGGGCAAAGGCCTCCCTTCGTTTCTTCCCACTCCTCTCTATTGTGAGCTAATGTGGTCCAATCAGGAGAGTGAGAGTCAAGTTCGTCTCTCCACCGTCGCCGGGGTCTGCCGCGTGGTCGTTTCATAGTTTCGTAGTGGTTCGTGCCCTGGATGTGGGCAACAACTCATCCGACATGCGGCAGACGTGGCCCGCCCAATCCCATTTATGTTTGCCGCCTAGGATGCTGCGCTCCATAGCTCGCTGGCAAACCCCGAGTTTGGACTTTTGCAGATTTGTCATTGAGCAGGTTTGTGAACCGTATGTGAGGATGGGGAGAATGCATACGTCCATAAGTTTTCGTTTAAGTGTGAGAGGAAGGTTTCCCTTCATCAGGTTTTTCATAGACCAATAGCCCTTCCACGCGTTATCTGTGCGTCTTAAGATTTCGGCATCTTGTCTGCTATGGAAGGATACTATTTGGCCTAGATATAGGTATTCAGTATAGGCTAGATATAGGTATTCAGATGGATGTAAGCCTATAAAAAATAAAACACAAATAAATTAGAGTATTAGTCCTCAGGGCTGTATTTAATGAGTTCAAGGCTTCCTTCATCATTCAGCATTAGTCTTTTCAAGCGTTTATTGTAACTGTTTGCTTTTATTGTCTCCAATCCATAGTTCGCCAATTCTATTAGAGAAATTCCTAAGTATTTAGGATATTTCCGAACAATTGAGGTGGACATTTTATACAAAAATCTCTTGGTGACACCATCCGGGAAATGCTTCAATATTTCATTCCATCTTATATCAGTCCATAGTTTGTAAGGTGAATCACGCAACCTGTAAGCAGAAATGCCAAGAATGGGTTCATCATCATCATCCGCAGCCAAAAATATCTTACTGCTGGGTATAGGCCTCCCTCTATTTATGCCATTCAATCCGGTCCTGTACCTTACGCATCCAAAATCTATGGTGCCTCTTGGTGTCATCTACCCATCGCAATTGGATGACCTCCACCTCTATATCCGGTTCTAGGTAACCACTTGGTCAAAGTCTGACTCAACCTGCCGTCACTTCATCTGGCCAAGTGTCCTGCCCAATTCTATTTGTGTTAAATTACAAGAATGGGTTACTTTGGTTGAATGTCTTTCAGACTTGTTTCAAATGTTTGAACACATGGTGTGGCACAAGACTTTATAGTCAAAGTCAAATAAGTGTTCAATTCAAACATGTGTTCTAACATTTGAAGCTAGGTCTGGCGGAACTTGTTTAAGTGTCATTTTAGTGAATGATTTCTTTGTATGGAAATCAATGATATTTTATTATCACTGATGAAAAAAACAAATCAAAAAGCATTTATGACAACTAGGTGATTCTACTTCTCAACCAATAGTTATGATTAATCTGATTTGGAAAATCTGATTCGAAGTATTTTAGCTAAAATTAGATAAACTTAATGTACCTACAAATGGAATCATAAAAGATTTTTTACTGCTAACAACTTCTATTTTGACACATTCATTCATTGTGCATTGGTCAATCAATGTTGACATAAGTAATATAGCTTCTGCCTACTTAGACAGCAATGTGGTCCTCACTACACATCAAAGATATATAGGCCCACAGAACTATAGTTCTGTGGGCCACACATTCTGTGACATTGCTGTTAAAGTAGGCAGTAATTACTAAAAAACTATAGTTAAAATACTTACAATTTGAACAATTTTCTTCTTAATTTATACAGTTTGATATCACATTTGACAAATAACTGTACATGCAGGTAGGCATACCAGAAAAAATTCAAGTATGTATAATCACAGTCCATTTCCTCTTGTAGATTTAACCAAAAGGATTTCTCAAATGTTCTATCTTTCAGCTCATCTAATGGCAGTTCTGAGTATTTCAGCATTCCTTTAAGAAATTTTTCTGCTCGTTCCATATTCCATTTCTCTTTTTTCTCTTTTGTTCCTATTTTGCCTGGAACAAAAAATATTATCTTAGGTATAGGTACTCGTCTGTAGTTCTGAGTGTATGCTTTTTCTTTAGTAAACATAATAAAAAAAAACACTGTCATATGCAAATCAACAAGTTGGCCACTTGTTGGTTTGCATTGGGTTAATATTTTTATTTTTGTATAAAAATCTGATGAACTTAAATATCATGATGAATTTTTCAAAGTCAGACTAGCAATATGCTGAGAAGCAGAGAACACAAGTGGAGCAAAATTGTAATACATTGGTAACCCAGAGACAGCAAACGAAGCAGGCAAATTTTGTCTTCCCCTGCTTCATTTGCTGTCTCTGAATTAATCATGAGATGAGAGAACGAACTCAGGATCACAGCAGCTGGTCCAACCTGGAGAAGAGTGGCAACAGACAGAAAATAATGGAAATGTTTGGAGGAGGCCTTTGCCAGGAGGCACACTGAGCTCAGAGACATCTTATAACAAACTCAAAAGAAAGAATGGGGTTCAGGATAAACGGCTTAATATAGATAGATGCAAATCAAATTTCTCTTGATCTTACCAGATTTTATTGCAGCCCGTCTTTTGTATAAGCCTCGAACATGTCTTCCTAATACTATAGCTAATATTGGAGGGGCTTTGTCCATTTTGTGCGTTAAGCATACTTCAATAATTTTTTCTTCATATTCATTGTATATGTATCTAGTAGCCCTGTCCAGAGACAAGTTGAAATATTTTATGTATCCAAAAACTTGCTGTATTGTCCTTTGCAAGCCTCTAGCTAAATAAGCCGCTACAAAGCGTCTAACGCGCTCTAGTGGATTGGCTTTCAGTCGAGACCCATTATAGTTTCTCCAAGTAGCAAATATTCTTAATTTGTCCGGAACATTATATTTCTGAAATGAGAAGTTATTATTTAATAAATGGAGCACATAGGTTCGATGAAATAAACAATTTCATATTGAGTAGCTGAATTCGGACTTATGATGAAGACTCAATACTTGGAAGATATGTAAAAGTATAACTATTTTCTCTAATCAGTTATTAATAAATTAAAATTACCTTTATGAACCGTTTCCAGTTCTTAATAATTCTTTCATGCTCTTCACTAGTAAATTTGTCTGTGCGAAACTTTTCTTCCGCAGTTTCATTTAATTGGTAGAATGGTGCATGTTGTTTAGTCAAAGCACTATCTCCTTGGTACCATGGCTGCTCCCAAGTTATTGCACGATGTTGTAATTTCTTATGTAGAAGCTGAAAAACATTGTAGTATTATAATGCGGGCTTCAGACATTGGCCGACCTAGGCAGACCGAGCCAAGCAAGATAGCAGGAGTCTGGTTTGGCTCGGTCTGCCTAGGTTGGCAGATATTTAAACGTAAGTACCAAGTAGCCTATTAGTTTGAAAGGTTATGTTTACTTTTTATGGTTGGTTTCTATGAATGAATATTATGAATTACTACTAAGATTACGAATTAATAATAAAGTAGTAAGAGTTAGAAGCATGGAGTAGGTACATAAAATATATCTCAATGTATAGAACTTAGAAGTTACTTAGCTAGATGTAAATGGTAGAGAGTACCTAGTAGGTTACCTACTTGAATATATTCCTCAGCTTCCTGTTCGAGTTCTTCAAAATATACAAGCACTTTATCCATACTAGAAGGGTCTGTTACATCGGTTATATCATTAGCAAGAGCTTCTAAATTCATGTTTCTTGCTTGCGGTAATAACCTTCAAACACATGAAAAATAATTGGTGCTATCTTTACATCCACAGTCCACACTCCACAGAGCAGAGCACTTTTAAAAATAAAATGTGTACAGTTCTTGCAACGGATCTAGGCATTCGTGAAGTTAGCCGTTTGTCTGCGCAGTAACCGCTTTTTCATACAAAATTGTGTTCTGCGCAGACAAACGTCTCTCTTTATTCACACCAACAAGTACCTATTCACTTTCTTTGGTGTTTCTGCTTTTTTTGGTTCTCCTCTCCTCAGACGAGTCTTCTGTTCGTGCCTTTGAGGAAATGAGGAAAGAATAGGTCATTGGCTCGTGCTCACTCACAAAACCAAAAACTATCAATCAATCAAACAAAAATTGCGAATGCATAAATGGCGCGAAGCCAAATAAAAAAAAAAACGGCGCGAACCCCGCGAAGCAGGCAAAGTTGGGCAGACTCACAGAACAGAACAATATTAGGCTTGACTTTGCAGTAGTATAACGCGATTTGAGGGTTAAAAAGGTTTAAAACCGGTAGGGGTTTGCTCTCAGATTATTTATCGACCACATTTATCTCTAGGAATAGCATAGTTTTCGAGAAATTAATAAAAAATATTTCGATTCAAAAATTTGATTACAAGCGAAATGAAACGTTAGAATGGACAATTTGACAGCTAAATCTGTGTTGTATTGTCTATGGTATAGAATTTCATGTAAAATTGATGCAAACGGAACGTAAAACATATGTCAGTGTCATTGTAGGTATTGTCATTTTTCGCGCTCATTGTGTGTTCATTCTGCTCTTGTTTGAATATTTTTAGTGTGCTTTTCGGATTATTTAGTGTTTTTTGTTTTTTAACGACTTCTGCTTATCTTGTAGTAGTCTTGGACTGATTGTTTGCCTGTACCTACTATTGACCTACGCTTATCTTTTGGACTGTGATTGTTTGCCTGCACGATTGCCCTACGCTTATTCTCTGGACTCTGATTGTTAAGTAAATGAATGTTTATTGTTTTATTTATCAATAGCGAAGCGACGAGTGGTTAGGTGTATAGTGCAAAACCACGCACGAGCCGAGCGAAACATGCCGCGGTAGCGGCCGGCGAGTGCCAGAACCGACTTGCTCCTGTTGTACCTTAGCTTTATTACATAGGTAGCTACTTTCCGAGTATGATTGTTATACCGTTTTGTATGTTTGAGGTTAAGTTATATTAATTGATTTTTCTCAAGAACATTGCCCTTCCTAGTAATGCAAGTGGTATCAGGGGGGAAGATAGACCCCTCCCCCCTCCCCCCACCCCGACCCATAAAAATCATGTATGAATGACTCTAAAGTTATACCGCAAAGTGTTCTTCTAAAATTATTTTACTGATTAGATATAAATCATTTGACTGCTGAGTCAGCGCTGGAAGAGTCCTGCTAGCATTGACGTCCCTGAAACTATCCAGGGCAGTTAAGGAATCTCATCGTTCAGCTCATCTTATACTCCTATGATGTTATTCCTGTCGTACGCTTCAAGTCTACAACATAAAAAATGGGTTAAATCATATTTGTGATGGAACGTAGCCTCCAAATAATGAAATCCCTGTTTAACCCTTAGAGATTTTAACCATGGTTTACCCTATTCTACTTTAATCTGTGGCGGTGTTGACTGATCAGATTATTCTTAATCTGTGGTGTTGTTTTGGTTGGTTCATATTATTTATTCTCTTTGGTTGGGTTGTTGAGAAATTTTGGCGATGCTGATTGCGGATTTATCTTCTCGTCAGTTTCTCGGTTCTAAAAGCACCATGGATCAATTTTATTTACGCTCTACATTAGTGAATCTAACTTCGTAGGAAAAGTTTGATTCTATGAATATCCTTGCCTTCATACCATGCTTCCAAGAAATTATAAAGGCTCCCCCTGCCCTGTGCGATGTGTGATCATGTTGTGAAGTGATTTCCAGTGCCTCTGTATATAACGATATATATACCTGCTCTTGCTATTTACTATATTACGAACGTTCGATTTCAAATGAAATAACACCAACGAAATGTTCACCTCTCAAGATACAAGAAAGGTTTTCCAAAAACCTAATATTCTTCGTAGAAAACCTAAGGCGAAGCGAGGAACTCAAATATACACTGAATCTTCTGCAGCTCAATCCCATCTAGCTCATGAAAAGGATAAGTCTTTCAATTCAGAGAATGCCAGAGCAACACCGGAGTACCTAGTACTGGATTATGAAACAAGAAGTACAATAGAGTGTCTGGATGAAAGTAGCCAACATTATGAAGTTATCAAATCTGAGGAAAGTACACATGGGGCAATAACAGCAAAAGTTTTCAGTGTAGCAGGAGCTGATGAGGCTAATGTTGTATTAGCGGATAGTGAAAGCAAAGAGAAACAAAGCAATGAACTCTACATGATTAAACATTGTAGTCTATTTGAACAGCAAGACACTGGTAAGATTTTTTTAAATTATCCATAAATAAATACTTATATAATAAAATACTTATCATAAAATCATTTTATTTAAAACTAGCGACCCGCCTCGGCTTCGCACGGGTGCAATTTGATCTATCTCGTAGAGTTGAGCCAAATGCAGTATTATACTTATAAAGCTTACTCTCGAATCATTCGATCTATTAAAAAAATTGCATCATAATCCGTTGCATACTATTAAAGATCTAAGCTAAAGGACAGATAGACAGCGGGAAGTGTCTTGATTATTTAGTTAAAATATTATAATATTGTGTTATTATTATTTTTACTAATTATTTAGTCATAGGTTATAACTATGACTGGTATAGTGATATCTTCTCATGAAATGTTTTTTTTTTTAGTATATTACTTCCTCTGCTCTACAAATATCTAGTTAAAATTCCAAAGAGTACAAAATAATAATTTTGGCTTGTAAGAGTTTTTAATCAATATTCAAATAATGCATTACAACATCATCAGACAATAGTGTGGTTCACAGATAACGAATAAAAAATGTGTCTCATTTACAGATAGTCAAGAGGAGCAGGGTTCTCTGAATATTGAATCATTTTTAGTGGACAGTCCTATTAAAAAGGTAAAATTAATTGTTGGCAACTGCTTCAAATAGAACAGGAGATACTTATGAACAATTACATATACATATCTGCAAGATGTGGGCATGTATAAAATATTATGTGTTTGGACATGCCTCTGACTAGCCCCCTTAGACATCTTTAAAGGATCTGGAATAAGTAACATAAAAAGATCTGAGAGAATGTCTACCGCACCTTGGGGATACAGTCGTGAACCTGCTGTTTTACATAATATTGAAAATACATAATATTGAAAGTGTTGTAGTTGTATGTCATGTGTCAACAATGATCAATTAGCCGTTTTTAATACAAATCTAAGTCTGATACTCTTTTAACTTTTGCTTATTATGCCAAATTTGTGTTTAAAAAGATGATGTATGCCTGCTCAGAAATATCTGACATATCTGTTTTAAACTCAATGAGAACAGAATACTGTTCTCATTGTGTTTGAATACCGTATGGAGCCTTTTCGAGGCACATTTAAAATCCATTCATCACACTGGTTCTTAAGAACTAGTGACACAACAATAAGAAGTTTGAGAGGGTCCTAAACAAGCCTAATTTAATATATATAATTGTAATGTAAACTTGTCAAAATGTGTTGTACTTCTATCTAATGTATGATATTATTAAGAGCTCATTATTATACTGGGGCTACACTTGCGTGCCTGATAATATGACTATGCAACCTTGACCAAAATAACAGGATTATAAGTTAGAGAAATAAATTTAATTGTACTGACAAGAAAACACATTGATAATTCCTAAACAATCTCTTTTGTTTTAGCATTGCTTGTACTTATTGTATATTTTTAAAACTTTTTGGGGCTTATTACAAGAAAATGAGCCGAGTTTAGACCAAGTCTAACTAAAAAACTGTCCCTAGAAAAACGATCTTTAAATACTCGTACATAGAACGCTTTTTTGTGGTAATAGTTTTGTTTTGACATGTGTCAACATGGGGTTCAACTAAGATTTTACGTTTTTATAATAAGCAGCTTTGGCTTTAAATGTTTCAGAAACCTGGAGTGTCCAATGATTCATCCAATCCCGCTTCAATGAAATCAGAGACTGAAGTTGAAAACAAATGGTGCCTTAATTTTATGAGTGATGATTCCAAAGATATGGTCACACCTAATTTTTGTGAGTACAGACTACAGTCTGTAATAAAGTTTTTATTTTCCTAATCAAAACTGTAGTTTTGATTAGGAAAATAAAAACTTTATTTCCTATCTATCAATCTATTTGATTTTTTTTTATTTTCAGTTGATACATGTTTTCACTGATTGATAAACAATGCCTTTTCACACCACTCCTTAGTCTTTTATATCTTTTCTTTTTAAAATAATTAGTAGGCATGAATTAGTTATTTGATTCAGATTGTTAATATACGAGGTATAAAAAGACTACTGAAGACGAAAGGGTACAGCATCCCAACACAAACAAATCCTAGATTTTTCCGAAAATAATAAAGAGTGCAACCCTTAAATTTTCGATAGTAGTCTTTTTACAGCCTGTATTATTAATTTATTATATACTGAAGACGAAAGGGTACAGCATCCCAACACAAACAAATCTTAGATTTTTCCGAAAATAATAAAGAGTGCAACCCTTAAATGTTCGGTAGTAGTCTTTTTACAGCCTGTATTATTAATCACTACATAGTATAAAACAAAGTCGCCTTTTCTGTCCCTATATCCCTATGTGCGCTTAAATCTTTAGAACTACGCAAGGGATTTTGATGCGGTTTTTTCCAATAGATAGAGTGATTCAAGAGGAAGGTTTATATGTATAATACATGCATCATATACTAAGGCAACATTGCTAATTTTAGAGGTTTCTAACGTGATGTCGTAAATTAACCTATTTTTTTGGGCTTATTTATGCCCGTGCAAAGTCGGAGCGGGCCGCTATGTTTTTATATACAACGTTCATAGTTTTTCTGTAGTGTATTTAATTTAGTATCAGCATTGCACCCGTGCGAAGCCGGGGCGGGTCGCTAGTTTATTATATACTGAAGACGAAAGGGTACAGCATCCCAACACAAACAAATCCTAGATTTTTCCGAAAATAATAAAGAGTTCAACCCTTAAATTTTCGGTAGTAGTCTTTTTACAGCCTGTATTATTATTTACTATTATTATCAGCCGTAAGAGTCCCACTGCTGGGCATAGGCCTCTCCAATGTATATAAATCAATTATAATATTAGAGTTTTATTAAAGCCAAGTTGTATTGGCCTACTAATAATGAACATGATTATATTGTCTGTTTTCAGATGATGGAGCTCAAATTAGCAAAGTTAATATTGATTCGAACCCAATTACATTCAGCAATGAAATTCGTCCAATACAAGTCCCTACTGTGCGTGAGCAAGATATTATACAGAGCTGTTTAACTAATCGAGTTGTCAAGTATAAGGTTTGTGTTTGACTGAGCTCCCTGATATGATTAGTTTCCCTTTTTTACTTTAGATGTGGCGCCATCTAGTTCTGTTTTAGGTTACTTATCGCTGTATTTCTGTTGGAACGGGCTAATGTCGGGAATGGCTGAACCGATTTTAATAGGACTTAGGTTACACTGGAAGATAGAAGAGGTTGTCGGAGATATAGGCTACTTTTTATTCCGGTATTCCCGCGGGATCGGGATTTACGCGGGTGAAACGAACCCACGCGAACGAAGTCGCGGGCACAGCTAGACTTAATTAAATTTTGGACATTAAAGCTCAAAGAATAATAAAGATTCTATGAAACTTTTTGACTTCCAGTGTGATATTCCTAACTGTAACAAGAGTTTCTGGACTGAAGCAAGGTTGCAAAAGCACAAAGTGATTCACAGCAGGCAAAAGCCCACAAACATACCGACCACAGTGGAATGTCCGGTGAAGAAAGTGGACAATGATGGCGTAGAACACGCGTGTGGCATCTTGTTCCCGACCAAGGAGATCCTCATGAAGCATTTAAGTGAAGATCATGTGCCCGAAGACGCTACTTACAGGTAAGGGTGCGTCCATAAATTACGTGAAGTAAATTTGGCATGAGTTCACTGAGTGAAACATGTACAGTACGCACAACCGATCTTTATCTCTCTGAAGTCTCGCTACCGCTGCTATAACGGATAAAATATGAGCTTATCAAAAATTTGGATTGTGACTTGTGAGGGTTCCTTGGCCGAATGGTAAGGCGCTCCGGCTTTAGGATCGCGTAAATCGCGCAATTACCTAGCAATAGGTAATTGCGCGATTTACGCGTACGCGTAATTCGTACGTATTATGTATCAGCGATAACGAAGCTACTTTAACTTTGAAACTTCCTTGTTTTCACTTAACACTTTAGTTATCTTCAGCAATTGCTACTCGATAGCTACTCGACCATAATCAAGCGGACGAAGCAATAATTGCACTTTTTATACCCGACTGCGTCAGAAGGAGGGTAATGTTTTTGTTTCGGCATTTATATTGCTGTTACTTGATTCTCATTGTTTTGTTCAGATGTTCCCAGTGCGCCCGTCGTTTCTGGTGGGCGACGGGTATGCGTACCCACTTGCAATCCTCGTGTACAGCCGCCCTCGCGTGCAGCTGGCCCGGCTGCGGCCGCGTGTTCCGTCAGCCGTGTCGTCTGCGGGAGCACGCGCGTGCTCACACCGGCGACCGACCCTACCCCTGCAGCTATCCCGTAAGTGAGGCAACATAGATAGTGACCCCAGCAGCTATCCCGTAAGTGAGGCAACATAGATAGTAACCCCAGCAGCTATCCCGTAAGTGAGGCAACATAGATAGTGACCCCAGCGGCTATCCCGTAAGATAGGCAACATAGATAGTAACCCCAGAAGCTATCCCATAAGTGAGGCAACATATATAGTGACCCCAGCAGCTATCCCGTAAGTGAGGCAACATAGATAGTGACCCCAGCGGCTATCCCGTAAGTGAGGCAACATAGATAGTGACCCCAGCGGCTATCCCGTAAGTGAGGCAACATAGATAGTTACCCCAGCAGCTATCCCGTAAGTGAGGCAACATATATAGTAACCCCAGCAGCTATCCCGTAAGTGAGGCGTTGTAAAGTGTTCACTATCGATAGTTTTGGAAAAAAATAATAATATTTTATAAAGATTTTGGCTCTGTTTAAATGCTGGGACTCGCCTTCGTAACCGCCGTTGCCAGGTATCATACATGTTTCTTGACTACGCCGAAGGCAGGATTTATCAAAAAGAGGGTAGTTTCTGATATTTTTATTGAAAGATAAGGCTAGTCCATAGATCTAACACCATTCAACCTATTTAATATTCCAGAATTGCAACTGGGCGTTCCGTTCTGCGAGCAAACTGGTGCGACACACGCGACGTCACACCGGCGAGCGGAGGCACGAGTGCGCGGCGTGTGGGCGCGCCTTCCCGCGCCGCGAGCACCTGCGCGACCACGCGGCGCGCCAGCACGCGCGCGCGCCCCGCGCCTGCACCGCGCCAGGTACTGTCACCTTCCCGCGCCGCGAGCACCTGCGCGACCACGCGGCGCGCCAGCACGCGCGCGCGCCCCGCGCCTGCACCGCGCCAGGTACTGTCACCTTCCCGCGCCGCGAGCACCTGCGCGACCACGCGGCGCGCCAGCACGCGCGCGCGCCCCGCGCCTGCACCGCGCCAGGTACTGTCACCTTCCCGCGCCGCGAGCACCTGCGCGACCACGCGGCGCGCCAGCACGCGCGCGCGCCCCGCGCCTGCACCGCGCCAGGTACTGTCACCTTCCCGCGCCGCGAGCACCTGCGCGACCACGCGGCGCGCCAGCACGCGCGCGCGCCCCGCGCCTGCACCGCGCCAGGTACTGTCACCTTCCCGCGCCGCGAGCACCTGCGCGACCACGCGGCGCGCCAGCACGCGCGCGCGCCCCGCGCCTGCACCGCGCCAGGTACTGTCACCTTCCCGCGCCGCGAGCACCTGCGCGACCACGCGGCGCGCCAGCACGCGCGCGCGCCCCGCGCCTGCACCGCGCCAGGTACTGTCACCTTCCCGCGCCGCGAGCACCTGCGCGACCACGCGGCGCGCCAGCACGCGCGCGCGCCCCGCGCCTGCACCGCGCCAGGTACTGTCACCTTCCCGCGCCGCGAGCACCTGCGCGACCACGCGGCGCGCCAGCACGCGCGCGCGCCCCGCGCCTGCACCGCGCCAGGTACTGTCACCTTCCCGCGCCGCGAGCACCTGCGCGACCACGCGGCGCGCCAGCACGCGCGCGCGCCCCGCGCCTGCACCGCGCCAGGTACTGTCACCTTCCCGCGCCGCGAGCACCTGCGCGACCACGCGGCGCGCCAGCACGCGCGCGCGCTCCGCGCCTGCACCGCGCCAGGTACTGTCACCTTCCCGCGCCGCGAGCACCTGCGCGACCACGCGCCGCGCCAGCACGCGCGCGCGCCCCGCGCCTGCACCGCGCCAGGTACTGTCACCTTCCCGCGCCGCGAGCACCTGCGCGACCACGCGGCGCGCCAGCACGCGCGCGCGCCCCGCGCCTGCACCGCGCCAGGTACTGTCACCTTCCCGCGCCGCGAGCACCTGCGCGACCACGCGGCGCGCCAGCACGCGCGCGCGCCCCGCGCCTGCACCGCGCCAGGTACTGTCACCTTCCCGCGCCGCGAGCACCTGCGCGACCACGCGGCGCGCCAGCACGCGCGCGCGCCCCGCGCCTGCACCGCGCCAGGTACTGTCACCTTCCCGCGCCGCGAGCACCTGCGCGACCACGCGGCGCGCCAGCACGCGCGCGCGCCCCGCGCCTGCACCGCGCCAGGTACTGTCACCTTCCCGCGCCGCGAGCACCTGCGCGACCACGCGGCGCGCCAGCACGCGCGCGCGCCCCGCGCCTGCACCGCGCCAGGTACTGTCACCTTCCCGCGCCGCGAGCACCTGCGCGACCACGCGGCGCGCCAGCACGCGCGCGCGCCCCGCGCCTGCACCGCGCCAGGTACTGTCACCTTCCCGCGCCGCGAGCACCTGCGCGACCACGCGGCGCGCCAGCACGCGCGCGCGCCCCGCGCCTGCACCGCGCCAGGTACTGTCACCTTCCCGCGCCGCGAGCACCTGCGCGACCACGCGGCGCGCCAGCACGCGCGCGCGCCCCGCGCCTGCACCGCGCCAGGTACTGTCACCTTCCCGCGCCGCGAGCACCTGCGCGACCACGCGGCGCGCCAGCACGCGCGCGCGCCCCGCGCCTGCACCGCGCCAGGTACTGTCACCTTCCCGCGCCGCGAGCACCTGCGCGACCACGCGGCGCGCCAGCACGCGCGCGCGCCCCGCGCCTGCACCGCGCCAGGTACTGTCACCTTCCCGCGCCGCGAGCACCTGCGCGACCACGCGGCGCGCCAGCACGCGCGCGCGCCCCGCGCCTGCACCGCGCCAGGTATTGAGTCGTTCTTGATAGATCGTCGAAGTTAAGCTACGTACGAAACGGTCCGTAAGTGGATGGGAGTGGTATTTTCATCTGAGCGCTTCCGTGCTTCGGAGGTCACGTTAAATCGTCGGTCCCGGCTATTTAAGCCGTTAAGCCATGACGGAAGCCTCCGCCATGGCTTAAATGCCGTTAAGATTCAAAGCGCCTTTCAATCTTATTGTATTTATCATTAATTATTATTGTATATGTGTATTGGGCCCGCCTAACGCTAAAATAATTTTTTCAACAGGTTGTGACCAGATATTTTCGAACATGAGTTCTCTATGCATCCACATGAAGAAGGCACATGGGCCGGACAGCAAGCCCGCTGCGCCAAAGAAGCAGAGATCGTCTAAGAAGAAAGCGTCATCTGACTTACTAGTGGTATGTTTACTTACTGAGAACTTAAATCAAAACTTATTTACATCTTAATTTGAGCTCAGACTGCATTTAGGATTAAGGCCCGTATAAATAGTTGTCACTCATCAAGGTACTCAAGTGCGATATCATTTGATACGCCATTATGGCGTCATCAGCATCTCAAGATTGATATCAAGTGCGGCCTCTTGAGCTGAGTAAGGTTTATTAATATGGGCCTAAATCTCTTGACTTTTTCGGTGTTGACAAGAAAAAGCCAAGACATAATGTCATGATCATGGTAACATGTTCAAGAGCGGTTTAAGCTACAGATCTCTCTCTTCTCGTATTTAACTATGTAATAGGAAAGAATAATAATCTCGTGGGTTCTTTATTTAATTTTTTAAAATGAGCTACAAAAAAAAAATGTTAAACTACTTTACAGATGACAATAGAAGGAGGACCTTCATTGTTCAAATACAACGGAACTGCTCCCGAATACACTTCATTGAGCGATGAGATAGAAACAGTTACTGCAAGCGCTATGATAATACCCGAATCTGAATTAGTCGATGACTTCACAGTTGAACTCGAGGGGGTGAATGATGTAAAGGGGGTGAATGATGTAAAGAGGGTGAATGATGTAGAGGGGGTGAATGAAGGGATTGAAGGGGAAGGGGTTGTTATCGGGTATGATTTGGAGGGGAGATGTGCTCGCACGTATTGTACGTGGCCGCTGCAAAGGACGCAACAGTCGGAACAAAGCTTCGTTATTGAAGAAGATACGCAGGTATATATTTGTTTATAATTGATATAGTAGCTTGATTAACCTTGAGAGAGTTGGTGGTGTAGTGGTGCCTTCCTAAGGTCGTGGGTTCGAATCCAGTCATGCGCCAACGAGAAAATATTGTGAGTAAACCGGCATGTCGCAGAACCACTTAACTTAGGGGTTTTTTTGTAAACTCAAAAAACTTCATCCATGCTTAATTTTCGACCTAAGTCCATCATTGAAGTCGTTTTTTTTTTGGTTTTTAAAACGGGGGAGACCTTTTCCCAGCTAAAGGTTTAGGTTTAGGTTGAATAAAAAAAAACTTAATTATTTATCAATTTAACTCCGACCGAATAATCTGATATTTGAAGCGCGCATTCTGTCAATCACGTCAACTGTCAAACGTCAAATGCCATAGGGTTACTTACTTAGGGTTATTAGTATTTATTTATTTAGAAAAGTTTACTTGTCGATTTAAACCCTTATTAACTTTGTTAAACCAAAATACTTGTAAAACGGCGAATGCACAAGCCATGAATAAAAAAAAAAGTTTACCTTACCCACGGGATGAATATCAAATATTTAGAGCCAGGAAGAAAAAAAAAATCGAATGTTCGACAGGTAAGCAACCCCGGAACATTTTAAGAAAATAATTTTTCTTTTATAATTTTTTTTAGTCAATTTTCCATTGTTTTCAATGCTGCTTTTCGTGGCGCAGACAAATCCAACTAATCAAAAACCATGAAAATCGGTCCAGTAGTTCTCGAGTTATAACTGTTATAAGTGTTCGAACCACAGACATCAGAAATAAATAATAATAATGGATTCTGTGGCCGAATGGTAAGGCACTCCGGCTTTAGGAGGATCGTCTGATCGTTGCGGGTTCGAACCCCGTCGGAATCGAAAATTTTGATAAGACTTTTCATTTCTTAATGAAATACCTAAGTGTGGTTTAACATGATCATCTTCCTTGTTTTAGCACTATAAAAAAATATAAATGATCAGAAATGAGGTTCGAAAAACACGACTTTCTTTGTATAGTAGATACCTACGTATTATAAAAAGAGTTGTAAAAGTGCAGTTCTCAAAGTATGTGCTGTTAGAGTGACTTGAGATTTTTTGTAATGAAACTGATTTTGCAGGTGGAACAATCTGAAAACTCCGAAAGCAATATCTACACAGTGCGGAGTGATCTCTTCCTTCACGGAAATGTACTGATAAACGAAGACAGCGAGTAAGTTCAATCTGAGCGCTTCCGTGCTTCGGAGGGCACGTTAAATTGTCGGTCCCGGTTATTAAAGTCGTTCAGCCATGACGGACGCCTTAAGGCGGCCTAAAACTCCGTCACCAGAGTTGGGCAAGCCATGACGGACGCCTTAAGGCGGCCTAAAAATTCCGTCACCAGAGTTGGGCACTGACTCATACGAACTAACTAGTTCAATTATAATTACCATATAAATTCCATAGTAAAATTAAAATCCATGGTAAAAAGTTACAAGTATTTATTTCAAAATACGAAAATCTAGTTACAAAATAGATAAAGGTGGATGGATAAAGTTTAAGGCGTGTCGCTAACAGAAACGAAAGGCTCGAAAGCGTGGCGCGGGAGCGAATCTCGTTGAAAAAAGTAAAAAACAAACAAAAGTCAAGAGTCGAGGCGCGGGTGAGGCGGGGGCGGGGCGCGGGCGCGACGTGGGCGAGGCGCGCGCCCCTTCCGCGGCTCCTAATCACCTGTCTCTACTCTTGAAGATGTCATGTTGAATGAATGAAACAAGCTTAGCTTAGCACACGTCAATTTCGCCCGCGCCACGACGCTGCCTCGACGCCGCCCCGACTTTTCTGTTAGCGACTTGCCTAAGTTTATCCGTCTCACTACAAAAAAATAAACCGTGTTTAGCGAAGCACTAACTGAAAAGTATCTCTAGAAAAACGATCTCTAAATTAAATACTCGTACATAGAACGCTTTTTTGTGGTAACAGTTTTGTTTTGACATGGTGTTCAACGGATGCTTAACTTTTTTGTAGTAAGACCCGACTTTTGGAATCAAAATTACTTCTTAACCTTCCTGGTAATGTATTTCTTGATGAATTAGTTATGTCTTTAATTCGCAGGTTAATGAGGGAAAGCAGCAACAGAGCGGCGAACGAGGTGGAAGAAACATCCGGTGCGGGCCAACTTGACGGCTTGGACCTGATCGACTCGCATCCTACCATCGATCTCATGCAGGTAATTTAGACAAATTAACTTAGATTGTGTGAACTATTGCCAAAAAAGTAGCTTTTAAATCAAGAGTTTTAAGCTACGTTAATAACAAATCTCATCCAAATCCGTCCAGCCGGTTCGGAGTGAAAGAGTACACACAAACTTCCGCTTTTATAATATTAGTGTGATCGTTTTATTAACCTATTGTGTCCTTCTGTTGGTTATGGCTATAATTTAGTGGACTTACTTGATAAAACTTGGAATCGATGTAGATCGTAGCATGGCACATAGACTATTTAAATGTTGTTATCGAGTGAAATTGCGAACCAAAGCTAGGCAATAAAATGGGACCATTTTGACCTATCTGTGGTCAGACGAGTGATATAATATAACACGATTGTTTCAGGAGGAACTTATGTATGGCGACGGGGCGGTGGACGAATCATCTTTTCGAGTATTCCTAATGAACGGTGAGGAACTATCATAGACTAAAACGACAAAGTAGCATTGTATCCAATGTTATTGAATTGATTTTTATGTAATTCTTACAGAAATTCCAAGTTTGTAATGCTGACTAAACTTCTGTTTGAAATTAGTGGCATTTCAAACTTTGAATAAAAAAATTACAAGTCTATTTCGAAGGCTTGAAACTAAAAATGATCAGAGAAAGAATATAAACTTATAAAGTGTGTTTACGAGTCCCACATTCGTTAAAAATGTAGAGGTATCGAAGTCAAAGTTCAGAAATGGGATTGCGATATCGCGCTTATGTTTTTTATTGAATAGTGCATGAAAAATAGTATATGTGAGTTCTGTCAAGTGCTTCCGAATTGTGTATCGTCTAAGGTAACTCGGGGCTAAAACAAAAATTTATATTTCATAACGATTTCATACCAATATGAATGGCACGTTTTTCGAATTAATGTTAGTAGGTATAACGATCAAGAAGATGAAAATTATTCATCAAACTAAGACTATGCTAAGTGCAAACTTTGTATATTTGTCTCTGTCACTCGCGCAAAAGAAACAAAAATTATCTGAGTTATTGGTTGCCAATACATTCTTGCGTATTGCATGTGTGGGAGCGAGATAGAAATATTACCTATTGAGCGCGAAAGAGGCAGCCAAAGACATACGAAATTATCTCTGCTCCTTCAATCGGTAAGCCCACTGATTTGGAAATAGATTTAGGATGTGTACTTATTCTAAATGTTTCGGTAAGCCAGCCGATAGATATTTTCGAAATGTCTACGGCTAGTTTTATTTCTTACCATCATTTTCTAATCGTCTTTGAATGGTACTGACTTTACACTCGATTTACAAAGTTTGTAGAGTAGGTAAATAGGTGTTTAGGTCGAAGTGTTTAGGGAATACTTATTGTCGTACAGGTCGATTCGACATGGAAGTTGCACTGATGGAACGATTCATGGGTCACTGAGATTGGAGTCCGCAACGTCATCGTGATGTTTGTTTGTAATATCAAATGATGTCATGTGGTAGTAGTACGAGTAGTTTAATAGGTTCAGTCCGGAAGTAATCAATCGTGTGAACATTGCATATTATGATACTTCCATGTTGTGTCGCTCTGTACTCAGAGTCACTAAACTTAGTGGTACAATTTTTCCTGTATATCATCATAATTTACTTTAAAACTTTCCTGGTTGTAACAATTTTACTCTATTTTTTATGTAGTTTCTTTTAAGGTGCAATAAAGTCTTTTATAAAAAATATACTATTACAATTTATATTAAATATAATAAGTCAATTGTATCTTAGGTGTTTACTTCCCTTTACTAATTTAAATATACATCTAGGCTTAAGTTTTGACCAAATTGTTTAAGTGAATTTGACTTGTAAAGTAACGGATGTTGCCATGTTATTGTACTCACATTGTTTTAATGTTTGTCTGAACCATCACAAAGTTTTTCCTAATACCCCTTTCTTGGTACAATTTCATTGAAAGGAAAATTTCTAAATAGCATGCCTTATAGTCATTAGACAATGGATTCAACATGATCCATAATGTAAGTTTAAAAATGTCAAGTGTGTTTAATCCCAGTTTGCGAAAAACCAATGAAAATGCGTCTGAATGTTAGTACTTACGTCACGTAGAGTCACTAACGTCTACTTATCTCCGTTGCTTATATATTAGTAACGGTTTTATATGGAAAACCTTTTAAGGAACGAGCTCTTACAGACGAACGGCACTAGCCATTAAGTGTCTCTGATGCCGTTCTCACATCTCCGCCGCGAAACCAGGACAGCGAAACCGCTGAATGGTTTTCGCCCTGATCAAGTGTAGGATCAGAAGCGGAACTTGGGTGGCGGTTCCGCGGCGGAACGTCACGCGAGCATAAAACACAGATAGTAGAGAAGGGTCACTTCTCAAAAAATAAATAAATAGCGACTCTCGCTGCGACGCAACAAAGTTCTATTCAGCTCGCATAAACGCTAAGTCCCCAGAGATTGTTGACAGACACGTGCGAAAACAACGCGACACTGCAATAAAAGGGCGGAGGTTTGGCTGGCGTTTGAGCAGATCGACAAAACCGCGCGGGAAGGGATAGAATTGAATTATAGTCAAGTTATGCGTTAGAGCAGGCAGTTTCGCTAGGTTTCCGCTTCTCCTACATACATACTGACAAATCAAGGCGAAATTGCAGCGGTTACGCAGTTCTTGTTTCGCAGCGAAGATGATTTAAGGGCGTCAGTGCACTAGTGAATACTTGTTAAATCATGATTATATTGTTTTTAGATTCAACTTTTTGTCGCTATTCTGAGGTTCGTAGACGCTATAAAAATGCTCTCAGATGGGTAATATTGGGTAATATAAACGAGTTGTTTGCGTATCGCCTTTTAAATTGCATGGTTTGATTGTGACGTTGTTGAACGCATTTGTAAATGGATATTGGCCAGCGTGAATCACAAATGGAACACATATTCCTGTTGAAGTATATTTATATAAACCCCCTTACCATGACCACTCTACGGTAGAGAGTAGAGACGCTAGAGTCGTTTTACTAAATTCTATCGTAGAGAAAAGTGGTCACGGTAATGGGCAGTTGCTTAACTAAAATAATTAGGCATAGCACTCCCAGTTTCAATCTGTAGTTTAGGGCGCAAGGCGAAGTTTTAAGCATCAACGCAGGCTAACTCGAATATTATGTTTCATTATTTGTAGTACCTACATATTAGTACTAATATCAATCTTTTTCGATGATTCTTAAAAAAAAATTAGTTCCTAAATTCTTACGGCACTACATGAAACTTAATAAAACCAGCCTCTATAGACCCTCCGCATATTTTATCTTGGATTTTTTGTTGCAAAAATCTCATTAATATAATTTAATAGGTATAAATAGTTTTTGAGTTGAAATTATGTTCTGAGTACAACTGAATCAACATTTTCAAGTGAAGAAATTCAAAGAAAGATACAGTCTGTGTTGATATAATTGAAATATAATGCCAATTTCTATATTTACGAAACAGACATCACTGGATGGTAACACCATCACTTGGCCTTATACGTACTTTTACTTGTATTATAGTCTTATTTTGTATATTGTCAAGAATGATCTCTAATGAAATGCCTTTTAGATTTAAGATTTACTAAAAGTAGCGTAATTTCTGGATGTTTGTGATACTTATTATAGCAATTGTTGTTAGTTATGGTCGTATATTCATCGTACAAGTGTTATTTAGTTAAGATACTTAAGGTTGCAATACTTAAAACGACTTTATAAGCTTTAGAGATAAGTTATTATTCTTATGATTGTCAATCCTCACAGATTAAAACAGGGGTTTGTTAACGCGCCTCCTATTGACGGCGAATCTAGGAAATGTATCTCTGTTCTTAGATTTTTTGTCTCTGTCACATTAAAGTCAATGAAAAGAGAGGACAACATTAACAGCCATTTAAAATTAAAAAGGGCATAAGTCTACATAAATAAAGGTATGCAATATGATTATATCTACAAATGTTTGTGGCTATAAAAGCCAAAAGTCGGCAGGTTAAACAAAAAAGTACCTGCAATCTTAAACAATAAATGACGTTAACGTCAATTTTTGCAGATTGTATAGAAGAATTTAATTTTGCACAATTTGTTAAGATGACTTTTAACACAGCAATTTTGAAAATTTTGATAAATACAGAATAGAGATACAATATTTCCTAAGTCTCACCATTAAAATGCGTTTTTTTTAGAAATTCAATTTTTCATTAACTGAAATATCGTGTAATATGTGACGTCAGAAAATAAATTACTACAATAAAATGAAGCTTTAGTTTAAAATTAAATTTTCTTGCATACAATTTTAAACTTGTTAACGATACGAGTAGGCACATAATAATTATATGTTTTAATTGCTAGTACTGGTGCGTAAACCAGCATACGGACCCACGTTTTAGTAAAATGCTTGGATTATCTGTGTAAATAACATTTAAATATACTAGATAACTAGATAAATGTAAAATGCTTATTTTTTGAGACTGTTGTTCCAAATTATTGTCATGGTGATATCACTTTAAATTATTTATCAAAAATGTATTTCAAAATTATTTTTCTATACGAGTTTATATTGGTTGTTTCTATATTTTGTTAAATGCTTCGTGAATTAATTTAATATCACAAATGTTCAACACTATACCTAGACAAGCTAAGTCATTTTATTAATCACATATCATTAATATTTTAGTTGTTATAACCTTGTAATATTCATTATAAATTGTTTGCTTTGTGTTATAATGAGAATTTTGCTATTATGTATAAGTACCTAATAAATGTTTTTTTTCCACTAAATATAGTTTGATTCAAATACAATTCCAGATGGGGAGGAAAGAGTGAAATACATGTTTAATTTGTTTAATTAAGTATTGTAATTTACACACAAATATTTATATGAATTGCTTTTGATCACATAATGCGTTATAATTATAATTATACATATAGGCACTTGTTAATAAACGTGGTGTAAAGTTACGCCGGGTGTAACTTAGGAGTAACCATACAATTTTTGGAGTTTAAACCTGGTGTAACTTTACACCACGTTTATTAATAAGGGCCATAATATTTAGTACCTACAATAACTCGATGGGACACTATATTAAATTAAGTATGTTTTATTTATTTGGGCAGATAAACAGTCTTACATTACATCGTCTCGTCTTGCGCACAATAAAGTACATAGGTTCACTTCGCCCAATGGATCTAGGCATTCGTGAAGTTAGCCGTTTGTCTGCGCAGTGAACCCTTTTTCATACAACATTGTGTTCTGCGCAGACAAACAGCGGCGATGTGTAGGTACCTACACATTACCCGAATGTGCGTAAAAAACATAATACTCTACTGCTTATTTGTTTTATCACAATAACATCTTAAATTAAAAAATGTCTGTTTTATAAGAACCTACTTTACCTATTATATTTTATGCATTAATTTCCAGACAATTTGTTAGCGACTGTACCTACCTACTTACAAATGCAATTGACAAATGACAAAAATACATATAGGTAGGTACATAAGTACTTGAGCTCATGAGGATGGTCATTCGAGTTCACATTCATACCAGTGGCGTAGCTAGGTAGCCAAGGGCCCTGGTGCAAAATAAACCGGGGCCCTAACTGAACGGTTTAGGTTTTATCAAGTTAAAATATGCAGGGTTTGGCAAAATGTTCTGATTCGTCATTTTCTGGGTAACTACACTCGTGAGCAAAAAAATCGACTCAGGACGCACGCCCGCGTTTAAAAAACTCTGGCAAAAAATCAGAAGCTTTCATTCTATTTCTGATTTTAACATCTCAAAGCTGTTAGTTTTAACTTTAAAATGAGTGGTCTACTTTGTTATTTACATTTTTATTTTGGTAATGAAAAAATATTGAATGAGAAGGAGTCTTAAGCAATGAAAAAGGGTGATCATTAACAGTAAAGAAAATACCAGCTTAAATTCGTCAAAATATTAATTTATTAGAAATTAAACTATCAATATTTAGTGTTGCCCCCCCTGGCCCTAATAACAGCTTCCAATCGCTTCTTCATGGATCGAATAAGTTTCTTTACTCGATCTTGTTCGATGCTATCCCATTCTTCAATGAGCGCCGCTTTGAGGTCCGATTTTGTGGCTGGTGCAGGATTTCTAGCCCGAACTTTTCGTTTCAGTTCGTCCCACATATGCTCGATAGGATTTAAGTCCATAGCGGCAATTTCGACCTCCTGTAAATACTGCCGGACGGAACCTGCAGTATGTGGACGGGCATTGTCGTGCATTAAGATAAAGTTTTCGCCTATGAAACCGGCGTAGGGAACGACGTGATCCCCTAAAATCTCATCGATGTATCGGTTCGCCGTCAATCCTCCCACTCGACCACCAGTTTCAATAAAAACCAACTCGGTTTTTGCCTCCATTGAAATGCCCGCCCACACCATCCAGGAACCTCCTCCAAAAGCCACATTTTCTTTGATGCAGCACTGCGCGAATCTTTCTCCAGATCTTCTGTAGACTCGTCCTCTTCTATCGCTACCATGCAAGCATACTCTGCTTTCGTCTGAGAAGAGGACGGAGCTCCATTGTTCGTCAGTCCAATCAACGTGTTCTCTGGCAAATCGTAGGCGGGCTGCTCGGTGGGCTGGGGTTAATTTGGGGCCAGTAGCTGGCCTTTTTGGCTCAAGGCTAGCTGCCTTAAGTCGTCTTCTGACTGTCCAGCCACTAACAGCCACTCCTCGCGTTTCTCTGAGCTCTTGTTGGACTTGAACGCCAGTGAGGGCCCGATTTCTCAGCGATGTACTGACAATGAAACGGTCATCTCTCTCCGATGTGCACCTTTTTCTTCCGGAACCGCGTCTTCGATTAAAGTTACCAGTCTCTTGGTAACGACGGTAAACTCTGGAAACAGCAGACTGGCTCATGTTCAACGCATGTGCCACTTCACGCTGACTCTGGCCTTGTCGCAATAGGATGACCGCTTGAGCAGCTTCATCACTTGTTGTGTCCATTTTCAGGTAGAATTCTTGTTTGTTGATAACGGAGATGTGTATCGGTTGACGTTTGACGGCTAACTGATAAGGGTGGGTCAGGTAGATAACCTTTTATATGGGTAAGTAACCCTTAATTAGCACTATTGTAAACAAGCGCAAAAAGGGTGGTTACTGATCACAACATGTTGTTGGGTTGTGTGAGCAAGAAACATTACAATATTTTATATCATTTTGAAGCTAATAATAGGAGCTTTATGATTTTACTATGAAAAAAATATTTACACGATCAGTTTTTTTGCCAGTGACTTGCGACTGCAGGTGTGTCGCCTGAGTCGATTTTTTTGCTCTCGAGTGTATTTCAAAAATCGAATAATGCAGTTGTTTTTATTTTCAAAATAATCATACCTATAGTTTCCTAAGAACAAAACCTTCCGGACTCTCGGGACTCAGAGTCCGAGGGCCCCTTGAGTTGGGGGCCCCGGTGCACTGCACCGCCTAGCCCTTTAGTAGCTACGCCACTGATTCATACCCATGGAAGGTAATCATCGGTTTTTCAGTACAATACGTATAATCTGTATTTTGCGACAATACACTAAAAAAACATCCATATTTTATACGAACTTCCGTCCTTATGGTCATACAACCTGCGCAGTGTGTTGGTCAGGTGCCGTCAACGGCAAAGTATGGCTCGTGGTCCGCAACAGTGCGGTCGATATCTTGTCCCTGCATAGGGCTACGCCCCAGAGCAACGCGTATAGGACCAGTAGACCCGCAACTGACCCAGCGATGATAATCCCAGAGCGTCGACCTTGTCGCCAATCCAGGATCTCATATATAAAAGGGTTACCCATTCTGGAAAAATAAAAGCAAGTTAACTTAATTAGCTACTTATTTGAAAATTATAAGCAAGATAGATGAGCTGTTGTGATCTATCAATCCTGATGACCTAGTTTTGGGCCTAAAAGAGACTCATAACAGGTAGTACGGTCTGGGATGATCTAAGGTTTGAGGAAGATCGTCCAATGATGAAGATGGAAGCAATGGAACATTTTGAGGGAGACCTTTGCCCAGCAGTGGGACACAGGTTAAAAAAAAATGTAATTTAGCAGACTGACAATGTGGCGACTATAAAAAAAGATGTGGCAAACTATGTTTTTCATAAAAATATTCTATCAAATTGCACAATTTTAGAATGTTGTCTAATTTTTTGATAAAAGACGTGCGATGAGAATAAGTATAAGGCTTATTTTTCAGTGTAGGTAGATGGTTATTATAAATATAGGTTGGTAGGTACTACTCACGCATCAGTTCCCCCCGCTGCATAGTAGATCGCGGAGAAGGCAGCGTACCACAGCCCTAAGCCGAGTGGCTGATACAAGTGCAGCACTCGAACAGGAGTGCGCGAGACCAGCAGCTCGATAGCGGCAATGCACGAGTTGAACCCGTGCGTCGCTACGTCCAGCCAGAATAACTGTGGAATGTATTCTTCAGGTTCTGAAAACAATAGAAACGGTTCCTTACTAATTACAATTATGTCTAAATAACTACTAAATGGGGAGACTTGCGACCAAAACAGAGGTAACTGAATCATACACAATCGTTGAAAATCAAAGCAGTAAACAATGGACAATAAATCAAATACAATAATACCTACCTTAGGTACTTGGTGGTACTTAGGCAACTGAAAAAAAGCTAAGTATTCTCAAACCGTATTTGTTTACCTACACGGCATTCATGTTTATGTATCTACCTAAGTAAATTAAGTACAAGCACAAAGACGACACAAAGTATTCGCGTGACTCTATCTAAATTACTATGATTACCCAGTTATACCCAATGCAATCATTAGGTAGGCTGCTTATAAATTGTTGGCAAGCATTCCGTCTGTATTATGTGAATTCGTATGTTATGAGTTAATGGCCAACTGGCCACGGGGTTTTTTGCCGCCTGAGTCAACGACATAATTTTTATTTCTAATAGCTGGAATAATTTAATGGATCAATTAGGTACTTACTTAATTTTTTTACACTTGGGAAAAGTCGTAGTCGGTATCTATTAGGTAGTAAAAATACGAACCAGGATCGTAGAGTAGGACCCAATACAGTGTGGTGATGAGCAGCGCAACAGGGACCGACACGTTGAACAGAAACCAGTACATGCTCACATACCACGGAAGCTGGTCCGATTCTGAAATAATAATAAGAAAATATTTTTAAGAAATCCGAAATATTTTGAAAACTAGGTACCTACCCATACATTATAGCCTAGGTAGGTACATTTTGACTTGTTATGGTGATGGTGATCACGCTACTCGTGACCACGGTAACTGTAATGCAAGACGAGTTACAGGCGTGGATCCAGACCTCAAAAAAGGTTGTGGGCACATCCGAAAATCGGCCAAGTGCGAGTCGGAACATGAACTCGCTCATGATCTATAATATGTACCTAACATAAAGTGTTTTTTTTTAATATTAACATGGAGCTCGTGTACCAATTTTGGTTAAATCGGTTGAAAAATGCGACATGTAAGCGAGAAAGTAGATGTAGACGGACAAAAGCTCGAAACTGAGACGCTTCGCTCACTCGCTCGGTCAATTAGGGTTGTGGGCATGCCCATTGTACCCACTATAGTAGATCCGCGCCTGACGAGTTATAGGTACTTACCTACTTAAGTGCAGGCTTTTTTTACTTTTCCCTACTTCAAGCTGGAACTGCTGAACGGATTTAGATAAAATTTTAGCTGAAGGTACCTTTATTTAGCTCATAACCTGAATCAAAGGATGAACTAGATACCTACTTCCTATACCGAAAGTGATGTATTTTCATTTAACTAAACGGTGAGCAAAATAGCAGGGTTTAGCTGCTTGTTTAATGTTTTGTCAATGACAAGAATAAGGTTTGCTAAAAAGGGGCACGCATCATAAGTAGTGATAAATTGTAGAAAAATTCATGTTGTGAGCGTACATCGTAATGACAAGAGAGACGGAAATGATCAAATGATAGTGTTGCGAGAGGCGCGAGCTGACTCGTTGCGTAGCGAAGGACGCGCGTTCATGTCTTTCGAAGGGGCGTCTGATGTAACGTGTTGCTGCAATATGTTTTGTAGTGGACAAGTGTGTTGAGCATCGGTAAAATTTAGTAGGTACTTTATTAGGAACAACTTAATTTTATAGGACTTATTTGAGGCATTTCTTGTATTTGTTTTTGTTAGAGAAGAGGTTCAATTATACGCCTAGCCATTTGATTAAACGGCGCCGTTCAACTAACCCTTTCCGGGTTTGTTTTGGTAGGCGGTAGGTAGGTTACTTATATCAGACACGTCATGATCTACCTAATAATATAAAAAAAAACGTAAACAGGTTCACGACTGTATCCCCGATGGGCTTGCAACCTGTCACGTATGGAATACTAACTTCTGCAAGATGTGGGCATGTATCAAATATGTGTTTGGACATGCCTCTGACTACCTAATAATATAAAACGTGATAATATATATTAAAGCTGAAGCAATAAAGATATGAAATTGAATTTATTGCACTTATTTTTAATTCATGTTTATTGTTTATCTATATTTTATTTGTGAACATTAGTATGGGGATTATATTATGTTACCATCCGCATCACTCGCGACTCGCGTGGTGTATAAGTATAGCCGTATAGGTTCCACAAATAGGATACTACAGCTATTGTAGAATTAGCCAAATTAATTCAAAGTTTCATACAATCTCTCACTCATCTTTCATACAATCAGTCCACGGTAAAAGGTGAGATTGAAACTAAACAAAAAGTATCTAGGTACCTAAGTAGACATAATAGTCTGCGCCATGAAAGTAGGCTTTTGGAAGGGGCGGCTCTACTGTCTACGTATAAAGATAAAATTGCAAAAGCTTTTTCGTAAGTTCTGCTCAATTCCGTACATTCACTTCGATCCCGGTTGGATTATAAAACCAAAGAAAGTGCTAAACAAGTTAAAGTAGGTACCTAAACGTAAAGGCTGATGATGATTCAACTTACCTACAAATTTAGAAAATTCAGATATACATACATAAGTACATAAAACTAGTAGGAAGCTACGATGTAGGATTATCTTACTTGCTGCTTATATTTTCGTGTTTTTGATGGTTTATCTACTGCACAAGATCTTAGGCAAAAGCATCAAAAATGCAAGATTCATGCCCAAATAAGTATATTTTTTCGAAAAATACGGGGGTTGTTACCTCCGTTTTGGATTGTATCACTTATATCATGCTCTCTTGACGTTGTGTAGGTACATAAGTATTAATTAAACACATCATTTCTTACGTGAATACCCATACCTAACGTAGGAACACTTGCGTGGTACTTACGTCAGATCGGTAAAAAAAAAAGGTATTTTAATGGTAGGTAAATAAATGGTTAAAGATCTGAGATAATGTCGACCGTGCCATGGGGATACAATCGTGAGTCTTCTTAAATTTGGAATAAGTAGTTGTAACTAGCAGCCTTTTAAGAGTTCAAATCCGGCCACCATAGCCTCAAGCAAAAACTCACGAATTAACTAAGTATAGGTAAGTATACGAATTGACCAAATCTTTTCAAAGAATAAGGAATACTCAATGTTTTTAGACTTTACTGGTTCATTCAAACTTGACAATTATGTTGAACCATAGCTAATTAAGTATAATACATTCTTACTTAATTTGTTTTGTAAAAACCAACAATGCAATTAGTTGAGTAAAGGTCTAAAAAAGGTGGCTCCGGCATTGCGTGAGTAATCAACATGATAGAGAGGGTCTCTTCTCATGTGGAAACATATACAGTTACCATGTTTAACTCATCTTGAAGTGGCGGAATAAATAAGAATTTATTGGGAATTTCACACTGCATTAAAGCCCCAAAGAACCAGAGCTTTTGCAATAGGAGAGCTTTTGTTATTTTTCGTAGATGCCTACGCAGCGTAGCAGTCTATCATTTTTAAAATTGGGTCAGCATGTCTATTACTGATTGAGCCCAGTGCCAGTTTAACCCATCGTGGTTAATTTATATTAGTGCAAACTAGTTCTAACCTAACCGTGAAGATGTTTACTACGAAACACTTTGTTAATCCGAATTAACCTAGTTACTGTCTATGAAAGCTTATAGCAAAAAAATAAATCGTGTAAATAGTAAGTTACTAAAATCAACGAAAGTTACCATTATGAGACTTGCAAACGGCCATCAAAGAGACAAGAGCTCCACTGATCTCCATCAAAGTGACCAACAGCATTCCCCAGTTGGTCAAATATATCAGCCAGTAAGGGTTGGAGGCCACAACTACCGACCAGATGAGCACACCCGTAGCCACCGCCGCCAGCACCAGCCGTATCACCAGCAACGGGATCGGAGACTCCCCAGGCTGCCATGACGAAGCGTAGAAGTCACTTAACTTGTCATTCCACGACACCCACAAATCCGATAAGGCCACAGTCTTCCTATAACATTTCACCATTTTGATTTACTCCAGATCAGAGTAACATTTCAACTGTGAGATAAAAGTTATCCGTATCGGATAGAGCGTTATCGATGGATTTATCAAGGATTATGCCAATCCAGTTTTATTAGGTGTTTAATTTTTGAATTGCTTTTTGGATTAGATAGAGCGAGTAAATGTTGCGAAGGCGGAGGCGCGAGGCCTCGACGGCGCGTACACGGAGCCAGGCGCGGCTACAGACTGGTTGCAACGCTACCTCAGTCTTACCGCTTGCAAACTTGCGCAAACCTTAACCTTTATGTAATCACTTGTTTTCTAACTGACCGGAATGTGTCAATATTTTGCAATTAATCCGTGGGCTGATGAGTAGCGGACAAAAATTTAACAATTTTTCTTGGAAAAATATGTTACTTGAAATAAACTTTATAGTTTCAAAAGTTTCTGCGTACATTGGTAAATAATGCTGGTCATTCACACAGCATCATCTGGCATATTACTGAGCACCTTTTGAGTAACTATAAAGTTTTTTCTATTCGTATTAATCACGTACGACAATTTTGCAATGTAATGCGAACGGAACATACCATAGTCATGCTAATCTTAAACGTAAAACTGGTGTTATTTTACGGTTCAGCAGTTTGAATATGTAGGCAACTATATTACGAGTAAGTATGTTGTTTTTATACGCATTGCTTGCGCATACATCATAGAGAAAGACCTGCAATCTATGATTGCTTGCATACAATTTTATAATGTTTCGGTTGTACTTACTCAAATTCTCTTAAACTAAAAGTCATGGTTGATCAACTCAGTTGCCCCAGTATAATAATATCCTACCCAGTTTTAAATTAGAGATCTTGCAAAGTAAATTATCCACAAATAACACACTTGGGTTCTAGGTACTCTGTTACATTGGCAGTTGACATTCGCCTTGACATTGAGGATATTCGAAGAAAGAAGAATGGTATGCAAATAAAAAGATCTCTATGGGTTTTTGTAAAAAAAAAGTATGAGCAGCAGGCAGCAGATTAAAAAAACGCAGATACCTTTGGACTTTTGAATTATTTATTATCTTTGTTCTTCTCACCCTAGGTCCTAGCAGTAAATAGTAGGATACAAAGGTGTGTCATTTGTACTACCAGTTGTACTTCATAATAGTACTACTGACATGGAGGCAATTAAATATACCTACTTGCTGGGTATGCCTATACCATTTCAAACAATGTCCTAGTCACATGTCAGTATAGCGTCTCGTTGAGTGTATAGTATAGTGACTATGTAGCATAGGTTGCCTTCCAACGCTGTTTAATTTAAATTATCTTACAGATACTTACAGTCAATCTTCTTTCTAAATAAGCTAAGTATTATAAGTTTTATGAAATCGTTATTAAATCAGTCGTTGAAACATGATTAAGTCACGTGTTTTTTTAAAGATGAGTAACAACTGAATCAGTTACATTTAACGTGAGTTCCGAGTTAGCTGTTAATACCACTAGTGGCCACCCATCCAAACTGTGATCGCTCAGAAGGTGACTGTCAAGAGCAAGAGCGACTCAGAGCAGCTTGCCAAGTCGAAGCAAGTAGCTCAAGCGATGATGTAAATAAATATTTGTTTTGATCAGCGTGATGTTTTTCTACTTTTATGAATGAATAAGTAGGAAAGTACCTACTTACAATATTGTTACATGGATCGTATTACTACGAGTAGAATCGTAACATTCACTACGAATGAATGGAACAATGGTGAGAAAATCGGTTGTAGGTAAGTGAATGTTTTAATTTCAATAGCAATATAATGGATGTTTGAAGTTTGAACCCTAACATAATACCATGCTATTTAAACCGTTATAGATAGGTATAGACCTACCTGCCTAGACAGGTACCTACAGTTAATATCCAATGTAAGACAATATTGTTTCTGTGTAAGTATAGGACCAGAATTTATTTAATAAGTAGTCTGTATATGATCTGATTTACACGTATTGCTAAAAGGATGGTTTAGGTGCTGGGCAAGCCTATCCCATCTCAAACAATGTCCCAGGCACTACAGCTTCCCGTTAAGTCAATTCAAAGTATTTATTTTCAAAAAAAAAATTACAATACAGTAGGTTATAAACTAAGGTGTTTAAATAGTTGATATTTATATCCTATATTCCTGTAATTAACCTGAGTCTGTATTATAAAATTCAAAACGTTAAACCTTGCTCTAACTAAGTTTAAAATTTGTTTTTAGACACAAGGGTCTCAGTGTAGGCACGCTCTATAAATTATCTAATATAGATGTAAAGGCCTAAGTTTTTTTTATTCTGTATCTAAAGTAGTCTAATATTTAAATAGTTTTGTCAACAAAATGTTAAAATGTGTACTTGGTCAGGTGAGTGGATCCCTGTAAGGTACTACAAGGGTCAATGTATCAGGTTTACGCAGCCGGTCTGGATGAGTCTAGATTTGCGATTCTGGATCTTATCCCTTATGTGTTAAAAATCGGAGTAGCTGTTTTCTAGTGCAGCATTGATTCAAACATACATAGTGGTTTTTTAAAATTCTAGAACTACTTTACTTATATTTTGAATATTAAGACAAAAATCTAGAGCGCTAACATAGGATGTGTAAGTACATAATGAATTTGATTAAATTCATCTTATGATATTCAGAAAAAGAATAATTTACTGCACATAACTATAGTTTTACGTATACACACTTTATGCATTTGTGACAAATTTTACACTGAAAAAATAAATTACACTAACCAACAGTAGGTACCTAATTATAATCTACACTTTCAAATCAGGTCGTCTTAAAGGGTACACCTCATCAACGTTTCGTATATCCGAATTCTTCATCAACTTCCTGGCTGCAGCATCACGAGCGGTTGCTAGCCCAACTGTCAGGAGATGGAGCAATATTAGGAGTACACCTGTGATGGCACACACTCCGATCGTCGGTCCCGGTTTTGCCCAGTTTATAACGGGGTAGACCCAGGGCTCTTTCTCTCTGAAATAAGAAAACAATTTTAATTCTTTCAGAGCGTCTGTTTGAAAATTTCGTGAGTTGCCGCATATTTGGCTCTACATATCCTCATTGCTGTTCAGCGTGGTAATGCCGCTAGTGTTTTGGGCACGTGTTTCGACTGGAAGTGGTCTTGAGTTATAGAACTATAAAAAATATTATTGAATCGGTAAGCAGTTTATCTTAACAACAACAATAAATTATGATCTATATAAACGAGTATCTAAACACGCGATGGAATGGAACAAAAACCTAATTAATATTCCACTTTGATTTCCTCGTTGCAGCTCGAGCTTACATGATCGCAGTTTTGGATCATCGTCTTTGTCTAAGATTTATAAACAATATAATATAACAGTTTTTAACGTCAATAAACTTAAAAAAAAAACAATAACAGTCGCGCATCAGAAACGAGCCCGCTACACATCCTCGCACCGCACATCTTTGGTGGAAACGCAGTATTCGTGAGTCCGATTTGTCCATTGCTTAGAAATCAATCCTCAGCATACAGAAACCATCATTGACCTATTGACATAGATAGCGTCAAATTAAAACCATGCCCTCGCTCGCCTTGCGCTGCCTTTTACAACGAAACGATGTGTTATCAGAGATTCTGTTGATGGGACAAAACGGTTCTGATGTTCAAATATTTACTAATATTACTTATGATAGATGTCCTAATATGAGTTGCATTCTAAACCTTTTTTTCTAAGGAGGTAAATATTTTAGTTTCCCATATTTTTTTCCGACAATTGTTATTATTGTTTAGCAATTTAGGTGACGTTAGCGTGTCTAATTTTATATGAAACCACACAATTTCAAGATAATTCACAAAAAAATAAATTTAACTTGGTGGAAAAATAACGGACCATTTTCCGCTAAAATTACCTTTACATTTTTATATGCGATTTACCTATTTCTGACAGGTAAGAAATATAGGGAATTTCTGACAGGTAAGAAATAAAGGGATCATATCCTGTGTATAGTAGGTACTTACGCATTGAGACCACCTGCCCAGTGATAGATGAGTCCAAACGCGACGTAGCAGAGAGAGAAGCAGATAGGCTGGTAGATGTGGAGGATCCTCGCCGGGTGCGACGTGGAAACCAGGAGTAAGAACATCACCAGGGAATTGAGTCCATGTACTGCTACGTCTAGCCCGTGGTTGTGTTCTTCCTCAATACCAGCTAGAAGAATTTAAAAAGTTAAAGTCAAGAGGCATATAATCAGTAGGATATAGGATCAGTAGGACTAGCGATTCTATCTACTAATTTGTGTGGAACAAAGATTATTATGATGAGTGCCTATCATTGGTACCTAGTATAGAGAGCTCACCCGATTCATAATCTCCCTAAAAATATTTTCTTTTATAAAAAATAGTTTCTTTCTGGTAATTCTCCTAACAATCGATCTGTTTGATTAAGTATACAGGGTGGATTTTTGAGATGGGACATGGAGGGCGGTTTTGCGTTTTCAGCTATACTGAAACCGCTTGCGTTTAATCGCGATGCGTGCTAAGCCTTAGGAGACCCCAAGTTTTTGAGATATTTTGAACTGCATTCACAGATTTTGGAAAAAAAATATTGACCGACTGACTCAAAATATGTAGGTGTGCCTTTTCTGTATGAAGAATTTGTTGTTTTAGTTGGTTGCAGAAAGTATTCTGGGGAATTCCCCCAAGCTCGACTTTTTGTGTTTCGTTTGCTGTCAAAAAGATTGATCTCATAGCAAAATTGTACGCGTTTGAGTTTACGATAAGTTAGCAGAAGTAGGTATACTTCGTTTCAAATGTTGCTTTGTTTTTGCTGTATTTTAAAAATGAAACCAACTTACATCTTTATTCTTGAAAATATTCGGTTTTTTTTAATGTTTTGTGAAATCTAGGTGAGTTTTTAATTTCTAGGTAAATCTTACCTCCATATAGAACTGCCCAGTAGAAGATAGTGATGAGGAAAGCGATGGGTACCGCGATGTTCTGAAGCACCCAGTAGGTCTTCACGTACCACGGCAGCACAAACTCAGCGCCTGCCGCAGTTACACATGCAAGAAGTTTTGAAGGCAATCTCTATGACAAAATGTAGGAGTTGCTGGTAAAGTCTTCACATGTATTCCAAGCTTCATCATACAACTTGAGTTAAATGTTGGAACCGAGTAGGGAAACGAACCGATGATTAAAACGAAAAAGGATCACAAACTATAAGACGTACATCTGCTCAGTATCCTCACAACACATTGGCATATTTTTCCAATCTTGGGGAAACTTAATAATTTTAAAATATGTCTAAGGAAGGTAATCAGGAGGAAGATAAACTTTATGTACTTACTTATAGGTCCGTAGAAATAGCATCGCACGGATATCAAAAGTGCAAATCCAGTCGCAAGCACAATCACTAACAGTCCCCAATGCGTGAGGTAGATGAACCAGTATCCGTAAATATGATTTACTATGTATATTATCATAGACGCCAGCACTATACCGACCGATGTCAAGAACAGAAGCAATCGCCAAATTAAAAGTGGCACAACGGACCGTGTCGTTTGCCAAGCACTGAGATAAAACTCCGACGGTCTCGGGTGCTGCAGCACCAACGTCCTCAAATCGAACTCCTCTTTAAAATACTTCTTCACACCACTCATGTTATATTGTTATGTTGTAACACTACCACGCCTGGAATTATTATCGATTACTATGAACCGATACGGTATCCGATTATCTAGTTGGCTCGCTCTGTTATCTTCAAAAGTGCTGCCAAATCGATCTTTGGTATTGATAGTGATTTTTGTAGGTCAGACGCAGCATTTTTTTATTTTTCCTTTTGTTATTTGATGTAACTCTACCGAAAGAAGGCAATCTAGGTAAGGTAAGCAAATGTGTAGTTACAGTCCCTACATAATACTAATAATACCTAATTATTAGACAATACATTGATCGAATCTGATAAAAAATATGTAAAAAGACTACTAGGTATTTTTGTTTTCTTATTGACCTAGAACAATTAGTCATCTAATTATCAAAATAAAGTGATTCAGTAGGTATTTCATAAGGTAATTATTTGGTATTTTATTAATAAAAATAGACTTAATTTTAATATAAAATTATTGTTTTAATATAAAATTATTGTTTTAATATTCTAACTAACTGAATAATAAATAAATATACTTTGATTATTACTACAAACCAACTTTTAACTGTCTCTTCTTGAGTATCTGCAGCAATTGTGAACACAATTCATAAGTTGGTTAATAGAAGGTAAGATTTAATAAATAAAATAAATATATCTGTGAGTTAATAAACCTTCTAATAATTTGTTTCTGCCTTCATCAATTTCTTTGCTAGATAGTCGCGCAGCTCAGCTAGGGCAGCAGTCAGAAGATGAAAGAGTATTATCCAAACAACTATGATGACGCAGGAAGCGATAGCATGATCAGGGTACTTCCAGTAGATCATATAGTACATCCAGGGATCTTCATGGCTGGAAATGGAGAATTTTTTATTTTTACCTCCGCGCCCAAGTAGAGCGGTCAGTTTTTTAATCAAACTATTGTGTCCCACGGCTTGGGAAAGGTGTCTCCCAAAATCGCGGTCCGTCTCAATCATAAGACATTTTTAATATCGCTACGCTCAAAGTCTACGGTCTCAATTATATTAATTAGGTAGGTACTTACGGATTGACACCACCGGCATAGTAGTAGATTACATTAAATATCACATAAATGAAAGTGAAAAGGATGGGCTGGTAGACGTGAAGGATCCTTGTGGGGTGTGACACCGATATCAGGGATAGGAACATCACCAGTGAATTCAGAGCATGTGTTGATATATTCAGCTCGAAATTGAGGTCATCTTGTAAATCTGAAAAGTAAAATAATTTCGATTCTGCGTTTGTTTTTATATCAAAAATATTATTTCTCATCGTTATACATTGTGAAACTTGATGGATTAAATATTTTAGTAAGTAATTAAATGATAAGTAGGTAGTGAAGTGAGAGAGAAGAAGAAGAAGACTGAGCTAAGATGTTACTGATTGGGCGGTATAGTCGCTCAGCGACAAAGCCCTTTTCTTATTTTTGTAAATAAAAAAAAAAAGTTAAATTTTTTTTTTATTGGTGATTGCTCCCGCAGCACAGTAGCACAGCAAGCAAAACCTTTAGTTCCATATATAAAGCCGAAGTAAGCGACGGTGATGACAAACGCCACCGGTACTGCAATGTTCTGAAGCACCCCATAGGTCTTTATGTACCACGGCAAGCCAACCTCAGCGCCTGACACAAATAGAAAGGCAATTTTCATACCAATAAACTATTATACGGTTGTTAATTATATAAAATAATTTTAAAGTAAGGATTCTGTGGCCGAATGGTAAGGCACTCCGGCTTCAGGAAGATCGTCTGATCGTTGCGGGTTGATATCCCGTCGGAATCGAAAATGTTGATAAGACTTTTCATTTCTCAATGAAATACCTAAGTGTGGTTTAACACTATAACACTATATATAAGTATCTATTTCTTGTTATTGTTTATGTTAACCGCGCGTGATGTCACCCTGTAAGGCCCAGTCTGAAAATCAGCGCTGTCTCCCTGTCCTGGGAGCAGCACTAAAGCTGAGACTGGACTTTTTGGCACCACACAATGGATAGTTTGTTTCGTATTTTTGTTTATTTATTTTTTTATTATGTTTCTTTGTACCTACTCGTCTAAATGTTTATTGTTCTTAATTTCATTGTATTGTGTTGTGTGTGTCAAATAAATTTATTCTTATTCTTATTCTATAAAAATAATATAAATTATAATTTTAAGGTACTTACGTACAGGGCCGTTTTTATAACCCAGTAGTGAAATCAAAAGCGCAAATCCAGTTGCAAGTAGCATGACTACTAAGCTCCAATTGGATAAGTAGATGAGCCAGTACTGGCTTATATCCTTTTGTATGTACATGGTAGATGAGAGTACGATGATCAACGATAAAATGAATAATAGCAGTCGCCAAAATAATAGTGGTAGGGCGGATGTCGTCCTTTGCCAAGGGCTGAGGTAAAATTCCCACGGTCTCCCGTGCTCCATCCTCAACACATTCATAATAAACTCCTCTTTAAAATATTTCTTTATTCCTTCATTCATCTTTGTTTTGTTATCCTGATAGGTTAGGAATAGGATTATCTATTATATAGGATTATATATTAGTTGGATCACTTGAGATAACAGTAACACTACTAATCACTATTGATAATGGTTTGCACAAACCACTTCAGTGCTCTTTTAGTTTTTAAGCTCCACAAAAATATCATGGATCTAACAATAAAAGATCTAGCCACTCAAACGTGGACCAACGAATAAAATGATATAATATTGACATTATTTTATTCAGTCAACTCGTTATTTACAAAAGTTATCAAAATTATAGAACTAGTTGGCTTCGTAAATAAAAAAATTGCCTCTTTCCCTATTCATAAAGCTTCTGTCTCTAACACTACTCATACTCATGGCTCGTCCGCACTAGAACACATTTATATCGTAACCTTGTATCAATTGCAAATAAGCGAATTTAGAAGATTTACTAAATAAAGTACATTGTCTTCTCTTAGTAAGTTAACCTTGATGTATTGCAACTTGTGCATTAGTGTGAGCGAATCCTGATTTATTTTTAAAACCTTTGTACTTGTTTTTTAATATGTAGGTAAGTATGCATAATTATCTTTAATACTTAATATAAATTATAATTACTTATGTATTTTATACAAATTAAACTATTTACACACTCGAGAAAAATATAACATGCTATAGGTTCATCACTAACCGAATTAGGGTCTTAAATTATACAACAAGCGATTTTTTTAACGCAAATAGTAGAATCACAATGCTCATAATTTTTGCGATAATTAATTAATATTTTTCTTTTACAAACATTCTTCAAGTAGCAGGTATTCACTGAGGAGTTTCGTTGAACAGCTCCTGACTCCATCATCAAACTAATTGACTGACACCATAATATTGCATGTCAATTACAAATCAAAGGTATTTTGCATGTCTAATCAGTAGCTTGTATAAAATTCAATGGAATGAACTTAACAAACGTATAAACTTATCGATAGGTAAAACGTTTGTATGATTTTTATTTTAATTAAACGAATTAATAAGATTGTTTACCCTATACTTTGTATAGAGGAAAAACCGTGTTCCTAGCATTTTACAATGATTTTAACTAGTTATATCTATCGTTGGAAATGTCCATGGAGTTTGCATGGTCCGTGAACCTTCTTGTTAAGACATTTCTTGCTGCAGCCACAGCGACCACAAAGCAGTGCATCACCAGAATCATGAATGCTGAGCCGAGGCACGTGATCACCGCCACACTTGGCTTTGACCAGTCCAGCATGGGGTAAATGTAGGACCCAAACCTGTCAACACAAAATACGATTTTTTATTCGAAAAAAAAAAAATTACGTACTAATGAGGAAACCTATAGTATTATCTCAAAGACGAACTAACCACCATGTAATATGACACATTCATTGAAGCTAATTGTAAGATTTCGTAGAACCAAATAAACGTAATCAAAGTAGTCACACGATATCTGATAAGATATACTTACTAGTAGTATGAGTAAATGTAATAAAGTATTATATTATTACAAAAAAGTTAAACCTTAGTTGAACACCATGTTTACACATGTCAAAACAAAACTGTTACCACAAAAAAGCGTTTTATGTAGGAGTATTTAAAGATCGTTTTTCTAGAGACAGTTTTTTAGACAGTGGTTCGCTCAACTAGGTTCAGATTTTTTGTACCTAATAAGACGGAGTATGACCGGTTTATTTCAGAAGTAGATTTATTGATATGCATTATCGTTTGTTCATAGAGGACGTCTTTAGTTGATTCTATAGTATACAATTTTGATCTATGACCATTCGTAGAAAGCATTATTTATTTTTACCTCAAAAAGATTTCAACGCGCTCTTCTAAGCAACTTATGTTATGTGTAAAAATCTCAACATTTTTGACTAAAATGAATCACGCTTATATGCTTAAGATTTGATGTATCTTTCACGATGATAAGTATGAAATCAAAAGATTAGCACATAAGCTATCGGAATGTATGTGACTGTTGGGCAGTTACGAGTATAATCAGACGATACAATAGGTACCCATATTTTAATTTATGAGATGTTTAGCTGATTAGAGCGCTGCCACGGATAGGCAAGGGGGTTGAAACGTCGGGAAATAAAATAAAATAATGGTACGCGATAAATTCCGTTTCAATAATACGTAACTATGAATAGTGATCGCGAATGTTTAGGAAATACTATAAGCGGGTTTAAATTGAAACAACTATTGACTATCTAGATGAAATACGGTGTCGTGTTTAAAAACAACGACTTCAACTTGCTTTTAATACACGATTGTATCACTCACGGACTAACTCCTCCAGCATAGTAATAGATAACGCTGAAGATGAGGTAGACTATTCCAGCCAGCAGCGCGTGGTGGAAGTGCAGCAATCTGGAGGGATGTCTGCTGGTGACGAGTAGCACCATCATCAGCACAGAGTTGATGCCGTGGATGAACACATCCAATACTTTGTTCAAGGCGAATTCTTCCTCTGAAAGATATAGACTGTCTTTTAAGAATTTTTTATTTCACAATTATTTAATTTGTATCCATTATCAGTCATTATTATGATACTTGTTTTTGTAAGCGACATATTTCATGTTTGTTCTTGATGAAAACCTCTGTGGCGCAGTGGGCGAAGGTCCGCCTGCGACGCAGAAGGTTGCGGGTTCGATCCCCGGCGCGGGACAAATGTTTGTATGACCTACAGATATTTGTCTCGGGCCTGGGTGTTTCTATGTATAATATGTATGTATTTACAAACAAATAGTATATAAGTAGTATTTCAGTTATCTGGTTCCCATAGTAGAAGCTTTGCCTAGTTTGGGGCTAGATGATGCCGTGTAAAAAGCATATTTTTCATAAAAACTAATAATTTTATTTACAGAAACTAAGCTACTATTATTACTATTTATTAATTGAGTAGTGAAAAATTTACGAATAAGTACTACCTATTAGTATTCGTTATCGTAATTCATGAATAACATTCTTTGCATATATTTTATCAATCATGAATAAGTACATTAAGTACCTACTTTTATCTATTAACATAATTTAGTAGGTACCTATGGCTTGCAGCCTGTGACGTATGGGATGAAAATTTCTGCACATTGTTCGCATGTGAGTAATATTTCTACCTATTGTCTGCAGAGGTACCTACCTCTGACTACCCTTAAACATTTTCAAAGAATCTTGGATTCCGAAAGAGAATTTCTATCGTGTAGGTATTGTACAAACAGTAGTCTTGTTGCATTTCCGAAAAAGTTGATAAACGATGAGTGAGTTTGCTTGATTCCCTTGAAGGAATGAAGCTGTTTTTACTCCTTGTATCATCTCCTTGTATAGTTATAAAACAGATGTACCTAACTTAACCTTTTTAGATGAGGAAGGAAGGAAATCTAAGGACCCACCTTATATGCCTACCCATTTGTGTTTCACTATTTATAAGGAAGGTAAACAATACATTGATTTAATTGACTTGTTTATTGCTTCAGTATCCTTTCAGGATTTTTCTCTACTTATTTTTTAAGTAGGTACAGAATATATTATACTTACAATTTGCTTCCTTTTAGCTATCGATATCAGTTGAGTTTGTCTAGAACTTCCTTGTAATTATTGTATTGTTACAAGGACAACTTCTTTCCTGATTGAAGTGGTTTAGTATGATTGATAGCGGCTTTATTTATCAAACTTTACTACACTAGGATACGCGAAACTTTGAAATCACGTGATCACGCGCACTTGAATTAACCAATTACAAAACTTGAGCCTAGAAATCAAAATATCAAAAAAAGTTGAGTCATCTAATTACCGTGGAAACGATCTAATTATAGATAACCCAACCGATTTAGGTTCCCAGTTGCATTTATAAGTTTACTCACCGATGGCCGTAAGCAGGGACCAGTAGAACAACGAGATGAAGAACACTATAGGAAGCGTGAAGTTGAAGGTCACCCAGTACGCCTTTATGTACCATGGTAGTCCGAACGATGCATCTGAAAGTGGTAACAATTATTATGTGTCAAAAAGAGAGTTATGTTATATGTTTTTCGAGTGTAGGTCCATCTATGATTCGTCAAATTTAGGCTGAAAAAGTCATCCAAATTTATCAAGCCGCGTACTGAATATTATTTCTTCGCAGTTTTAAGATTTTTATATTGATGAACCGGTAAAAGTTTCATCGAAGTCGCGGATCCGCAACAGATTTCAAATACATGATACTTACTACAACTTACTTTGGGGCTAGATGGTGCTGTGTGAAAATGTCCAGCATTATTTATTTATTTACAAATATGTAGCTTGGGAAGCTCTTATCACGAGTAAGATAAAATGATAGGTCTGTTTGTTATTGGGAAATACTCAGATGTCATTGAGGTAAATAGGTGATAGTTATCAAATAAATCTTTCATCGAATCTAATCAAACACACAAAGTTGAAAATGAGAAAAATCTCACAGAGATATTCTTTCTAAGTAATTTATATGTAAGTAGATAAAAGATAAGGCTTATGTTTTCTTTTAACTCACGCGTTATACCATGGGATTAAATGAAACAGGACATGCTTTTCAATAAATCTAAAACAATATAATTTTATTTTCGTGTCTTTTTAGCTGTCTCACGATGAATCGGCATAAATGGAATACTTATACCATATTTTGAGTCAAATTATGATTATGAGGATCACTAACGAAACATGATGTAAAATAAAAAAAAATTGTTACCTACTTATAGTGGATAGAATAACATAAAAAAAATTACACTTACCAATTGGTCCTTTTAGATAAACTCGGACTGACACAGCAAAGGCGAGGCCCGCTGTGGCAGTTATGAATAGAAGCCCCCAATGCGTTAGAAATATGTACCACTGTCCATAATGTATTGAATCAGACATCGCAGTCATGATGTTAGACGCAATCAAAATTCCAAGACACCCCAAAAACACTACGAATCGTATCATTAAAAGCGGCACTGCTGAGCGGTTTCTTTGGAAACAACAGGTGTGGAAGTGTGACACATTCTCTTCTTCCAAAGAAAACATAGACCACTGAAGCTCCCTTTTAAAATACCGTTTCACACCCATTTTTGATACACAGTATACATACACACGCTAACACACGCGCAAGCTGAACAGCACTGAACTTATCTCTGATTCGTTTTGATTGTGTCGTCGATTATTATCCTACAGCTTCAAAGATAACTAAAAATAATTATAATAATTCCTGAATTCGCAAATACATCATAATTATCACTGAAAGACTAATTTTCAAAATAATTTGAGACTGTCTTTAGGTAAGTATCGTTTTTTTTAGCCAAATATTCTGCGGAATTGTTTGATAATAAAAACGTAAATTTTGTATAAGATGAAATAAATAAAAAAGAAAATATGGTTCAACATAGCTCGCGAGATGTTATCGTGGGGTGAACCGATTACGAGTCTAGTATTTATTTTAATAGGTTCATTGCTTTCAGGAATTTACAGCAGACTGACACGAATGCCGCGATGGTTGACTTATAACTATAGCCTTAAAATTAAAATATTATCCTCATGTTTTACCTCATTATAGATTTAGTGACCAGTATGCTACATTCAAGCTACAGTATACCTACCTACAGATTTCAATGGATTTGAGGGAATACGGGGAACCAATAACAATTGGATCACTCCCAACAGCAACTATTAATAATACAAGATATAATTTTGCTTATTTATTCAGTACCTTACCATCAAATCTTAATTTAAGTACCAACTTACCTTCAATAATAATTAATACTTATGAGCAGGTAATTCTTGTTACAATTATTTATTTTAGTGACTACAATCACAGTTTGCTTACTTTATACACGTTGAAATATAATATTACCTACATATAGTTTCAATTATAATTTTAATAAGGTTCAATTAATATATTTTCTATCATCCGTTCAAAGCGGAGTATAGGCCTCCTATGTTTATCCTCCTATGTTTATGTTTTAGCTAGTTAATTTAAAATATCATTGGTCAACAACTTTACAGGTATTGTGTACCAATGGACCCCTTGTGTCGATTGACACAAGACCGGCAGCGCCGCCTTTAATCACCAGACTATCTGACTGGTAGGCTGCTTAGTTCTACAACCAAAGTATGGGCATTTTTTCAACCTATACTGTCCCACTACTGGTTTCCCTTATTTTTGGAACAAGTTCCTTTCCAAACGGTATCGAGAAAAAAAACAATCGATTTTACCGTCACGACATATCGCTGTCTCCGGGGAATAAAAGGATAACTGCAAAAACACAACTTTACAGGAGAAGCAAAAAAAACATGTTTTCGTTGATAACTTCACAAATTGTTCAAAATGGTGCGCATAGTAGTTGCTCAAAAAAAGATGCGCAGAGTGCGAAAAGTGTTGCACAAGGTGCGCAAAAATGTCAAAAGTACAAACTTCGTTCCAACTGAGTGTTCCACGACACTTTCGTACTTAGTTTTTCGAAAGTATTTGCGATTGCAAGCTATTAATTTATGAAACACAAATATTACTGAGATCTAAGGATGGTTAAATAATACATACATATATTTATAACCTTTTAGTGTCCTGTAACTCTCCTAAGCGGTTATCGCTTTTCTATTCTATATCAAAGTAATGGTAAACTTTCACGCCTTACGAAGGGTCAAAGCCCTCAAATGAACCTAACAACCCACTTGTTTATGCTAATAGTAAGTTTTCACATTTTAAGCATCATAATTATTATATCCATGCGTCATAATGGCCTACTTCACGAATGCTTAGATTCATCGGCATGTATGAAAACCGATAGGATTAGGTACAGTCAGCAACGAAAGTCGATTAACATTTTGATGTTTTCCATATAAGAGTCTTTCCGAAATCCGTAACATCATGGCCAACATTTTGACAAATTCTGAAGATTGGGCTTAGTCCAATATAATTTCTCAAGAAAAGTTTTTTTTTCTTAGAAATCGAAAAGGAATGGCGTTTTAAAAAGTCATGGTGTTAATTGACTTTCGTTGCTGACTGCACAATGATTTACGTACTTAGGTATTAAAAAAACGATTAGTACATTTTACTAATTTTATCGTTTTTTTTTAATATCTTAATTTTCTAGGTTAATCATCAGCTAGGGCATCTAGTGTTGTTTAATACCTTATCGTGATCTAGTAGTACATATTTTATTGGTAATCGTTAAAGAAATCTAGACAACAAATTATGTTCAAATAATGAACACCTTTCAACATTTGATAACAAATATTATTTTAGGGAAAACGCGATAACAATTCATATTTAAAAATACATAGGTGAAAAATGTGTCAATATTATTGTCTGTACTCGTAGTAGCCCAAATCATATATAGTAGGTAATTTCTTTCTACAAACTTAACTTCTTAAGTAGGTAGGTATATGCCATTATCCTTTGAAAGTTCTAAACTTATGTTTATTTATACAAAAATATAGGTAAAACATAGGTATATTAGGCTCGGCTCGCAGGGTAGTAGCTGTAGGTAAATTAACTCTAAACTACAATAGGCATATCACAGGGTCACTCAAACAAAAATCAATTACACCTTTTAACACTTTAAATTAATAAATAGAGTCTTTGTAGCACTTTCAGTACGAACCATAGACATACATTTTTACTGTCTTGCCTATCGTACAGACTCATCTTCAAGTACGGACCATAGACAAACTTTTCGGGTTTAGCTAAGCACCAAAGCCATCGTTGTAGACTCCACTGGTATCTTTTAACCGGCGTCTAACAATGGCATCTCTGGCGGTGGCTATACCGACCGTGAGGAGATGCATCAGTGCTATGAAGAGGCCAGTGAGAGTGATCACTATCATAGTCCGGTCTGGCTTCGACCAGTCCACCACTGGATAGATGAAGGGATTACCCCAACTGGAAAAAGAAAAGAACGATCATACTTAGACAATGTATACTAAGCACAACGGATCTTTAGCTCTCTGAAGTTAGGTGCAATAGATGATTGCGCAGGTTTGGTAGAGTAAGCACGATTTTAGCGTCATCAAAAATAGGTTCTGCGCAGCTACTTCAGAGAGCTAAAGGACGATTGTTCAATCTGCGTATTGTAAATACTTGATATAGATCTTGATACTAGATCTAAAAAGGGGATATAGGTCATTAAAATGTTATTTTGAATGCCTATTTTTTTAAAACTTCCCAATTTTAGCTTTACCCTCCACTCTTTGACCATGTCCGTTTTAATGCTCTTAATACTTTACCCGGGAAGAGTTATGTAATTTCGTTTATTTTATAGGGATACTCTTTAAAATGATTATTTTAGAGATATTGCAAAAACATCTCGCAATTCTAACACGCAGCAAGAATATAATAGAGCATGTCAAACGTACCTACATTTTACCTATAGTCGTAAAACTTTTATTTTTTGAAATGCAACTAAAACAATTCGTGCTATTCATAGCCATCAAAAAATAAACATCCACTCCCACGACGCGATGTCCTTGCAAGGTGACGTCATGTTGCAAAAAATGTTAGAGATGAGACAAATCGATTAGGTAGTGTAAAAAAGTAACCATTAGCTTAAAAAAACCCATGGTTCTCATAATTTTGGAAAACTAAGGTACCTACTACTCGTACGTATAGAAACAAACAAGGCCAATATATAACCAGATTAAATTTTCTGATAATTAAGATTATGTAGGTTACATAAAAAAAAGCAATGCAGGACTTGTTTACGCATCACATAAATGTTTTGCAATGTTTCATAATATTTGGACGGTTCTGTGGTAGGTATCCACTCTACCACAATTTTAAGGAATCGTTTGAGAATCCAGAGAACAATGTCTATTTCGTTTTGTAGGGTGTGTTTTATTTTACTTTTGTATTTTCGACATAATTCTCAGAATTCAAGATGACAAGACATGTAATGTTATTTTAGTTTTGATATGTATGACTGTAACCTCTATTGTTCATATAGTTCTGTATTGGTATGATCAATAAATTGGTGTCTTATTTTAACCTCCAAAAGCTCCTCTTTTCTGTACATTGACAAACAAATATTGCCTAAAATGCAATCGAGATAATAATATTTGCAGATTTATATATGTATGTAAATGCATAAAACAGCATTATTTACTGTCCATTTAGAACATTTGCCTTTAAGTCAGCGAAGAGTCAAGGATTCACTAGGTGCGATATGCTAGTACCTCACGTTTATATTTGCGTACAATGTAGGTACCTGTGTATGTTCTTTATCATCGTATGATTTCTTAGTAAAGTATAAGCTAAATAACCGTATCCGTGATGATTTAAGGCAACTCTTAGCTACTTTATGACCAATTTACGACCATATAAGTAAGCGAAGTGTAATGTGCTGGCAACCATACTTTTTAGATGGTAACTCGATGAGAGAAGCTGATGACAATGACAGTGTGTGATGGTACCAAAAAGGTACCATGCTAAATCTATGGTGTGATGTGAGTTCCGGCGGCGGTCGGGGGATTGGAGTTTGTTGTTGTTGAAATATAACGAAGTAATTGATAAAACATTGGAATTAAACATTGGAAGAAAGCTAAGAGTTAATAAATGTGATGCTAGGCGAACATTTTCCGAGGCATTAATTTATTTTAGTTTTAGCCACGACTTAGGATCCGAAGGCCCTTCTATAAGACCACCAGTGCATAGAGTTTAAGATAAGACCCTTCACTTTTTCAGATCAATTGGTACCTATAATTTTGTCAATGATTGATAGGTCACGTCATGCAACGGTAGGTAGGTAGCACCTTTTGCAATTTTTCGATAGATCTCGCAAGAGTCCTTGATAGCTAACGACGGGATATCTTGTGGATTAACTAACCGAAACCTAATGCGTGTAGTTATTAGGGCGCAATTATGAATTCTTATCTTAGGTCTCTATTGACCTTTACGCAACATCGTATACCTACTAAAATATTGCGAAGACGATTTATAGTGAATTCAGCAAAGGTTCTTTAATGGCACACCCAATCATAAAATTTGTAAGGCTGGTTGGTGCCAATTTGTAATTCAAATATCTAGGCTCAATTTACGAGTAAAAAACCTTACTTTTAGATTATCTAGTGTTTTTTAATTCTTAGTAGGTACATTGGTGTATGTCCAAAAAAAAATTTCTCCAGGAAAGATAATTTCATGATTGATTAAACCTGAGAAAGTTGTTGAAGAATGAGACCTGAAGAATTAGTAAATTGCCTGAACGACTACCTACCTACTATGTCATAAGTTGGTGACAAAGAAGGACATTAAAGTTAGTTCTCCGTAGAAACAGAAGAAGAATAGACCGCTAGAGTAGGTACCTATTAATAAGCAACTTATAGGAAACCACAGGGCTTTAGAATAATTCATTTAGTTCTAATTAGACTTGTTTAAATTGTTAGTTTAACTTTTAAAGCTACCTATTACGCCCATGTCAATCTTAAAATTAACTTTATATGCATAATACGAGTATGAGTGTAGTGAGTAAGCTCCTTATTTTAGACGAAGTAAGAATCCCTCGTATCTACATGCAAGTCTCAACTTAGAACGAGGAACTCAATGCTGAAAATAATTAAATTTTAGGTTAGTAAACTTCTAACATGCGTAATGCGCATCAACTTTCAAGTTCTAGGTTTTTAATGAGATTGCGGTAGGTTAATGTTACGTTCAGTACCTATAAAACGACATAGGAAGCTAAAAAACTCTTACTATTTGAGACATTTTTTTTAATATTTTCATTTCATTTCATAATAACTTATAAAACGACATAGGAAGCTAAAAAACTCTTACTATTTAAGACCTTTTTTTTAATATTTTCATTTCATTTCATTTCATAATAACTTTAGAACCATTGGCTGTAAACATAGGTTTCATTACTGTTTCAAATCGGTTTCACTCGAGCGTGTCCGACGCGGCTACCGGCCAACGTAGTCCGCGACATTGAATCTTTGCGACCTCCAACCATAGAAGAAATAATAGTAGGCGCAGTAAGCATGCCTTGCGCAACACTCGTGACAATCTCTACCATCTATAATAATAATAACTCTCACGTTCTTGACTTTTAGATGCGTTCAATGGTTGATGATGGCTCGGTACTTAGAGCGTTTAAATCGCTATCAACTGTAAATGTTTTGACAAATGCAACCAAGGTCCATGAACCTAAGGTTAAGATTCTACATTATGCGGTTATTCGATTGGTTTTCAAAGAGCACTTTTGAGCAACACATACTTCGATCATAGGTAAGTATCGTTTTTAGTTTGTGAATTTTGATCTTGAAATCCATTAGGTAGGTATAGGTAAAAGTAATTATGCCATCCTGTACCTATACTTAATTAAAAAACACATTGGAATATTTGCATTAAAAACAAAGCGTTGTTTTTTCTAGATTTTAGTGCTCAGTCGGCAAGTTCAATATCTTGGAAAGCTATAGTCATTTTAACATAGGAACGGTTCCGTGTTATGGCTCTTATAAGTCAATTTCTGAAATTTATAAAAATGAAATAGACAAAAAAAATTTTTTTTAAGTTGTATCATTAAGTAATTGGTGTCACTAGATTTTATTTATTTAAATTTTTTTCATAGTTGTACAGCGTGAAACGTAAAAGTTCTATGTGTCAGGGATACGTTCCTACGTGAAAAATATTATAAAATTATAATCCTATAGTCACTACAGTCTATCCATCTATCATGATCATCATCGTCGTGTAACATGACTCTCATCTCTCTCCTCTCTTGCTTATGACATGCTCTTACCAAACCAACCTTGCATTCCTAGTTTACCCACATAGAAAGAGCACGAAAAAACTCACGGGTCAGTGCCTCCAGCGAAGTAGTAGATCACAGTGAATATCATATAAGCTGCGGCGAAGTATAACGGTTGCATGATATGCATCAACCGACTGGGGTGAGCTGAACAGATGAGCTCCACCAGCATCACAATAGAGTTCACGCCGTGCACCAAGATATCCAGAACAGGGTTAGGTGCGTAGTTCACTATGTTCGTGGCTGGAAGATGGAAAATGACACTTTAACAAGGACCACAGAAAGTGCATGAAAGGAGTGAATGAAAGAATGGGAATAGGAGAGTGATTTCCTTGAATATCCGTGAAATATCGGGAAAAGTTCGAGAGTTGAAATAAACGTTTGTGAAAGTAAAAAAAAAGGTTTTTGAAAAGCGTGTCATGATTTGAGTCGGACTTAAAAGATAGGTAATAAATACGTTTTTTTTTTAAATTTCAACAAGTACAAGCATTTAATGGGTTACCGTGAGCGACTTTTCCGATGTAAGTACATTTCATTTTAATCAACAAAAAATGTTCTGTGGAGTTTCGTTCTCCATCATTCATCAGCTCGTTGTCACCATATTTTAAAATTTTAGATGATACTTGATCTACAAACCGAGTTTCAACTCAATTGGCCTATTTTCTGAGGAGTTCGGTTGAACAGCTCCTAACTCTATCATCACATCACCTAACTATCACCATAATAGTGCATTGTCACCGAAGACTCATAAGTGTACCAAAATTCAGCTCAATGGGACAACGGGAAGTGGGTCAAATTAAGCTTGCAAGATTTGACCCGGACAAACATAGGAACATACAAACATACAAACATTGCAAGTTAATAAAAAGCATTTAAAAATACTACCTACGCAGCTTGGATAGCGCGATGCTAACATTTTCTATCTACAATCTACATCCAAATCGGTCTATTGGTAAATATAACAAGAAAACGTTTATTTTCTCTTTGTAAATAAATAAATAAATAATAAATATTGCTGGACATTTTCACACAGCATCATCTAGCCCAAAACTAAGCAAAGCTTGTACTATGGGAACCAGATAACTGATACTCTACTTATATACTTTTTGTTTTTAAATACATACATATTATACGAGTACATAGAAACACCCAGACCAGAGATAAATATCTGTAGGTCATACAAACATTTGTCCCGCTGCGGGGATCGAACCCGCAACCTTCTGCGTGGCAGGCGGACCTTCGCCCACTGCGCCACAGAGGTCGTACTCAAAATGCAGTTATGCTTGGAACATTGATAAGAAGGAACGGCATCTGTTTAGATTAGCTAAGCCAGACATGGACAAGGTATGAAAATAAGTAAAAATATTACTCACAGGCTTTCAAAACGCCCCAGTAAAACACCGTGATGAGGAAGGCCACCGGTATAGTTATGTTGTACAGCACCCAGTACGTCTTTACGTACCAAGGCAGTCCGAAAGTAGCATCTGTAACACAATAAAACCTTTATTAGATACTTTAATAGCAAGAATTTCATTATCGTCATTGTTTGAGCCTAGAGTGCCTTATAGATTGGCTTAAATATCGTTGAAACTAAATAGAGTTGTAATACCTATTGCTCTACATACTTCGAAGGTGGTTTCTGTTTTAAGCTTCAATTAAAATAGACTCACGACTGTTTCATGGTTCGATGAGAACGGCCACTACACATTTGCCGAACTATTCGCCGAACTATTATTTGGATAGACGATGACAGGCGAATACCGGTGATGAGTCCCTCTAATACACGTTCGTGACCGTCGGCATTCGTCTATCGTCGGCGAATATGTAGAGAGCCCTCTCTTCATATTCGCCGATGATAGGATTGAGCTTTTAATGAAGTTTCATTTGCGCACGTTGTTCAAACATTCCTACTCGATCTGTCGAAAGTTTTGTAGAGTGAATCACCTGTCTAGTAGTACTCTAATGCCACTAATTCGTTTGAGAAAAATGTGTGCATGTAATCCCCTTCGATATACCTACTTCTTAACTTTTGATAGTAGACAATATATACATATATTGTAAGTCAAAAGCTTAGGTTTGACTACGGACAAATAACGTCCCTTAGAAGGTATTGTGTGTTTGTCTTTAGTTACGTCTTGACATATGACCTTACATAAAAACGTCTATTACCCACACCTTTTATGGAAATACAGTCGTTTTGGAAAATCGTAATCCTTCAAGTTAAAGACCTTTGAAATGTTGCCTCATAAATTCAAGTAAACCATGTTTAAATAGTTACTTTAGTTTACGATAATGGTGTCATATTAACCTATTTTGCTATAATATTATGTTCAAAGTCGTGCGTTCAATTATATTTGGCGTATGATGTCAGTAGCATTTCTGGAGTGCAAAAAACTCATAAACAGATGTATCTTAGACTGCTTTGCAAATACTAGAGCGTTTTAAGTACCGACCATCTTAACTGAAGATAAGTTTTAACTGGATGTTAGAGTTGGATGACATTTTGGTAATATTATATTTATTTGTATGAACGTGAAAAGTATGAATTGAAATCAAGACAAGAACTAGATACTAAAGTAGATAAGAGTCCAAAATGACTAATACAGTAAGGTCAGAATAAAACCGTACTGAATTGTAATGAACAATTTGTTTCGAACAAGGTATGAATCCTTATTGATAAAATAGGATGAGCCATCAAAAGGTTTGAGGTAACTCAACCAGCACAAGGCCGGGCGGGAGCTGACCGCGGCACGTGCTGTCGCTACACTGGGTAAACGGATCCATGCCATAAAACGTAAGTATACCTAATTTATCGCTTCATTACATGCATATATAAATAACTATAGAATGTAAACAGTATGTGCACCTAGAGTCTATTGACCTCAAAGCTAATTGAGCAATTCATGTAATCTTACTTCAAATGATCAATGTCAAGGGTATTAGCAAGCGTAAGCAACGCCGACCATTTTTTGTTTACACAATTTACGACTTTTACGTGATATTTGATGTTAGTTGCAAAATCAGTAAATGTGATAAAACTAAAATTCTAAAACGAGACGCTCAAGAATGTAATGAAATAAATACAACTTATCAGTGTTTGCAAGGTGATAAGAGCGTACCAATCGGTCTTTTAAAGCATGCGTATCCCGAAACAGAAGTTGAGAAAGCCATAGTTAAAACAATCAGCAGTAAACCCCAGTTCGACAGGTATATGAACCAATACCCGAACCGAAAGTCCAATGTCAGGGGCAGGGTCATCGACACTAGCAGCACGCACGTCGACGACAGGAAGAGGAAACTTCGAACCAGCAGCAACGGTAGCAATGAGCAGTTGCTTTGCCGACTGCTCACGTAGAAGTTGGAAGGAGAAGGATGCTCCAGTAGGCACATTCGCCAAGTGAAGTGGTTTCATGCACTGTTTATGCACAGCATCGTTCCACACGCCGACACTGAACTACAACCAAATACTGATTGGAAATATTGCTTCCTGTCCTGGCGTTGTTCCTTTGTTGCACTATTGTATACAGTTACTACACGATAACCTTCCCTTTATCAGCGATAATATAAATAATTTTATGTTTGCATTTCGTCTTTGTCGCTGTCCTAACAATGTCGTGAAAACGGCGTGCATTCAATGAAGCGTAAAATGTCTCAATTTCAACCTCCGTGCTTCATTTGAACTTGTTTTCTATCTAAACAAGGTCTTAAAAGGTGTACTAGTATAACCTGTTAGATAAACATTAACGCCTATGTGAGATTTAAGTTTGTCCTTCAGGGTTCTTGATTTAGAATTGACCTACATTGATTACTATGATGAAACAAGAGTACATTAGCATGGTAAAAAATCTCAATGCTTCATATTGCACGTGTTGAAATGCTGATGTAAATCTAACAAAAATGTTCCCACAATACAACTCCTGCGTTATTGAATTTTAATCTCGTGTTGGTCTTTGTTTCGGTGGGAAGTTCCGACTGTGTGTCAAGAATAGTGAGTTAAAACCTAACACAGGTTCCCGTCGGAAGGAGAGCAATAAAATTTCAGGCCACGTCATTATTTGCGTAACAATTTTGGGTCTACAAATTCGTGACGTCCAAGTATCTATTTGTGCACAAGAATGCAGCTCAGACGCCAGATTTGTAGTAGGTGTGTCGGTCCTACCACAAAATGCAATATAATTGATACTATAGATGATAGCAACAGCATCGCAAATTTAATTTTGGCACAAGCATAGGGAAGCAAATCTGTTTGCACGCCAAAATAACATATTTTGCGAATGATCAAACACAGAACTCTCATTCAACTTTTGAAGCTCTTTTACTCTCGTTCGGGTAGAAAATAGAAATGTAAAATGCTAGTTTCGTTTTATACACTAATATTATAAAGAGGAAAGATTTGTTTGTTTGTTTGTATAGAATAGGCTCCGAAACTACTGGGCCGATTTGAAAAATTCTTTCACCATTAGTCAAAGTCAAAAGTCAAAAAGCATTTATTCAGTAGGACCGCTGGGATCACTTTGAATGTAGGAACATCAGTATCCTACATTATCCCTGATGAACATAAGTTATATTTTATTCCGGGAAAGTGAAGTTTTCCCGAAGGACCGCGGGTAACACCGCGACGGCCAGCTAGTTATTAATAAACATTTATAATGAGAACTAAGTTCTATTCAAGGTTCCAAGATACCTAACTTGCACAGTTTACCTTCAGGATGCAATATGAAACAGGTGATGTTGTAAGTAACAAGTAATCAGTGCCGCATCGGTGGATTGTCAAGTTGCAAATCAATTAGCTGGGCACTGGTAAATTGTGTCCTGTGCGTTTTGTTTTGCTATTGATATTCAAGGCTATTACGATTGATCTAATGACTTATAAACATTATTGGTTACCAATTGATACTAAGTACAAGAAAAATTACATTTCTTGAGGGTCTTACCTGCTTGTCTTCCACATGGCTTTCTCACGGTGACTAAGATGCCGAAAACCGATTCCACCACTATGAACAGCAGGCCCCAGTGCGTCATATACAGGAAGAACTTCTCCGTTGGGCCCCAGAAGAAGGACATAGACCAGAGGAGAGTAATCAGAGACCAGAAGAGGATCGGCAGCCTCCACCACAGAGGGGAGATCCCTTTGAATGCGCATGTTATAAAGGCGTCATGGGTCACGTCGGTGTCTCCTACAATCCCTGATATGCAGTAAGCACTTTGCTTTACGGACCATCGCGTCATCTTGCCAAATCAATAACTCCAAATATAGGAAATATTTTCGAATCGTCTAACGCATGATTTTCTGTTAAATCTGAAACAAACAAAAATAACAATTTAGAATATCAATCAAGGTAAGTATTTTTGTATCATATTATTCTAATGGGATGTTAATGTAGAATAATTTATGGAAGATATTATTGTCCCTGAGGGTTGACCTAGAGATTTGTGACCTTTCAAAGGTAATTGATATTAAGTGGACTCGCTTTGATTATTTTACGTCCGGACTCGATTAGTTCCATGTTGTTTGACTAATAAAGGTACAAAATATTTTTTCTGCTAGGTCCGCTACATTTTAATAAGAACCAATTTTTGGTCTTAAAACTTTGCATGAATAGGCGAGTAGCCCTTGTTAATAGGTATAAGAAGGGTATTGACCTAGTAGATGAGTTTCACCATCAATTTATAATGTTAATTAAGTACTTGGCAATTGGAATAGTGCGTTATCTAGATGCAGAAAGGAAATTATTAAAACAGATTTTAATTAACGCGACCTTCCATAGCGTAGGTTTCACATTAAACCAAGGGTTACAAAATTGATGAAGTTTCAAATTGATCAATTGCATGATAACATGTGATAATAATAACAATAATGATTGTGGTGTCAATTTGTTATAACTAAAATTATGAAGGTTTTTTAGGCAATTTAAATAATAAAACAATTACACACCAGTAACATGTTTGGTGCCCCACACTTTAGAAGTCCTACTTTATTAAGAATAATATAATTGAATATCTATATGTATTCAGCTTATTAAAATATTACTAAGGTTACTACTTAGGCGTTGTTCAATTCATTCCATCAATACTACGTGTGGACCTGACTAGTTTATACTCTTTCATCGTTGCGCATAATATTTTTCTAAATCAACAATTCATTGATAAATGGCAGGGAGTCAAACAGTCAAACCAACAAACATCTTGTTGAAAGTCAAGATGCACCCCTCACGGCCAACACGGCTGCTTTCAAAGTATTACTAAGATGTAGCGTGAGAACAATTATTAGTTCACCAACCAAGGGTATAGAAAACGAGGAAAATGTGTTTCTATTATCCTGACCTTAGGATGTAGTTATATCGATTCGTGCGAGCCAAAGGATACGTCTGTTGTTTGCCGTTTCTCAACAGCCGGGCGAGTGCACGAAGCGCATCGGTAGCGCTCTTAACTTTTTAAAAAAGTGATTTCCTGCCTGATAATTTACGAAGAAGTTGGAGAAGAAAGCTCTATAGAAAAAGTCATTTTGCAAACTTTCTTATTTTCCGAGCCACTTTTGTATAACCTTAGGTAGGTTACCTACGATTTAATATTAAGTTACCATAATGCTTTACAACGAACACCATTAAATTATTATTAACATCAATCTAGTAAAATCTACAAGCAGAAACCCTATTGAGAGATACTTTGAGCTAACAATTTATGGTAGAGCTCACAAAATATTTTTTCTAGTGAGGTTATTGGATGACTAGCCCACATAAAAATCATCAACATGGAAGTTTATCGAGAAATACAAGTATGAGAGTAACAACGGTAGTTTCTTGTAGGTAAACAAAATTGTCGTGCGAATACCGTGTTTGCTTGCGAAATCCCATGAAATAGGTAATGTAGGGCCCTTTTTACACTTTTCTGCACGCAATTTGTTGCGTGACGAGAAATTGAAGTTTGTAATGTAATGGAGAAGGACAATCTCTTTAATAAGAGTCGGAATAAGATTTTGGTGAAATTACTTATTAGTCCGCAAAGAGAAAACTGAGAACTCAGATCATGAGGAATAGAAGGTACTACTTAGATTTTTTCAAAGAGCCTTAACTTTAATATTTACAAAAAAATGGTTCACCGTATGGTAGTTTTTCTGAATGTATTGGTAGTTTTTCTAAACAAGAAAATTATTGAAGAACACGTTAATTTACGACGACAGGTGGGTTTCGGAAAAACCACCGGAAAAATCCTGACAACTGAATTAAAAACTACTAAAATTCATACGAATGGTGATAGGATTTATTGTAGGAAAATAACCACTGTTTATCTAGGTTTATGAGAAAATAAATAATACATGTGTTATTTATTGCATCTGGCTGCTCTTCTACGAGTAATTAGATGCTGTTTATAGATGGGCCGTGCGTGATGGACTCAATTGTGTAATTGCGGGATAATTAAACTGCGCCACTTTCTGATGTTTTCCATTGAGCTGAAAGGTCGATGTTTTGTTTATTTATACATATGTAATACCAAACATAGATTATTACATTTTGAACCTTGCAAGCTTTGAAATCCATCTATCCATTCAGCCGGTAACACCCACTGTTGGGAAACTTTATAAAAAATATCTTCGTAATGATTAAAAAAAAAAAACATAGGTACATCATACTTATAAATTCAATTCAAATACTTACTTGCCAAAGATGCGAATCTTCTATGTATTTACCTAGCAAGCTTGATTTAAATTTACGTTAACATTTTGCGTGTTGTAGTGTAATTTACTCAAATCTAAGCGATGCAGGATGAGTTACCCTTTAAAACATACCTAGGTACTAAGCATAGGTAATTTGTTTGCAGTTTATCTGCGCCTATAAGATTGGGTCGAGGTTTTCCTCTTCGGAAAGTCGTTAGTTAGATGGACTTTTAAGTTAACTTGGCGGCCTAGTCCTAGACTATTTAATTGGTACTTTTACATAGAGTCTGGCTAATGAAAGTAGACCCTGAAAAATTGCGGCAACATAAAAAAAAAATAAGCGTGGCAACCCATCATTTGGAAGAACACAACTTGATACTTGGTTATTATTTTAAACATAGTGCTAGAAAATTTACCCTGCAGTGAATTTAAATATTCTTACATATTTTACTATTTTTTTGTTGTTGCCACGCTTATATTTTTTGAATTTACCGTGATCTTTCAGGGTCTACTTTCATTTACCAGACTCTACTTACCTTGTTGATACAGGGTGAGTTTTGTCGAGCGCCCTCTGAGGGGAAAGTCTAAACGGCTATAGCTATGGAAAAATGTTGTAAGGAGTGTTGTTAGGGCTCGGTTTTGATAAAATTAAGAACTGCATTTAAAAATTTAAAAAGTTTTTTATTTTTCGAGTTTTTTTTCTGATAACAAACAAATGGTCCAATATTACTATGGGTCTAATGTTGCTGAAAAAAATCCTACATTTTTAGTTTTCATACAAAATGTAGGGAGAAAAAAATATTCCATGGTTTTTATTTTTTTGTGCATTTTTAGATGGTTTGTCTGATAACAAAAAATACTTCGAAGTAACTATGTGCCTAATGTTGTAAGAACAAATAAACATTGTGCATTTTCGATTTCATAAAAAAATTATCGCGGCAAGACAAGGCAAACGATATACTTGTAGGTAAACTAATTTTTTTATGCTAAGATCTTAAATCTTAGCAAAAAATAACACTAACAAAAGTTGGAGTTTAAATAAAAGTTTGATTTCATTTGTTGTTGTTGTGTATTTTTGGAATCGGATTAAGTAGGTACCTACTTATCTTGATTCACACCAATTTGGAAAAAGTACTGTCTATTTATTTTGAAAATGGTGTATAGATACTATCTATCTATCATACATACCTACTACATTCCAAGTTATTTGTTAATAATATAATAATATATAATAATGCTGGACATTTTCACACAGCATCATCTAGCCCCAAACTAAGCAAAGCTTGTACTATGGGAACCAGATAACTGATATACTACATATATACTTTTTTGTTTTGTAAATACATACATATTATACATAGAAACACCCAGACCCGAGACAAATATCTGTAGGTCACACAAACATTTGTTAATCTTTAGATAATTAGATTAGTTTACATAAGTGTTGTTACTGTGTTATATTTTCTCAATTTTTTCATTATTTTTGTGTGCAATATTAATTATATTTTATGACTTGTAACTTTATGACTTGTGACTATTAACTTTATGACTTGCATTGTTTATATAGATGTAACGCATTGGTACTAACTGTAATGTTACTTCTAACTCTTATAAATAAATAAATTAATAAGTTATAAGTATGTAGTACTTTTGCCAAATAAGTAATTGCTCTCAAAGGAATTTAAAAAAAGGTTAAAGATATTTTTTAGATTTTTTGAGTAAATTTAGCTTTATATTCATTAGGTATAGGTACCTGCTTATCTGATTCAAAATATGAAAATAAAAAAAACACTTACTTACCGTTAAAATATCACAAAATGATTTCAATTTAATTTGTTTATTTTTCATTCAAAGAAAACCTTCACTGTATTTTATTTTCCTGCGGTTTTCACGCGATGGGTCGGAAAAGCGCGCGAATAAGCGCGCGTTCGTGGCGCGACTGATTTCCCGCCGCGGATGCTGCGCATGCGCGACCGCGCTCAAGGAGAATACATCTTAACGTGCGGTTTTTGACCAATGCCGGATTACTTTTCTTCTTAGTATTATATTATCTGAGCTAGGTATGAGTATATTGTCTCATAAATTATTATGTGACTATTGATATCAGTAAGTACTTACTTACTTACAAAAAAAAAAAGTATAGGTATCATGATGAACTCCTGTAGGTACCTATGTAAGTAAGTACTTACCCAAAAGCCAATGATAAATAAATAAATAATGCTGGACATTTTCACACAGCATCATCTAGCCCCAAACTAAGCAAAGCTTGTACTATGGGAACCAGATAACTGATATACTACTTATATACTTTTTGTTTGTAAATACATACATATTATACATAGAAACACCCAGACCCGAGACAAATATCTGTAGGTCATACAAACATTTGTCCCACGGCGGGGATCGAACCCGCAACCTTCTGCGTCGCAGGCGGACCTTCGCCCACTGCGCCACAGAGGTCGTCATGATATTTTATTATACTAAATAAATGACTTATAAACGTTTAAAAAAAAGTGTAATTTAAAAGTGCTTTTTGACTTAATAAAAGAAGAATACGTATTCGTTATTTTGAAGGACAAAGTAATAATATAAGAGCATTGATTGAACCAATTGTCTTCATCATCTAATCTCTACCTAAATAAAATTCCTGTGTGCGGGTTTGCTCATCATTTTTCTCCTCCAGTCCCGATTTTAGTGTTTTTTTTTTTAATTTATGGGGTCAGTAATTTAGTTGAATGGTTCTTAGTTGAAGTGTGAATTGTCCTAAGTTGCCTATAGTTAGAAAATCGGATCAGTGTCTGTAGACGTATATGATGATACTAATGAAATAAAAAACCATGATCATTGATCATGTTTAGGTATTCCTTTAATAAATACATAATTGCCACGCGGCTAGGAACCACTCATTTATTAATAATTTTATTATAAAACATTAACTAATATCACTATGTAATTTAAGCTAATTATTACATGCATAAATGACTTACATAAAATAAATGCTGAAAATATCTTACACTTGGGTCAGGAGCTTGTCACTAGTTTAATATAGACTTGGTTACTTAATGACTTTGGTAGTTGCTTAACACTTTCCCATAGCATGAGCATTCTGTACAGCAACTTGTCTAAATGTCTACTGGGTAAACATAGGTATAGTAGACAATAATAATAGTTTTTGCTACGCGATTAAGTCCCGTAATAATCCATACTAATATTATAAATCTGAAAGTAACTCTGTCTGTCTGTCTGTCTGTTTGTTACGCTTTCACGCCCAAACCGCTGAACAGATTGAGCTGAAATTTGGCATGGATATAGATTATACCCCAGAGACGGACATAGGCTACTTTTTTCTTTAAATATTTATAAGGGGGCGTGAAAATAAGGGTTGCAAGTTTGTATGGGAAAAAAAGTTCAGCGACCCTGGGCGAGGTCAAAAAGATGATGGGTGACCGCCGCTTTTTGCTATGTTCTTGCATTGCAGATTTTTTTGTTTTTTTCTCATTTTGCATGCAAAAATCATTGCAAAATGATTTTTAAATTAATGATAAACATGTAACATGTATATTTCCACTCATCAATATATCCGAAATTATGATTTTTTTGATATTAAAATACTTTTTCCTTGGCTTTGGTTAGAACGCCATCAGTATCACCCGAGGTCAAAACTGCTTTTTACTTTTTTCTCCTATGTGGCGTTTCTACTATAGCGGAGGTCGAGATACGATCATTTTGAGTTTTGAAAGCTATTGGAGATTTTTGCTTGGACTTTTCGATAATTTTTATAGGTTTTCAAGTACCCTACCTACTTATGTTATTTTACTGACAAAGTCGCGGGTACCAACCAGCTAGAAAATAACATATTTTTCCTTGGCGTTGGCGTTGGTCAGCAACGCCATCTATGTTTTTCATTTTCACAACCAGGTAGCGTTGCGAGGTCAAGAATGCAGATCGTTTAGCGTTTTGGAAATTAAAATTTGAAGTACCTACCTACTTAATGATTTTAAAATTAATGATGAGCATGTAGGTAATCATTTATAAATCTACTCATCAATACATCCGAAGTTTCAATTTTTAATATTAAAATTATTAACGCAACTAGATGGCGCTGCTAATTTTGGCCGTTTTCTAGATCGCGCTATCGTTGCGTTTTGTCAAGTTTACATTAGCCTGTGCTTTAGCTTATACTTATTTCTCTGATCTTATTCCTTAAATAATCCTATCCCACTAAAATTATTAATTGATCGAAGATTATTAATTAAAGTTTATTAAATAAATCTCTATTTATGTATTTTTATCAAAGAGAATATAAATAGTTTTTTATTTTTTCAAAACAACTTCTATGGGTGGTGCAAGGCAGTTTCAAAGTCGTAAGATTCGAAAAGAAAGTCTGTGTTAGTGAATGTTTGTTTTGTTATTGTGATAAAATTTGGAACGTAGATGCTTTAAGTACCTACTTGAATATAGGCTTATTTAATTTTAAAAAATCAACCCATATGGATGTTTTACAGGGTTTTAAAGTTAGAATGGAAAATTTGATTCCTTGGTCTGATTCACTGCCAACACAGTGTAAATAAACTTTAGGTAACACTCCTGCACTTGAATCCTAATACCTAATGCGCAGACGAAGTTGCGCGGGTCAGCTAGTTGATTAATATGACAATGATTATAAAGTAAAATAATGGCAATGAATTGTCCAAGCAGGACATAAAAATCAGGCAACATTTTTTTCTCGATGATTAAGTTGTTTTGGAGTCATAATTTATGTTCAAGATTGTGTAACACGATATTATTTGTTATACAGTACCTAGGATACCATTGTCTAGGATGCTCATGCTAAGGGAACGATCTTCATAGTTGAGTATTGTATTATTATGTACAAATACCGTTAAATAACACAAGAAAATAATAATTTAATATCAGTAGTAGGTATACTGCACCCATCTTTACAAAAAACATATTTTTTCGATGTTAAAATGGTGGCAATACCTACATGGTACAGTCATCATCAAAAACGCCAAGGAATCACTAAATTTCTAGATAGGTGCTACAGTAGTTTACGTTTCCGATTGGCCGACCCCATAAAAGCTTGTATTGAAAAATGTTTTCCAATAAAAGCTTATGAGTAGAAAGAAACCATTGTTTATCTGCAAGCCCAATGGACAACACAGCTCCGTCTAAAGTTGACATCAGAGACACAGATATAGGTTACGTACGCCTAATATACAGGGTGTAAAAAGACAACTACCGAAAACTGAGGGGTTGCAATCAGACCATGATTCTAAACTCATTTAGCGAAAAAAATATGCAAAAAAATTTTTCACTTAGCTTAGTCATTTTATGTTATTTTCAGTTATTGACTACTAGTATAACATAATAAGACCATACCTACCTAATTATTTCATTTTTAAAAGAAATAAACAATTTAAACTCAAAATCCAGCAATCTACGTAAAAAAACGCGCCAAGTACATACGCAAACAGTAATCTTCAAACGCTGTTTTCTCCGGATATAATGATTTTTAAGGAAAATCCTTTTGGATTTGGTTGTGTCTTGGGATGCTGTACCTACCCCTTTCGGCTTCGGTAGACGTCTTTTTACACCCTGTATAGCTCCATTGTACACACCTAATTATTCATGTTACTGAAATTAATGTTGTTTTTGTAGTTTCAACCATTTTATACATTTATTACAAAAACTCTTCGATTATCACAATCACTATAATAGGTATTGCTTATATTGAAATACATTCTTACGTATTTCGTATTAAATACGAAATTAATAATTTAATTATTCAAATAAAGTCTAGGCAGTATCATGCAAGATTATAATTACGAAGGTGGATTGCCTTTTTTATGAGATTTATAATCCACAATTTTACCTCTTACGCCTTATTTATTTATGCCATCCATATCTCTTTCTTAACTTTTTATTTTTTTCTTATGGAGTAGCATGGCCATAACTACCCCTACTCAAAAATCCACCCTGTATAAACGAAATAAAAGAAATACATGCAACTATTATTGTAGAGTTGAAGTCAAGAGATTATAACAATACATATTAAAATATGTGGTATGAATAATGTGTCTGCCAGCAACGCTAATATTGTTTATTATTTTTCAACACACTTGCTCATAAAGTGGCTTTATGGTCACCGCAATTAGGCACATAATGACACCCATAATCAAACTGTGACTTTTTCATTACTATAACTCACTAGTGAGTAATAGATTTTTTTTTTAATTTTATTGATTGAGTTGCTTTGTTCTTAAAAAAGTTTTTATTCAGGAAAAAAGATCGTGTTCAACAGAACAAATAAATTAATGTTCCTATTGCTTGCTCATTTTATGCAACTTCTTATTTAAATAGATAATTTTAAGTCGTACGTGTTTAATAAATAAAACTTTCACTCAAATATAACTTTTGTTTTCTCTGTAATAAAAGAAAACTTTAAATTCCCCATTTTGTACGTGGCAGAATAGGCGCAAACCCTGTGCGCGGCGCGGAAATATAGTCTGTGGCCGATCGCAATGCGCGCGCATAGGAAAACTGATTCATTTTTCCCGCAATAGCGAAACATTTTTCACAACTCGTTTTCACTGTTTGAAATTAGTTTTTATTGTTATTTTATTCACAAGTGTGTTGAAAAACGTCGTATGATACACGTGTGTATTGATGATTACCTTCCTCGGCTATATTAAGACCCTCGCCGATGGCTCGGGTCTCAATTATTTGCCTCGGCGGTAATCACTAATATTACACACTAGTACCATAATGTACTATTATTGAATACTGAAGTATTTTACGACTGTGTGACAATGCGCAATAGCGCATTATCACACAGTCGTGTACTGTAATAGAAATCGTAGGCGCTCGCAATTTATTTCTTTCAGCGTTCAAAGCTTTGTACCTAAATGTAGATTCCTACTTTTTTGAAAAATCGGTATGACTTAGGTAACTTACTTCCGCATCTTCAAAAAACACAGTTATTAGGGCAGTACGTAGTCTATCCGGAATGTAGCTTATTAAGTTAGTTGAAAATATATGACTTAGCTGCTTCGATCAAAAATCGAGGCTTAGCTGCTATTACATCATCGTCAGATCACAGGTTTAGTCTTAATTAGAGAGAACTACTATGTATATTTCGTTTAATTGAAAAGTATGACTTGAACTGTTGCATCACAATTCGTCGCATCAAAACTTTAGTCGTACCCTATTATATTTAGCTAGGATTTTTATAATACATATCTTTGTTTCACTCACATGTCACTAAAAGAAAGCAACAGCATTTAGCCTAAAGTCAGGAAAGGTTTTGTGAAATCTCAAGCTCAGTATCTTTTCATAAACTTCAATTTAGTTAAGTAGAATAGCAATTAGCTATACCGTCAGTTTATAAGTCTTAAGTTTTGTCAGTGCGGGGGGTGCGTGAGGCAGTCTGATTGCTGTGGGCCAACGCCAAGGCGCTGAGCCAGCCACGTGCGAGCGAACGCGAGAAATGTTGCGAATGAGTGAGCGAAAACCATTACGACGGCACACAGCGTCACGAAGCCGAGAGCTGAACCTGAAACAAAATATTGAATTAAATAAATCTGTATATCAGCAGAAGCTGTAGCAAATAAAGTCCTAAATAGATAAACGTAAAAGAAAAAGAATCTCCTTATGAATCCTCTTTATGAAATACTTATTTTATTTTCTAGTTTTTTGCTACTAGTACAACAAAATAAGACCATACCTACCTAATCATTTCATTTATAAAAGTGTAGTACATACGCTCGACCAGCTGTGCGAGGTCGGTTTTCTCCGGATATAATGATTTTTTTGAAAAATCCTTTTGGATTTGGCTGTGTTTTGGGAGGCTGTACCTACCCCTTTCGGCTTCGGTAGACGTCTTTTTACACCCTGTATAGGATGTACCAAAAAGTTACCATGCTAAATCTATGGATCTAACTCATTACTGCATCAATCTCTTTTTATCGTGTCAAAAATAACTTATTTGTAAATTAGTTGAAACTAAGTCTACGATGGAGCGAGCCTACCCAGAAGGTGCCTATTAACTCTCTTCTTAAAACAACAGGGTCGTAGCTCAGCGGAAATACAGACATATAAACAAAAACGATTGAGATGCAGCCAGTGCAGTCTAAATCCGTAGTATTTTCATTTGGGTAAGAGGAAATTCGTATGATAATTCTACAAGGTCAATGAAGATTCTTGAAATGAATTGAGATGTTGTCAGTATCTAAATGATAATGTGAATTAGTTCCTGTCTGCTAATGTAAGGTCTAGATAATTGAATGACAAGTGTCTAGCTAGTAGCACTTCCGTCCATTGTAAGCCACGATTGTGGGTCCTGACTATAAAGTAGGTAAGCTAAGACAGATGCCCTTAGGCAGCTAGTCAGAGTTGTCAGACCACAAGCTTACATATACTATTTAAAATCAAAACTGTCAATTGGGACAAAGTGTCCAAATCTTTTGTGTCCCAGTTGACAGCAACCCACAAATCGGCTGTCGCAGCCATAGATTTAGCATGGTACCTATATACCTATATGGTCGCAGCGGTAACCATGAAGCTATCTCAAAGAACAAGGAACGACAGTTCATAGAAATTTTGATCAGACCAAAGAGAATAGTAATAAAGGTGGTCAAAGTCAAAGTGAGCGTGAAGCACCTGATGCCCCCATTTTCTTCAAGGATCTGGAATTCGAAAAATTCGATCCGATTCAACTGCGCCTTGAAGATACAGTCGTGAATTCGTCATAATTTTTCTTCGAGGACAAGCAAATATAGTTCCTAGCAGTTTGCTACTCACCAGGCTTAGTCCAATCCAAGGGTTGATATATCATATGCAGTCCAATTCTATCCGTACCCCCCACTGCCCAGTAAAACGCGCTGAAGACTCCATAAGCGAGACCGGTTCCAGCCCCGTAAAGTGCATGAGCAGCCCTGATTGGGTGAGCTGTCACAGCAATCTCACATAGCATCACCAGGGAGTTTCCTCCGTGAACCAACAGGTTGAGAGCGTTGATATCATGGATTTCTGAGGGAAATAAAAATTTCGTGAATACAGTGTGGTATAATTGTGGTATTTTGTTGTAGTAATAATGTATTTTGCCATATCTCGCGTGTATTTTTTTATTGATAGGTAGGTAATTACAAATTAAAATTCAAAGTTAAATACGTAATATACATACATTTTACAACAATTAAATACTTAATTCTTCTTAGGTAAAAGTAAGGGTTAAAACTTTGTATGGGGAACCGAGATAACAGTATTCAAGGCGGACCCAGTCAGAAAAATATCATAATTATAAATTTAAGAAGCCATGCAAAAGATACTCTCGCACATTAGCTTAGTTTTATAGCTTCTTACACAGATTCTGAAAAGAAGTTAAAAGAAGAAGTGGAAGATTTCAGTCACGATCCCAGAAAATGTTTCACCCAGGAACTGTGCCCCCAGACTGAAACACCCAGATTCGAGAAAATATTTGCAGATCATACAAAGATTTATCTCGCGGTATTACATTTTATTCTACTGTATTTTTTTAGGATAGGTAATAAAGTTACGTTTTTAAAATTTGAATTACGTAAAGTTTTTTCGTGTGATTTTAATTTAGGTAACTAATCTTTATAAATTGTTTATACTAATAGGTAGGTACTTAGTCGGATTTTAGATGAGCAAAAAGTGTAAAATAAGTCTTTTTGAAAAAAAATCAACGTAAGCTTTGCTAAGCTAATGGGTTACCGTGAGAGACTTCTCCGATGTAAGTACACAATTTCATTTCAATCAACCTATTTTCTGTGAAGTTCCGTTCTCCATCATCAGATCAGCTCGCTGTCACCACATTTCAAAATTTTAAATGATAATTGATCTACAAACCGAGTTTCAACTCAATCGGCCTATTTTCTGAGGACTTCCGTTAAACAGTTCCTGACTTCATCACATCAGCTAACTGTCACCATAATAGTGTATTGTCACCGAAGACTCATTATGTGTACCAAAATTCAGCTCAATCGGACAACGGAAACTGGGTCAAATTAAGCTTGCGAGAGTTGACCCGGACAAACATACAAACATTGCAAGTTAATTAATAAAATAATAAAAAAAGTTTTAAAAAAAATATTTAGTTACTTAGTAGGTTTTTATTTATAAATATTTACAGGAAACAATAATCATAAAAATTAATACATAAGTAGGTACATAATTTAACTAAACTAAAGATAAAAAACAGTGTTTAAAAAATAATAATTTAAAAATTGAATATTTGTGTGAGATCAAAATAAGGAGTAGTAGGTTGTTCTTAGTACTTACTCAAGGTTAGAATTTAGTGCAATAGAAGATAATGTCTATAATGTCTATTTTGGTATGGCCTTTATATTTTCATTATGCTAGGTATCTTTTAATCTTTAAACTTAAGCCATTTTCTATGGTAGGTTGCTTACTTAACATTTTAGTCAATATTATTTTCTTTAATCACGAAAGAAGTATAACTGGTTCTCTTGTTGACACTTATGTAACCTGTTACATTTCTGGAAGAAGTAACACTCACTTGCTAAGAGACGCACAATAATTTTTAAAAACGCCAAAAAATCACGTTTGTTGTATGGGAGGCACCTTAAATATTTATTTTTTATTCTGTTTTTTAGTATTTGTTGTTATAGCGGCAACAGAAATACACCATCTATGAAAAGTTCAACTGTCTAACTATCACGGTTCTTGAGATACAGCCTGATGACAGACGGACGGACAGACAGACAGACAGCGAAGTCTTAGTAATAGGGTCCCGTTTTACCCTTTGGGTACGGAACCCTAAAAATGTTACTTCTAGAATTCTACTCACTAGGGTTATGCACAGCGGTCCAGTACATGAGTGTGATGACAAACGCCAGGTCGGTAGCTATGTTGTATGCGAGCCAATACGCCCGGCAGATCAGAGGCAAGCTAGCGCCGTCTTCCTCGCTTGCTGGAAATTAAATGACATCAGTTATTAGTCAATTTTACAATAAGTGCTCGTGTGTCACGTCAAAAAGCATTTAGGGGCGTCCATAAATTCATCATCATCAGCCTATGGCAGTCCACTGCTGGACATAGGCCTCCCCCTAGTGCGCGCCATTGCCATAAATTACGGGAGGCGTTTAGTGGGGGGAGGGGGTCGAGACAAATCTCACCAAATCTCACGTGGGGGTCTCGGAAAATCTCACATATTTTTTTTCGACAAGAAACAAGTGTAAAATTGCGATAAGACTGGGTTAAATAAGTAAAAAAAAATCTCGAATAAAAAATTAGGAACATAAAAATAAAATTGTCTTTTCTGTTTGTGATTTCAAAATAACTGTGTTTTTTTAAGTGCAATATGCAATTTTAAATCTCACGTGAGATTAGAGGGGGTCAAGCAAAACTCATTCGAAAAATCGCCAAATTTGCCTCACGTAATTTATGAACGCCCCCTTATTCAGTAGGGCTCCTAGTGCCTTAAGATCGCTTAGACTAGTTTTATGAGCTGATGATTTTACTCCTGATGTTCCTTCGCGAGACTCTATACAATGTAAAGAAGGAACTTGTGTTGTAATGGAGTTAGCTAGAGTCGCAATCGATGAACCAAGTAAAAATCTTTACATTGCTACATCGCATGAGAAAATGCTTTACTTACATACAACTTTTGGTCAATAGAAAATTGATTTTAGCGACTGTCAGTCCAATTTTTGACAGCAGCTGCTGTCGTCTTTGAAACTTATATCATAAGTATATAATTTATTCTTTTCAATTTCGTTCTCGTTAAAATAAAAAAGGAAAGGTATACGATAGCAAGGTTTATCTAACAAATAACAATAGGTATCGAGCTACACCCGAACTGTTGTCAACGGGAAAGCCGACACTTACCAGGATTTGGTTACTAGTCTGCCACGTGTCGATTGTTATGAAAATACTCGAACCTGACACCCGAAATAGCCGATTTTTCAATTGCTCATCGTTATAGACCTACGTTATGCAATAAAGTCTTAAGTCAACAATAGACTTCTACAAGCGAAAGGAAGCTGTAAAAATTGATTCGGCTGAGAACGTTAGAAGCAAGAATGAGGAACCAATGAGGATAATTTGAGGCACAATGCACAGCGACCGCGCGACTGGGATCTTAATTGACGCGAAATTGTAACCAATCAACCGTTCGTGACCCGAGGCCCCTACCGATAGATTGAATGCCGAATTGTAGCTATCGATCCATTTTTATTAAAATATTTAACATCGCTGAGGACATTCGAAAATTTTCCGCTAATAAGTCCATTCTAGACTTATCTGCAAAAATAATTGTCGAAAACACGTGTCCGACCTGTGACATTCGCCGTTTTGATGCTCAAGACACGCGATCGCCTGATTCGATTTAATTGATTCGCGGGAGTCGGTGGAGTGCTCAAGGGAATTATAGCGTACCGCACCCACGATAACACAAATTGGCATCTTCAAGCGTTTCCACCGATTACCGGCGCTAAGCCACACTTACAATAGGTAACATTGAAATAAAATCTGCTTTCTATGTGAGCGTGTAGCCACGCTCTTGACATTGGTCAAATTGGTCGGATCTAACCATTTAACTAAGTCGTGCGTGGATGAGGTTTTGTAAATATCCTGAGTTCATGAACACGCATCTTCTGCTTGATCAGGGAATTAAAGGTTGATTGGATAAACGTTGGATGAGTCAGGTCGGTTTGGGACATTTTGATGCCAATTTAGACGAATACTAAGTAATTAGAATGAGTGTAGAGCCTGAAGTCTGTGTACTAGTACCTAGTAGATATGCATGTACTAGTACAGAACTGTCTTTTGTTTTTGGGACGTACAACCGCAATGTCTATTTTGAATTTGAGGGACTCTATTTTTATACCTTCGAAGAGAAAAAGAGTGCAAACCACAGAACATTATAAAAAAAAGTTGAACTAGTAGCCGTAAAGAAAATTACTGGTTACCAACCCTGTTTGCTGCTTTATCAAGGAAATTATCAAAGAAAAGCTTATGAGTCTTGTTCACACAGTTATTTATTCTGGTACGTGATGTACATCATATGACTAGGTAGGTACCTAAGCGAGGTCGTAAGAAAGCTAGCATTAGAACTTAAAATACTTATCCTCTAATTACCTAGACCTAGTTTTATTTAAAAACTCAATGACACATTTCCTAGCGGAACTGCGGAGAATTATTGCCACCGTACATCAGTCAATGCCCGCCGCGCAATGTACTATTATAATAGTCTACTAATAGCATAGCAACTTTGTTGTGGATACTACAACTTATAGCCACGTAGGTATTATAGATTTTCATACCACTAAAATATAAGGGACACAACGCGTCACATAACTTAGAATAACATGGAATTACTATCGTCCGTACTAACAATGTAACAATCTATGGACTGAGGCGCGGCTGCGCATTTCGCACTGTGACGATTTGACATATACATGTGTCGTGACGGTAAAATGGAACAAAATTTTTTTTCCAGCCTGTTTTTTTTTCTTCGATACCTCCGAAAAGGAACTTCGTTCCAATAATGCGTCGGCGTCGTTACGATTTTACCAATGGATATACATACATAATATGTCAAATTGTACAACGTTGTCCAAGATTCCCGTACCAGTTTCAAGTTTAATTTGATACTTGGAAGATTTTTTTTCAATCCTAACCTTGTTTTTTAAATTTGTTTTATGGAAAAGTGGCGCCTATATTGACAATGGACGTAAGCATGCATACTATTACATGTAAGTACTCGTATGTTGACCTTTATGCAACGTACACGAGACAATAATACATGATATGCTGACTGCAGAGCTAAATGAAATAGAAATTTGCTTCCTACTAAGTCTAATTAGTAAAATGGTGTTATGTTTCTGCTAAATTTTTTTAAGACATAAGATATAATAGTCAGAGCAATATGTTTTATGTCCTTAAATAATGTTCGTTTGAATGAGAGGCATCAGCATCAACCACGAAGTTCCTGAATTTAATTGAATCTAGCCAGTATCTACAGGTTAAAAAGGCGTGATGGGTTAAACGGGCAATTGAGATAATTTCTGCAAACGAAGAGTTCCTTAGCGTGTCTAATGTCCTTATTAAACCTATGTCTGACCTTGTGGAAATGGCTGCGTTTCGCGGCCGTCAGAAAATTAACCTAGATTAGCCCGACCCTCCTGACGGGTTTCCTCAATGCACATAGCTTTAAATGCTCATCTATACGCATTGTACAGTCAGCAACGAAATATTAAGTCAGATCAGCCTTATTATCTAACTCAACTGGGCATGGGCATCGGCTTCATTTTGACATTTGAAACCTATTCTGAACTTCAATTGTCATTTTCGTATTGTGTTTTATGATTGGTTGAGCTGAATTGAGATGACAACTGGAAAGGATTTCTAGTTAGACAATAAGGATGCCGTTTCAGAAATAATGAAATATGTCGTAAACAGCGTTTACGCGATCGAGATTTTTAACCAAGAACCATATAAAATCGTATCAGATTACTTTTATAAAACTGAGAACTGTCAAGTTTCTTTCAGCTCTAGACCAAATTCCCTCAACGTTGTAGGAACAGTGTCTTTATGAACTAGTTAAGTAGGGTTTTTTTTACTCACGCAGGTTATATGCTCTCTGTGCTCTAAACTTGTGGACCACGGCGACTGCGAGAGCGGACTGCACCATAATCAGCAGGTAGCCCCAGTTTGTGAAGTATATGAACCATTTATAGTAATTTATCTCCGTTATTGGCCCATTGTACAACCGCGGCAGCCGCTGACAAACAAAACTGGATATGCCTACTGAAGCTACCGTGAGAAATAGCAGCCATCTGAAATTAATAAGTGATAATAATCCAGAGTTATGTAATGTATTGCAATTAGGTAGCACTGTGAAAATTGGTGTTTTAAAATAGATTTTGGAACTCATCAACCTAAATGTTGATTTACATAAATGCTTGTCTCGCACTATTGCTATTAGTGAACAAAATATAAAAGTTCTCACGTAGCATTATGGAAAAAAAAATCAAGGATTTTATGTCGCTGACTGCACTTTTTTTTGCTTTCTTGTTCACTTGATTAGTGAAACGTGTGCTAGTAGTAACATTATAGGACGTGTCTAGGCCTAGGCATATTCAAAGAATCTTGAATGAAAGATGTTAACGTAAGGCTACTTACCTTGAAGTTAAATTGCACAAACAATAAGAGTGATTTGATCAACTTACCGGTAAAAGAGATAAAGATTAGATGGTCTACGTCCAGTCTGCCATTGACTGCAGGCGAACTGGTGTGCTTGCGAATGGTCTAGGTTCAGAGCTTGCCGGCTGGCGTTCCACATGCGACCCAGCATTGCTGGCTTGCATGATTTCTGCATTGCTGTAATACAAAATTGTAAATGTAAATTGGAAGGTAAACCGTGGAAAAACGTTAGTAAATCTTTATGGTCCACGTCTGTTCCATATCAGCTGACAATTCTAACAAAGCCACGAAGGCTCTGAGTTACTGATACAGATATTTTTCTTGTTGTGTCAATAGTTTGAGACCCGTGTGGTGAAAGGGTTTAAATAATGTAGTTTATGAGACAGAGATGACGCTTCACACTTGTTAGGTAAATGGTGAAACGACCATTGACCAGTAATTGGACAACAATCAAGATATTACGTTTTTAATGTACCTAATCCAAATAACTATAGATGCTTCTAGCATATCAGCATGTCGCCACTACAAAGCTTGTAGAACAAAATATTATTGATGTTAACGATTATAAAGGTAAGCAAGAAAATGTGTCACACCTGTGTTGTAAAATCACATCGTATTGAAACGCAAGTGAAAATAAATAGGTACCTAGGTAAAAGCGATAAGATTCATGAGATCCTTGATATTGCCCCATAAGAAATGCGTCATATACGTAACAGTGCGCGTTTCAAGCCATAAAATTGCATTTACACGGAAGATTGTCGATTTACCAATGTTTATGTCGCTGTATGGTTTTATACTTTCAAAGACCTTCAAAACCAGATGCAGAATTTGGCAATACTGGACCAATCTTTTACACTAAACACTACGGCAAAATTTTGCACTGCTAGGTAAATATTGAAGTCAAGGTGTTTCGCTGTTTAATTGTAGTGTTGCGTAATCATGTGTAATCCAAAAGTATTAATCAAGTAAGACTCAGCGTAGGAACAAAGTTTTAGAGTTTCAATCAGAAAGTCCACTTGACTGCTGTGAACTGTGGTACTGGGAGACCATTAAGCTTAACCTTCTTAAAATATACTTAGGTAGGTATTAGTTAAAAATAGATGCCAATCTATTTGGTTTATCAGTTAAGCTTTGCCATGTAGCAACGTAACCATGGAATAATATCGAAAATAGTGAAATTACATACCCACATTAGTACATAGAAAGTTTGAGCAAGGAAGTTTTAAACTACTACGAGTACAGTAGGTATTATAGAAAATCTTTGGGTTTGAGAGATGTGCACAAATGTGTCACGGATACAGAATCTCGTGTCGCGTCAGCTCAATGTGCACGAGTGCACGCGATCAATAAAGGCTTTAATTGAGAATACGCAACGATATTATGTCCAATGCGATAACAGAGTTGAACAGTGATCCTCTCACAACTCAGACATAGAAATTAAAACGATTTCTTCAATCTGATAAGCAGTTTAGATAGGATGAAAGTGATTGAAGGTTATAAGTTTTACTTTTCTAAAAATTGAAGCTGAATAAGAAGTTTTCATACAACATTTTGTTAGAAGTTTTGGAATGGACAATTGATATGGAAAAGGATAATTAATTGTTATTGTTTGTAGAATAAACAATGGTGATGACAATTTGCTAGCTTTTAGCAATCTAGAATGTGTTGTTGTCACGGTTGTCGTCAAGTAGGTACTTACCTACCTATACACAGACGTCATAGAAGGTCTGTCGACTGATAAATTAGTGTTATGATACAAATCAAAGAACGTTAGTGCTTGGCAATATACCTATACTGATTGACTGTGACGAATGCATTCTGATTGTACTAAAGAAAAGAGACAGAATAGTGAAACGCATATCGATTGATGATTAAATTGGGAGCGTAGACATCTAATTTATAACCAAGCTTGATTGATTAGCTTCGTCCTCCAGACGGGTCGATATTGCTCAAAAAACAAAACCATGTGTCAGTTGTTGAAGTGAGGAGGGATAGTATAAGTGGTAATCAATGTTACATTAGTTCAATTGTGCTGACGAGCCTGCCAATTGACCACCTGCGCTCAGGGATTAACAGATGGCTCAACAGTTGTATGACCTTTGCATAATTGTTTGAATCCCAACTAATTCCAAATTTGATTCTGAAAACCAGAGACAAAATGACAGATGGTTTTCTGAGCTCGGCCCCATGTCATATTTTTTGTAATTCTAAGAATTTATACGGATTGTTAGGTTTATAAAGGTAATTCTTTGAATGGGTGTCTGTTATTGTGAAGGCAATAATTTTTTTAGGATGTTTCACATAACAACAGATGATTTCTTGTACGTATAACCTTTTTCAGAAATAACAAAATGATTGACTGACTAAAAAAACTGAATAATATTTTTCAACTGCTTCGGATGCTCTTCTATGTACCTACTAGGTAGGTGCTAATATCTTATGTAAAATAAAAATTACTTCAGTACATTAATTTTGATTCATAAACTGTTAAACTTGTCATATAATTTTGATAACTTGATTCTCAGTAAAATTCAAGCTGTTTAACAGGTTCCGGATAAACAATTGGACTGACTTCGCTTCTGAGAACCTTGTCAAGAGCCACAAAGGGCAGTTTCAGTCAGGTAATTATGGAAAAACTCAGTCAAATCTGTCAATGCAATGTTACATCAATGATTGACCTTGAAAATATGTATAATGGACAGCTTGTTCACCGATCATTGTTAACAGGTGGAGATTGCTATCTGGGATGGTGTTCGAAGGCAACAGACCGTAGCAAGGTTGTGTAAAGGATGGAGGAGAGATGATGAACATTATTTAACTTTGCAGGTATGCGTCAATGAATGAAACTTACCTATGCATTTTTGATAACTTCGTAATTAGGTCAAGCTATGGGACTTGGCATCTTGTTAAACGGTCACCTTTAGTGTCGCCGCACACGGGCTACCTGCCACAGCCACGAAACGCCGCCACTGGCATATTTCCTGTACTTTTCATACATTTACCTACCATTGTATCAATTTTACCGTAACTGTGTCAAAAAATATTATTATTATTTTGTTTGTCAAAGTTTAACATCACGGGATTTAGAGTCCCGTGTTATTATTATTTTTACAGTTTTTTTTTCTCGAGATGTAGGACACCGATGAAGCTCACGGGCCTAAGCCAAGTGAGAATCATTTGTGCTTTGTAGTGTATTTGGGTCGTCCTGTAAGAATTTCCTCACGGTCCTACAAGTATTTATTATTAAAAGTCCTCAATGTCCCACTGCTGGGCAAAGGCCTCCCCCCACTCTTTCCATTCATCTCTCTCCTGTGCTATTGTGGTCCAGTCGGCACGGAATTTGGCGAGTTCGTCCCTCCATCTTGTTTGCGGTCTGTCGCGACGTCGTCGCAACGTATTTGGGAACCACTCCGTGATAAAAAATATGACTAATTGAATATTATTGAGCCGGTGGTGTCCTACTGCAGGGCAAAGGCCTCCTTCCTCTCTCCACTCATCCACTTATCTAGTTGAATACAGTAAGGATAATATTATAATGACCATTATTTACTAAACCTTACTAGATCAACACGGCTTAAATCAAGACCAGAGGAACCGTTCCAAAAGGAACACAGAGAAAAAAATCTCGATTCGAAATCTTTTTTTCTTTCTCTTAGGTAGATCGTGTGGGATGAAAGAAGACTTTTTAATCGCGTAAGCTGACACATCGGGACGAATATGGCATAAATGATCTATTCTGTGCTAGGAGGAAAGAGTCAGTGACAGCAATGCAGTTAGCTAAAATCAGTAACAAAAAGAGTGAGAATATATTTTTGACGTGACTACGTCTTATAATTCGATAGAGCCGGCTGCACGCACGAAAAAACATGACGTCATGAGGCGTTACCTCGCTCTGAGGCGTTCCATGTAAGGCTTGAAGTGCAAGCGAGAGCGCGGAACGAGCGACAAAGAAGCACAATCGGCCTTTGCGTTCGACATCCGTCTCTCTCCTACTTGAGTGAGCGATGCGTAGACGTTGTCACGTTCAGCTATCGTCAGTAAACCGACTTTACAGACAACCAATTATTTAAGTCAAAGTCAAAGTCGATTTGATAATATTTTTTTAGAGACTATATCTAAATTTGGCCACTAACATAACTTGATGTTAAACAACCACGACACGAGACAGTGCGGTTGAGGATGTAACTCGTAAATCCAGAAGCTTTTTAAGCTCACTCACTGGCTCGAGATAAAAAAACAAGAGATTTCGGGTAGGTTTTTATACTCGTATAATTACATATGCATGTTCTATGCAATATATGTTTAGTTAGGTACAGGTTAGGTGTATTAGTAATCTTCCATTTTCCTTGCAACAATGTAGATGCTACCAATGTCTGGAGACACGCAGTCTCGATGGGTACTAGTTGTTTATGCTTGTATTCATCATCATCAGGATTATGAACAGGATTAATTCTATACGAGAAAAAGATGAATCAAGCCAACTGGACAGACGTACTCTTAAAAAACAACACTTGACAAATGAATTTTTTTAATAAGTTCATGATTATTTCGTTGGGTATCCCTAAGATGTGTGGTATACCTACTCCGTCCCATTAATGATAACGATATTTTACCTACTTTACAGAAAAAAATATCAATAACATCGGAAACCTTGCTTTGTTGATGTCATAGAATTTTATATAGGTAGTCCCGTTGATGTTAATGACAAAAGTCAACCAAAAGATGGCAAGCAAAAATTATATGAGGTCTGTCAGAAATGCAAGAAGATGCCGCGAATACCACAATAGGTATTATCTATCACTATTTTCAATCACAGAGTACAGTTAAAGCCGTTACAGTTACAGTCCAAAATACAGGTTACCGGTGCGCGTGATCAATGAATCATACTCACCACTAAATGAATGGTCGATAAAGCGCATCTCTTATCTTATCTTATTATTATTTCTTCGAAGATCCAGTATTTACAATTGAATCAGCATCATTACCCAGCCAGACTCAATTTCGACAACTTCATTTTCTGGTTGTGGTGCGCAGTTCAACTGACAGATGTCGTATCAAAACAAATGACGAACGTATACAATGGGTCGCGTTACATTGTCATGTTTGCGAATGCGGAATGTGCGAGTTAGCGAAGTTTGATGGAGGAATGCATGAGCGGCTGTGCGCATGTACGCGGCCTTACTGCGGCGGGAGCACGGACGAGCCGTCGATAGGTCGCGCGATCTCCCTTCTTACTAAATGACAGACTCCCGACTGCGTCAGGGGACCAATACTCCCAAACTATCGATTAACACCACCCATGACACTTCAAATCAAATGGACAAATGGGCACCTAATTTAAAACAATTGGCCGCGAAGACAATTTGACCACCTATAAATTTGAATTTATCGACATTTTAATGCATAAATGAATGTTGAGGACGAATCTGTTAGCGTTGATTTTTTACCTATTTAGTGATAGACTTTGGTACCTACTAATAATGCTTACGGTTGCGTTTGAGTCGGAGCAGCAGGCAGGCGACTGTGCAGGATATTGTGTACAAAATGAAACCCGCTACTAAAGCCATAACGCACTGGCTTGCGGGCGAGCGCCGCATTACTAACACATCAATGATCGTCTTCCTTCAGCGTTTATTGAAACAGATTCATAATATTGACAATCACACTTGTATAATTATTCAGAAGTGCTACTTAAAACATCTACCTTGTTCGACAGGCATAAATATAGGTCGCAGGAAAGTTTCTTCAGCAGATTTTAAGAATCTCTCATCTCATAAACATTTAAACTGGCAAAAACTGCTATTACCTACTATC